>CM074086.1:2511853-3037804 GCA_037178815.1 Barbatula barbatula
TTCTTAGTGGTGGGGGTGTTAAGTCCTGTGGATGTATTTAGACTGTGTGTATATATATTGGGGATTGGTTAAACCCAGAGGATGTATTGTGTGGATGCTGTTTATTTTGTATCTTCTCATTCAGCTTGGGACGGCTGATTGAGCACCAGTTGATGCTCATTGGAGGACTGAAGCCTTCATAAGTGGAGAAGAAGAAATGCTGAGGAGCGGACGGATAACACGCTTCACTCTTTGTCCTGATTCCGAACAATTAGCTTGTGTAGAGTTTGTGTGTGCGCGCACACGCAGCCAAGTGTGGTTATGTCTCTCAAGGTGGTGAAAGGAGTCAACAATCTTTGGCAGTGACTAAAATTGTGAGCGAATTAATTAAGTATTATTTCTTTGTATTTCTTTGTGTATGTTTAACTTATGTGAATACTATATTTGTTATAATTGTGGAAAGAGGTAGGGAGAGGGTGCCCTTTTGTTTGAACCTTATTTTTGTCAATGTTTTTTTGTTTAGTCAAGAAGGAAGGTTAGTCTTTGTTGTTTATTTATTTTTCTTTTGGATGCAGATTATTTAAGTCTTACTTTGGAAGTTAGATTGTTTTGTTTTTTGTGTTGGCCTTGGCCTCTCCTGAAGGAATTCTTCCTACTTGTTGCTCCTGGTTGCAAAATAAAAACCATATATTTTGCAAAGCATGTGTCTTGTATGGTGACTTCGGAATCAGGGGATTGAGTGACCGTCAGTTTTTTTTTTTCTTTTTGTTACAAACTCACATTAGTCCTAGACCTAAGAGGGGTTCGTAACAAGTGGGGCCAAACCTTGGGGACACCAGAAAAGGGTGGGACAGGTTGAGGAGACTTGAAACAACCGGAAGAGACCGGCGGGGACTTGAAACAACCGGAGAGACAGGTCTGGAAACCTGCGGAAAGGCAGGTCTGGACGCCTGCTGGATCGCTGGCTGTGAACCCGGCTGGAGAACCGGCAGGGCTGGTTTACGTGCCCCCCTCCGTTGCCTCTTCCTCTTCTGCCGAGCCAATTGCCTGGTAGTCGGCTGGAGGAAGGAGGTAAAGGACGGGGCTGGCTCCGCGTTGGAGACCTCCGAAGAGGACCCCCAGGACACTCTCCTTCCACGCCTGCCCTGAAGACTGGTAGTTGGTGGAGAGGTTGCAGGGTCTGAGGCTGATGGTGCGGTGGTGGTCATGACCCCAAGCTCCAGGGTGCGACCCTCAGGGATAGGATCCAATGGAGCCGTAGAGCCGAGGCGTGCAGAGACTCTGGGCAGATCCCGATCACTAATCCGCTGAACAAGATCCGTGAAGCCCAGGTGTCTCAGCAACTTCATCTCCTCCTGGGAGAGCGGTTCTGCAAGGCAGCCGTTGAAGATTACCTTCAACTCCTCCTCCGTGAAGCAGCCTCGCTTTGCCGTTGCCAAGAACTTGTCAGCGAAGTCACATATGTACATGTCTCTCTGGCGGAGGCCAAAGAGGAGGTACGCCTCACTAGCACGGGCAGTCGTGTCCGTACTGCCTGCTGGGTTCAATGTGGGTCGGTGCATTCTGTCACAAAATGGCTTTGGACAGAACCCAGATGCAGGCAGACGAAGGTATAACAAAAAACTTTATTAAATCAAACACCCGCAATGGGGAAAAACAAGAACAAAAAACACACTAACAACCAAACACTAGAAACAAACACCTCCCACGAGGGGGATAAAAACAAAACAAGAATCTTTAGGAAAGATAAATAATAAGTTCACAAACTGTAAACAGGAACCAGGTAATCCAATAACAGGGGATAACACCGTGCACGCAAGACATCGGTGTTGGGGATATGGTCATATGGTCATATGGGCATATGGGCATATGGACAATAGACATAGATATAGATAATAGATAATGCACCGACACTGAACAGAGGGAAACTAAGACTATATAAAGGGAGACACTAACGAGGAGTGATTACATGGGGAGAGTGGTGACAGCTGATGGGAATAAAACCCTAACGAGGTGAATTACAAAACAGACGATGGGAATGAAACCCTAATGAAATTACAGGAGATAGGAGGGTGGGGCTGAGAGACATAACAGGAAGACACGTGTCTCCACACATAACACAACAGACCCCGAAAGACAGGTACACCACATGCGCTTTAAAAAGGGCGATGAGATTGAAAGAAACTCTGGGTTTACCAAAGAAAACCTGCTCCCGACCAGGTTAGGTTCACAGAGTAAGTTACTATAGTGCCACATTTTGGCATATAGTGCCAAAATATAGTGCCTAAATACATATATTACAAAAATATAATTGTATTACATTGTAGTACTCTGTTTTCGCAGATTCAAATGAAAATTTTGTTGGTGTTGGTCTATTGGTTTTATGATTCTAATCTTAACCTATTTTGGATAGGCTGAAGAATGTAGAATTATAAGAAAGCATTTAACACAAACAAATCAGATCATTTTGGTTGTATCTTTGTATGATTATACACCAAACTCTTAAATTCACTGATAGACATTGATAAACGTTTAAAAAGAATTATGAATATATCATCCATTCTGTGCAGACATTTATACATGCCATATTGACATCTTTTACAGGTTCAGTCAGCGAGAGTTATTGTCTTGGACATGACAGATGCGATTGTAGTCACATACCATTTCTGTGGCTGATTTAAAAGTTAAAAACAATGTACCTTTTTCAAGCAATTTGGAATGAACTTTTGCTGTTTAATATTCAAAACAGGAATAATGCATTGAGTAGGAAGAATGACATCCAGATGTCTTTTAAAACATGATTAATCCTACAAAAATGACCACGAAAGAGAAAGTGTGGTAAAAGCTGCAGTGATTGCATTACAATGTGTTCAGTCCTGCAGCAGTGGTCTTCATCTGAGCTCCAGTCTGGCAGGCTTGCGCCGGGAGAGGGAAAAAAACGGACTCTCCGTCAAGCACCCACATGGCCAGCCAAATAACCCAAAGGAAATAAAGGGTGAAGTTCGATGCGTATTTGTGAAGGGCAAGTATAAGTCGCAAAGATGGTCGATCACGGCAGTCTGCGAAAAGAAGAATACGTCGCCGGGCTGCTCGTGCTGGCGGCGGCGGCGTTGGGGCTCTTCGTGCATGAAGTCTCGGCTTTTCCTGCCTGGAGATTTGAGGTATGTTAGTTAGTTTTGCTTGCATAACAATAGACACGCGTCAGAGGCAGAGATTACGGGGTCTGGTGCGATATTCAGAATGAATTGACAGTGTTACAAAACTAGCTATTTAAGTTAAAGCAGACAGATTGCGCGCGATCGGAATACGACATAAGCGCGACTCTTATAAGACTGTGACGCGATCATCGCAAGATTTAAGATATCAATAGATGTAAATGATGGTTTGGTTTGGTTTGATGACACTAAAAACAACGATGTCATTTGAAGTACGTGCCTCCCAGTGTATAACATTTAAAGTGTGTCTGCGGGTCAGTGATGGAGCAGGTTAGCATTTATTCGCAACCAGTCCGCAGCATCATTAATAACGAGTGAAGACAAACAATTTTTACGAAAACACAACTCTCTGTTTCGTTTTGGACACGAGGGATTTCTTGGTTGTATACTTGTAAAATAGTCACCTACCCAAACTGTTGTAATGAAAAGACATTCTTGAACAGATGGTATGTTTTTGCAATACATCAGAAATATTCAAATGGCTCCCGCTCACATTAGAGGGTTTTCAATGCACATCTCTGAATCCAGCAGGGTTACACAATTTACAGTCAGTAATGACAATGACCTGTGTAAAATACACATCATACCCACAGAGGCAAAGGAAGTAACAGTGTGTAAAACAGTTTCTGGGTTTCAGTTTTATTCAGTCTCCACAGATGAAAGTAGGGGGATAGTGTTTTTTTAAAGGAGAATGGTCACAGAAGAAGCTCTGAATGATGACTAAAATGATATTTGTACTCCCCTACATGATGTTCTAATGTATAAATGTCTTTGTTCTGATGAACACCGAGAAAGATATTTGGAAGAATACTTATAACAAAACAGTTCTTGGACCCCATTGACTACCATAGTAGAAAAAACTTTATAATTGAGATATTTTGAAGAATGTAGGATAGCAAACCGTTATGGGGCACTTTTGACTTTACCATAGTAGGAAAAATGACAGTCAATTGGTTAAGCAGGGGTTAAAGTGTGTTCCGTCTCGTTCTGCCCCCCGCATGTGCTCTTGGTGTTATGGAGCGGCATGCCACAGTTTAAGCACTCTCAAGTTTAAGAAACAATTTACATTTTTTGTCACTTACATTTATAACAGTGGAAAACTGATCTATATGCAACCAACCGTTGTATAATGCATTGCAACGTAGTAACCCAACTCGCAGTCGTACGTTATCCAGGTGCGCTTGGAAATCATTCCCTGGGTTCCATTTCGAAGTGATCCCCTCTATGCCCTACTCTCTTTGAAGAGTAAAGGTTTGCTCTTGATTTGTAAGCTCTGAAGGGAAAAACGCAATTTTCCGTTTAACATTCACTTGGCAAAAGGAGCAATGACTGTCAATGTCAGGGAGAAACATGTCTATACTGCATGCCGGCAGAACGGTGTAGTCACAACACGGACCGTGTCACTAACTGGACCATGTGAATCAGCCACACCAGAAGCAAGATATATCTTTATTCAGTCCCTGGAACAAAGGCATATCTAAAAGATAGAGTGAAGATGCAACAGCCACTCCATCTCTCATGCAACAGTTTCCTTAAAAACTAGAAACATGGGGGTTTGGAGACCAGTTGGCAGTTCATGAAGGCAAACATCAAGCTCTTTTTTGTTGTCTTGGCTCTTTATAATTCTGCAAATGTTGTATATAGTTGTTTTTATTTAACCAAAGTAGCTTAAAAATGATTGTGACAGAGATAATAGGATTTTTTGCAGAGATTCGATTTGATTTATTTAGCGCTTTTCACAATTTTCCTTGTTGCAAAGCAGCTTTACATTCATCATAATAATAAAAATGTAATAAAGAGAATACTACGGGGAAAATGAATGAGAATGAGAATATACGCCATTAAGATAGATGGTACTATTGCAAGTTTTTCTCTATGCAATGTAGACTGATGTCAGTGGATTGTCAGAAACTATACATTATGAAATCGCACTATATTGAATTGAGGTATATTATTATTTTAAATATTGTTATCAGGACTGGGAGCCCAAAATAACAATATACCAGAACAATTTCCAATAATACCAAAACACGCAGAAAGAATATATTTGTTAAAACATGTTAACATGCATTTGTGTTGTAAACGCATGTTGTTTATATTTATGGATTAAAGTTAATCCGTAGTCTCCCAGTGAGTAAGACCAAAGAACCAAATCTCCACTATAGATGCATATGTTTATAAGAGTGGAGAAAAAAACTCAACCAGGAACAGCAGCTTGGACTTCTGGTGCCCTTGTGTTCCTAAGTTGTGGGTACAGTTGCCATCAGGTGGACTTCCCATCATCACGAGCATCCCGATAAGAACCGGAGTTTGGACTGACGACCTCTGGTGTCCTTGGGAACCGGAGGACGGGGCATGAAAAGCAAAAACTGATATTAGCGTAAAAGAAAGTGACACTCTATGATGGATGTGTGTGTTCGGTTCCGACAAGCTAACTATATTGCGGCATAGACTGCTTACGGTGAGATAACAGTGTGAAAGCTTTATTAAAGATATGAGTTTTTAGTCTAGGTTTAAACCAATTGAGTGGGTCTGAATCCTGAACCTGGCTGGGGAGGCTATTCCAAATTTCAGGAGTAAAAAATGAGAAGGATCGACCACCTTTAGAAGATTTTGATATTCTGGAAACGGTTAACAGACCAGAGTTTTGCGACCGCTGTGTGCTCGATGGATTGTAATCTGTTAGAGATGCTAAAACCTTTACATCCCAAGAGTAGCACATGGTCTCGCGAAAAGTTGATAGTGAAGGGTCAAAGACACAGAAATGATAAATGAGGGAATCTGCCAGTTCATTTCACTAGGTGTTATATCACAAATGCATCTTCCAATTACCTAAAGTTATCCATGAATGTTTGCCTGTGTTGTTTTTTAAAATGCCCAAGAGTTGTGTCTCTTGCTGGACTGCTCCCTGTTATGAATACATGTTTGAATAGTCTTATAAATGTCTGCTTTGGGTTGAAGTGGCACAACCTCAAGGAACATGCAACTGGAATGGATCGTACCTGAGTCTTCAGCTATTTCACGTTTGAATCAGGGAGGCAAGCTGATCCCCCAAAACAGAGGGATTTGAGGGTTCCACGTATTTTGGCTGTAAAATGTGTTTTTCCATTTTCAACTATTTTCCACAGGAAAAGAATGAAAGTTCTGGAGCTCAGAAAACGTGTCTGCTTGTAGCAAATGCATGTGATATAAAGACAGGCTTCTGGTCCAGTGCAGTAAAGTCCTCTCTGTCCTGTCAGACCAAAATAGTCTGGACCGTCTCTACCAGTAATAGCTATCTTCATTTCACTGCTGTTATCATTCTTGCAAGTAGAGTATGCCGGCTCTTTCACTTTAAAACCACTCAAACACTCCAGAAATATTTGACGGGTTTCCAGAAGATTAAGTTGGAATGCTTGTGAAAGGATGTTACAGATGTAGAAGGATGACTACGTGTGTAGAAATTCACATTCACTTGCGTTCATCTGATAGGATTATATATTGATGTAAAACAAGTGAAGATTTATGCATAAACAGTTCAGTCTATAACCCAGAACCCTGGCGTACTGTGTGTGTGTGTGTGTGTGTGTGTTTGAGAGTCCAGGGTCAGATGACCAGTGAAGGGAAAAAAGGAATGCTCTTTAAATCAGAGCATTACAGTAACATCTGGGGTCAAACTCAGGTCAGATGCCTTCTGATATTAGAATGTTAATTAGACATGTTTGATTCAATGACAAGTAGTCTATACTACAACCAGGTGTAAACATTGTCTAAAACAACGTAGACCACTTTGGAAAACATAAACAACGCAAAGTGGTCAATAGAGGTTAACTGCTGTGCAAAAACATTACCTGTGTTTTTAAACAGTGTGGTGTTAATGTGCGGTGGAAAAGATCATATGAAACACATCTAAACTTTATCAATATTCAATAATACTGACATAGCGAGTGATGTATGTAGTCCGATAAATCATACCCATACAAGAACTGAATACAGGTTTGGAACAATCTGAGGGTGATATATTTGGCTGAACTATCCCCTTAATGCAGAAAGAAATGTCTTGAGCAAGGTGGCAGCAGGTCAACAGTTTAGGTTTTATTGCACGAGAAAATAAAACTGAGGGGCCGTTACACATCAACATTTTTAATGAATCTATGCATATCCTGCATTGTACATAGGTTTATTCGGTTCATGAAGATATACATAACATTAGTATAAGTAGATATGGACTTACCCAGTAAAGCCTTTCCTCTTAGTTGGATGAATCATATTGTATAGCTAACACGATAAAGTAATCAAATAAAGTTTTCCGTAAAAATTTTTTAATAAACCAAACAAACAAACAAACACACAAAACAACTTTAGCAAGTGTGCCAGTGTTTGCCGGTACCTAAAAATTTCAACTAAAAATAAAAAATGTTATGGGCCTGAAAATGCAGGATTTTGAAAGATTAAAAAATGATCAAGTGTGTTAAAACACATTTCTATGGAAACCATGGCATGTGTATTACGTGTTCAGTTTATAGGCACGCACGAGTAAGTATGAGTAGATTTACCTCACCACTACGGCCAGCAGAGACACATTATTTACAAATCTAAACACATGCGTACCGTAGATGAAACGTAAAGGAAAACTTCATCATTGTCCTGTAATCATATCGTCGCCTCGGAACTGTACGGTTCCATCTGCGTTCGGAGTAGTTTTGAGATATTGAGCTTCAAAGTTTTGGAATAGCAGAAATGATTTGAGGAACGAATCTCTTTCATTCATGAAAAAGACAGAGACCCTAAGTGTTTTCTAGATGTACAATATCAACATTTTCAGAAATTTGTAAATGTTTTTTTTGGAACTGGTCAAACGCAGATAGATCCTCCTGATCTGAAAAAGATCCCTTTCGGTTTAGAATTATAGGGTTCTGTCTGCAAAACATTCATTAAATCTGTACAAGCAACACAAACAATTTATTTAAAACGTTTATTCAAAAATGAAATTAGTGTATAATAATGTGTAAAAGTTACCTTTACATGGTTTTTATGACACTTATTTTACAATTTCACTTTAACAATAGACAAGACATAAGTCATTAAATGTGTGAAGCACACAAGCAAAACAAAAGTAATGCCACCTTGATATTTGAGAAGTTCATTTTCCCTCATGACGTTGAAACCTGTATTTGATTTGTCTTCCTTGGAACACGAATGAAGATATTTTGAGAAATGTGTTTTGTCAAGTTCAGTGGGGTTCAATGTTGTGTGGTTGCCAACGTTCTTCAAAATATCTGGAAAACCATAGGAAAAGTTAAAACGATAGGATTTTAACAAGATGCCTCAAGTCAGGTGAAGAGTTTTGTATTTGAAATATTTGTCTAGACTGAAGCTGAAATATTTTCTCTTACATCACACTGCAAGTCTGGGTCAAATACAAAAAGAGAAGTCTGGCTTCTTTATTAGTCTGACTTCTTACCAACTTTGAATGAACTTTCCTCTCTTACAAAGTCATTTGAAAGATATTAAAGGGCTTTCTGAAATTGTGCTTCACTGCAAACTAATCAATGCCAGATGTGTTCCTGGCTTAACCCTTTATTACAGCAACCTGCTCTTAAAGCACCTCACAAGCAATGTTATTATGCTATCAAGAGCAAACGTGGCACGAGCCCGATGGAAAATCCTCATCACCGATTAATCGCTCCACTAATATGAGATTTCTTTTGTCCAAGGAAGAAGCTCTCATGTCTGGTGTTTTAATCATTGGAATTCGCAAAGACGCCCGCTCCCATGTGCTTCACCTTTCAAGAAACAAACGCTACACGCTTACTCCAGAGAAACTTAAATGGGACAAGTTCAAGTTGACATACACGTAAGAGTCTTGTTTTATTTTCGTGCATTTTTTACAGTGACACAGCCCTCTTGTAAAAACCCTGCACAACATCTGGTTTGTTTATGTTCAGTAAAACATCTGCATTTTTCCCAAGGAGGCCCTTTCCAAGACGTTCTGCTGTTACAAAACTGTTTCACAAAAGTGCAGAATATGTGCCTAGAAAACTCTGTACTCTGTTATGTGACTGGTGTGTTTTTACCGTTGTGTTTGTGCAGACTCTTGTCATTTCCAAGAAATATTTTGAACGCTAGTGACACTCGGAGAGGCATAGCCAAGGCTTTCTCCATGTGGAGTGACGTCTCGCCCTTCAGTTTCCGTGAAGTCCCTGCTGATCAAGAGGTGGACATTAAAATCGGTAAATGTCATCACACTGTATTTTAGCTGTCAAAATACAGAGAAATTTCGAGTTTGCTGACAAGGAATGGGTCTCACTAACCGACCCAAACAGCTACATTACAGTCTTATGTCAGTGTTTATATTAGGTCATGTCCCTATGGATTGGTCAGTGATCTCTGACGGCCCTAAAAACGTCCCCATTACATCATTCTATGCAACATTCACAGACAAATGAAACCTCTCACGTAATGGTTAAGCCTCCCAGCAAACTACGAGATTAGACCTACAGTACCGTCCATGAGTGTCCTTAACCATCCCAAACCTCCCATCTCGAGTACCTTTTAGACTGAGATGGTTATGGGCCAGAGGAGAGGTCCTGGGTGACTCGAGAAGACATCCTAAATCTGGCACTAAATCAAATTCTTTTGAAATAACTGAAAAATATGTCCAAAGACACTGGAAAGGTTTGTGTTCTATTGGAAGATGATCCATTGCACATTTACATTCAAGACAGATAGTCCACACAGGCTTGACTGAACCACCACTGTGCCAGCTTTTGGAAAGATTATTTTCTTGGGTGCAACTAGAGATGGCATAAGCTAAACATTAAAGGGATACTTTACCCCAAAATGTGTTATTTGGCACTTTTGACTACCTTTGTATTTTTGGGAGTACTATGGGAGTCAATGGGGGACAACATCTGCCTGGTAATAAGCATTCCTCCAAATATCTTTCTCGGTGTTCATCAGAACAAAGACATTTATGCAGATTTGGAACAACAAG
This sequence comes from Barbatula barbatula, assembly GCA_037178815.1. Classification (NCBI taxonomy): domain Eukaryota; kingdom Metazoa; phylum Chordata; class Actinopteri; order Cypriniformes; family Nemacheilidae; genus Barbatula; species Barbatula barbatula. The sequence goes on from CM074086.1 coordinate 2,522,024, forward strand.
AAGGTGAGTAAATGATGACAGAATTTTCATTTTTGGGTGAAGTATGGCTTTTAACATAAGTTTTAGGATTGCCAAGGGGTTTTGTCAGAAGCATCTTTGTCATCAATTCTGTTTCCACAGGTTTCTACTCTGTAAACCACACCGATTGTCTCCAGTCGTACCTGCACCACTGCTTCGACGGTATCACCGGTGAACTGGCCCACGCCTTCTTTCCACAGACTGGAGAGATCCACTTTGACGACGATGAGTACTGGATTCTAGGGAACATGCGCTTCAGCTGGAGTAAAGGCATGTCTCCTTTTATATTGAAGAATTACATGTTTTGATATCTTTGTTTTGCTCAATTCTATGCAAAAGAATTGGCTAAAGTGTACATGAAAGTGCCAAATAAGAGAGGCACCATCTGATTGTGTGTGTTTGTTCAGGAGTGTGGCTGACGGATCTTGTTCACGTGGCAGCTCATGAGATCGGTCACGTACTGGGTTTAATGCATTCCCAGAACCCCAAAGCATTAATGCACCTCAACGCCACACTGACAGGCCGCAAACTCATCACTCAGGATGAAGTCTGGGGCTTACACAGACTCTACGGTATGTCCCTAATGTACTCATAAAAGAATTACGATAAACTCTAAACGTAACAATGACAAAAACAAACTGTAAAAACTTTTACCAGTCGTTTGCATGCAATTACAATAAATAAGGACGAAGGTGCTCAAGCTTTAAAAGTATAACTAAAGCTTGTTTAGTGAACGATGCCTTCAATATAGTACTTGGAATATGGTAAGCTCTCTTTTTTTAATAGTTATCTGCCTCCTTTAGCATTTTGATATATCTTTCAATTCAGGATGTTTGGATCGATTATTTATCTGTCCTGCCTGGGCAAGAAAGGGTTTTTGCGAGAGCAAGAGGAGGTTAATGCAGAAACACTGCCCTTCCAGCTGTGACTTCTGTTATGGTAACACCACCCTGATCTACAAGCCTTTCATTAAAACTATTGTGATGTTTAGGTATCAAGTAGAACTTCCTCCCCCTCATATCCAGCCCTAAAAGCAATAAACACTAGTTCAAAACAAGCATAACACCCCCAACACAAAGAATATGACTATATTGACATGGTACCACAAGCTTAGGAAAGGATCAGCTTAGAGTTTACCATTTAAAGACCCTAGATGAATGTAGCGGGTTCCTCTTGAATGGTCTACATACATGCTCTTTTAGACAGCAAATAATCCTGATGACTTTTCAACAGATTTCCCATTCCCCACTGTCCCACCAACTGCAGGCCCCCCACGTACTAAACACAAGTTTGTTGTGGAGGGAAGGAATCTCACCTTCCGCTGTGGTAAGAAGATAGCTGCCAAGAAAGGCAAAATCTAGTGAGTACCTGTTTTTACACATACTGGTTGCCAGTCGTCTCTATCCAGTGCTTCATTCGCATGAAGAAACCAAAATAACATAACAATAGACACGAGATTGAGATGGACACTAACCCAATCACGCCTAAGGTGGCAATTACAGTGTCATGATTCCGCCATCATGTCATGTTTATTCTTGGTCTTGCAGCGGAGTCATGGCATAGCCTTAGGTTTTGTGTGAGAAAGACATGGCTTTGTTTTGATTCTGACTTGTCATGTGCTTTCTCGTGTCTCGTCAGTGTTTCCCGCCCTTTTGTCTCGTTAGCCTTCCCATTAGTGTTTCATTACCTTCACCTGCCCCTTAGTAATTATCCTGTGTTTGTTCCCCTATTTAATGCCCTCTTGTCTATTGTCTTGTGCTCGTTCGTTTTACTTGTATCCTGTACATGTCCCTGCGCTGTATGTGGTGTTCCTAGTTCCTGTATCGTGTTTGTATAGTTCTAGTTTCTTGTTTGTTTATCTAGCAGTTTGTTTTTGCCCCCCATGTGGGAAGTATTTGTTTTCAATTTTGAATTTTAGTTTTGGATAGTGTTTTCTCCCCATTGTGGGTGTTTGTTTTGTGTTACATTAAAGTCTCTGTTTAACCCCTTCATCACCAACGCTGCCTGCAATTGGGTTCTTCCACCACGATCACGACATACAGGCTGTATGTAAATCTACGCTACCCTAGAGACGTTTAAGGTCACTCAATCATTCTTCGTTAAATTTATTTTCCTACATAGAAAACTCCTCAATACTGTTCTTCATCACTAATTGAAGAAAACCAGCATAACCCTAGGTTTTTATTTGATACAGTGGCTAAATTAACCAAAAATAAATCGTCAGCGACTTCTGATTCTGTATACCAGCATAGCAGTGATGATTTTATGAACTATTTCACAAATAAAATCCAAGATATTAGAAAAAAATTATAACTATGCAACCAGAAGTGAATCCCGCTGAACAAACGACTAACTACAGCGCCTCTAAGGAGAAATTATGTTTATTATAGATCACGATGAACTCTCTAAAATCATTAGATCATCTAAATCAACTTCACGCATGTTAGACCCTATACCTACAAATCTACTGAAAGAGATGCTCCCAGAAATTATAGATCATTATTAACTCATCTCTGACATTAGGACATGTGCCTAAAGCATATAGGTGGCTGTTATAAGGCCCCTTGTCAAAAAACCCCATCTGGACTCGGGAGAACTAGTTAACTACAGACCTATTTCGAATCTACCTTTCTTATCTAAAGTTCTGGAAAAAGGAGTCTCAACTCAAATATGCTCCTTCCTCCAAAGGAATGAGATTAAAGAAGATTTCCAGTCTGTATTTAGAGCACATCCCGGTACAGAGACTGCTCTGATCAGAGTTACAAATGATCTGCTTATGGCGTCCGACCGAGGTTGTATCTCCTTATTGGTGCTGCTAGATCTTAGTGCTGCATTCGACACCATTGACCACAGCACGCTCCTACATAGACTCGAAAAATGATGTCGGTATTAAGGAAATCGCTTTGAAATGGCTTAGATCTTATTTATGCAACCATTTTCAATATGTAGCAATAAACAATGAGTTATCACGCAAATCGCAAGTCCAGTACGGTGTACCACAGGGCTCAGTCTTAGGGCCTATGCTCTTCGCATTATACATGCTACCTCTAGGAGATATAATAAAGTGACACGGAGTAAGCTTTCACTGTTATGCTGATGATACGCAACTCTATATTTCCTCGAAGCCTCATGAAACACAGCAATTCCATCGAATAGTGGAATGCATAGTCGATATAAAAAAGTGGATGAGTAGCAATTTTTTATTACTGAACTCGGACAAAACTGAAGTGTTACTTATCGGACCGAAAACCGCCCTACGTAACAACCAAGAATACTGCTTAACTATTGATGGATCTTCCATAAAACCCCCATCTTCAGCTAAGAATATTGGCTTTATATTCGATAGTACTCTATCATTTGAGAACCAGGTCGCCAACACCTGTAAAATTGCGTTTTTCCATCTTAAAAATATATCTAAACTACGTCATATGCTGTCACCATCAGATGCAGAGAGGCTTATACATGCCTTTATGACATCAAGACTAGATTACTGTAATGCACTATTAGGTGGTTGCCCTGCAGACCTATTACAAAAACTCCAACTGGTCCAAAATGCGGCAGCTCGAGTTCTTACGCGTACAAAAAAAGTATGAGCATATTAGCCCGGTTCTGTCAACCTTGCACTGGTTACCTATAAAGCATCGCATAAACTTTAAAATCTTGCTTATTACCTATAAAGCCTTGCATGGTTTAGCTCCTCACTACATGAGAGAACTTCTCACGTATTACAGTCCATCACGTGCACTACGCTCTCAGGTGTCAGGTCAGTTGGTAATACCTAGAATTTCAAAATCAAGTGTAGGCGGCAGATCCTTTTCCTATCTAGCGCCTAACTTTGGAACAGTCTTCCCTGCACTGTCCGGGAGGCAGACACACTCTGTCAGTTTAAATCTAGACTAAAGACGCATCTTTTTACTCTTGCATACACTACACTATCATAATATATATATTTCAAAGATCTAGGCTGCACTAGTTAGATCAACCGGAACCAGGGACACTTCCAATAACAACTGATGCATTTGTTGCATCAAAGAGTGCAGAACAGTACTCTACTCTCAGCCAGTCTTGTCTCATTGTTCCAAGGTTACTAGAGCGGGCAGGACGCAATCCATTCCCAGACCTGACAAATTCTGGATGAAGGACGTGGCCACTCTACAAAACTTCAGCCGCTATTAGATTATTAATGATAATTTAAAATCTAACTTTTTTATTTTGCCTTGTTGTGCAAGCACTGTCGAGCTTGTGCAGAGGCTGCAGCTTTTTGCCAGAGGGGAACTGGAATCCCCTGGTTAGGCCTGGTTTCCCTCTTTTTTTTCTCCTCCAATGGAGTTTTGGGTTCCTCGCCATCCTTTTGCAAACTGTTTTGCACTGTATGCCTGGCCAGGGGGGCTGCTAGAATTTAATAGTCTTATTTAATTAACACTGCATATAGGAATTTGTAGTCCGTCTGATATTTGACCTGTGTTTTGACTTCCATAACCTTTTATGATTTACTTATAGTCAATGTTTTCTTGTACAGCTGCTTTGTAACAATGAAAATTGTAAAAAGCGCTATATAAATAAAGCTGACTTGACTGTGGAATAACAAATGTTGAATAAAAAAATCCTACATGTGACTATCTACCTTTGAATGGTAGTGTATATTAAATGTTTTTTCAAAAGGTTTAGAAAAAATATGCCACATTCTAACATTGACCATCCTCTTATTTGCAGTTGGTATAAGGATGGCGATCTTCTGGAATCTTCTCACCCGGGCTACATTTCCTTGAAGGATGACCACATTACCATCGTTGCAAACGCTATCAATGAAGGCACTTACACCTGCATTGTGAGGAAGAAGAACAAGGTGCTGACCACGTACTCTTGGAGTGTACGAGTGCGTTACTGAGGGCTGGAAATACTCTCAGACGATATAACCAAAATATTCAAATGAAGACAGGCTGGGTAAAAGCAGACCCGACCCATTGGCATAAAGCTAGTCTCAGGATAGCTGCAGTGTTGACGAATCACAACTGTAGTGATCAGGGTAGAAAAATTACTCACCGAAAAATTCTGTCATTTACTCACTCGCCAAATTCCAACACTCAAAAACATGTTGGGTTATTGTAACCAATTGTTGGATTAAAAAGTGGACAAACCCAGCTCTAGCGTTTAATGAACCAGAGAAAATTTATATTTGACCCAACAATGGGTTAACACAACCCAGCATAGGTTAATTTATAACCCAATGGTTTGTCCATTTTTGGTTTTTCAACCCAACGCTTGGTTGAAATAAGGCACGTTAGCTTGTTTATACAGATCCCAAATGAAACATTGCAGACATCAATAAAGTTAAATGTCATGACATGCAGTAAAGGATGACTAAATATTCATTTCTGGGTGAACGGTCACTTAAATCAAAATTCCAATTCATCATAAAAAAAAACTGTATTTTGAATGTCAGGGTTTTTACATTTGCTGTGTGTTGTAAATACATTCCTTGTTTGCTAATAAAACAATTTATTCTGTGATTTGTTGTGAATATAATAGAACGCAGTAAATAAAAGAAGCCATTTTGCGATACAACTTGCCCAAGAAGCTTGAGCGATCTCAAGAAGACTTTGCAAAGCTTCTACCAACAAAGCACAGCTTTGTGCTCATCCAAGCTTAATATTACAATAAACAAGGCCCAGGAAGGCAACACATTTCAGGTAGCAGTGAAGAATGGTGGACCTCAAGTTGAGATCTTGAAGACCAAGACAGTTGAGAACCCAAGATTCCTAAAAAGAAACATTGAATCCAAGTTGAAGCCAGTGTCATGTCACTGTTAGATGAAAGACAAAGTTAAATAAAACCCTTATTCAGTCAGTAAACATCAGTGTAAAGACGACTTTTAGACTGGACATACTGGCAATATTCTTGTAAATGTTCAGTATTTAGGAACATTGTAGCATGTTGTTTTTAAGAAAAATTTATTTATCAAATGGGTTTTGACAATCTAACTTCTCACACAACTACAATAACAGACAGCACAGTTCAGAATTAAACAAGTTCTCCACTTTGCTGTTGGTTAAAAAGAAAACAAGAGCACTGTTATAAGTCAGGTGAACATCAGGAACATGAAGGGCTTGAACTGCATGTAGGTCCTCAGTGCCAGTAAAAACGAGTCTGTCTCGATGAAGCTTGGTGAGCTGTAGTCTTTCATCTCAAATGAGTCTCAGCATCATGTCATCCATTCAAAGACTGCTCGTGGCTCTGAATCAAGGTGCCCGGTGGCCACTTAAAACTTCAAGCTGAATCCTGGACCGGCTTTGGAGGCGCCCTGGTTAGCAGTGGTCAGATGGAAGCCAGTATCCTTCAGATCATCATCTCCCTACAGAGAACAACAGATGAATAAAATGTTATGTTGATCATATTTAGGAGATGGACACTGAAAGCTAATCCTCATTTAGGATTGGTTGAATTGTTTGTTGTTGTAATGGATTAAAACATATTACACACTGTCAGATGGCTTGGAATAACATAACTGAAAAATTTAGCTTAATAAGGAAAGGGGTCAATGTTGCCGTCATGTGCACTTTAAAACCATTAGAAAGCTTTAATACCAGCTGGCTGAAGCCCAGGCCTCCTTCTGGGGGTCGTGGGCTGGTTCCTCTCTTCACACGCTGCTGCTCGCTCTTGGCCGGCCAGGTGGGAAACATGGAAGGCTCGATGGGGAGCGGCGACTCTCGGAAATACTCATGCTTGAGTGCTTCATCCGCACTGATCCTCTTGGCAGGGCAGTAAGTTAGAAATCTGAGACGGACGGACAGCAGATTTGTCAGACAAATGAATGGAACAGCAGAAGCAGATGAACTTAGGAAGTGTGCTTTACTGTAAACGTCACTGTAGGAACCGTAAATAAGCAGCAGGGACTTGGGTCAGAGATCGAGTTTATACAAACCACTGTGTTTCGGCGCTGGCCTGACTTCAAACTGTGTCTGCATTTGAGCAGATGTTAAAACAGGATGAGAAAAAGGTTTCGGCACTTTCGAAAAAAATCGTTCAACAATGGACTGAAACATGGGCAATAAAAATTGACGTTTGGAGGAGTTGTTCCTTGCCTTGTTAAATTTTTTGGATTTAAGATCACAGTGTTGTGGTAGAGCTGTAAACTGAAGCAGAGGTGTACTAACGTGTATATATATATATATATATTAGGTACTGATACTTAATTTCTTGGAAACGTTTTGGGGGTCAAAACCACAGCGCTCCAAAACGTAGATATTTAAAAGGATGTATTTTTGACCATTACCCATGGCCTTCATTTTTTCTTCTCTCATGTGCTTGTGGTATTTACAGCTCAGTTGTGAACCGATCTCATGTTTCACCTCTGTATTTGAGTTCTATATCATCACTACACAAACAAATGTGTCTTTCAGGTGGGACTTGACCTTCCTGAACTGTGGGCAAAATGCAAGCAAAGGTGTACAGCAGGCAGTCAGATAGGAAAACGACAATTTCTTTTAATTATAGTTTACATCTGTATCCAAACTGCCATTGTCACCCTTTGATCGAGAATAATGAAATAAACGTTTGGTAATTACTTCTCTTCGATTATTTACCACAGAAATGTGTTCGTGAAAATGAGATGGCACAACCATTAGTGGTGGCTCGATACCCCATTTTCCTTTACTATTCCAATACCTGAATTGTACGTATTGTCGGATACCAATCCAATACTAGTCCTTATCCGTGTAGAATTGTAAGATGTTAACCAAACAGACATGGTGTTGGAATGCTGATCTCTTACTTGTTCATGAGGTCAAAGCCCTGGTCGGAGAGCAACGCTCCAAAGCGCTTGCGGAGGTTGTTGTAGGGGTATTCAGTAAAAGTCATCTTCTTTACTGCAGGCATCTCACTATAACCCGGCCAGATCTTCTCACTGGGAGAGCCCAAGTCCTGTCACCACACATATAGCAAAGGAGGTTCTGATGAATGTGTGAGTGGAAAAGGGAAAACACGATACAACATAGAGACATGACATGTAATGACTGTAACTATATGTCTTTAAGAATGGGGGAAAATGCTTTAAGATACACAATACATTTGGCAATGTCATAAAAAACAAATGTGCTTTCTCACAGTGTTATAACAGTCACATTTATTGCCTAAGTCTTTGAGATGTGTGGCACGCTTTAAAACATACCTTGAAAAGCTTGTTAATTTGATCAATCTCAGATTTGCCAGGAAATAAAGGCTTTTGGGTAAGCAGTTCTCCAAATATACAGCCTACAGACCACATGTCCACAGCTGTAGAGTATTCCTGGAAGGGACAAGCATGTGTGATTATTTAAACAAGCCGTCAAAGTTGTAAAAGAAATGGAGTTAAGAAATACTTCGCCCATGAGGTATTGCGACTAATAATATTCAATCTGAAACGGCTGCACAATATAAACCTTTTGACTTATGACTGTGTCTGTATATATATAACTATATAAACTGTTTGACAGTTGGACTGCATCACTTGCGATGCTTTGAAAATCATGGTTGTATCTGCACTTATCATGCTGTGGTTTACATACTAGCAGTCAACTCTCTTATTGATCTCTGAACAATCATTGCTAGTAATTCAGAAATTGGCAAAATAATACAGCTCTGCCTCTCTCCTTATCTCGCAACATGACATTGTTCTTAATGGGTTTGTCGCACTGCGCCGAAAATTTAAGTGTTTTCAGATCATGTATGTACTTAAACTTGTTGTTGGACACTCCATAAACCAAAACAAGATTGACTCTCTCTGATTTAGGTAAAATTACCCAAATATTGAGGTATGGTGTTCTTGCGTTTGGCACCGTGGTTAGAAAATCAGTTCATGCGCTTCTGTTATCAAACTCTTATCAAAGCTCTATCTTGACATTCTACGTCTTTGTTATCCGCACTTTGTTTCCCATACAGTACGAAGTGGACTCAAAAGCCATCCTAGGTTTTCTTGGATGCTTGCTACGGATCCGAAAAACGCAGAAAATCAAACCCGGTCCAAAGGCAGCGTGTAAATGTGATTGACACAACGTGAGGTCATATTTATTTTCTTAAGCCACACTATTGAACTTTTGCTCACCGCTCCCCCATGTGGTTGATAAGCGCAAAAGTGCTGTAAATAATGTCGCTGTATAAGCTTCCCAGTGGGCAACGCAATACACATGAATTTGTTTACTAAGCTGATGAAACCCTCCAATGCAGAAACGTGGTTTGGAAACCATTTCACACTCTTCCGCAGGGAGGAGATGGGCGGGGCTATGTGTACCGACCCAAACACAGATCTTACAGAGATGCTATGACTCAATGTGCCATGACCTTTTAGAGAGGTCTGAGAAAGAACTGCATTTCTACCTTTGGGACCGGACTCTTGCGCTTCAAAAATAGCCTGTTTGAAGTATTTCACTGACCTTTGCCCCCAGCAGCAGGTCAGGTGAACGGTACCACAGAGTGACAACCACAGGAGTGTAGGGTTTGAGTGGAGAGCCGTACTCCCGAGCTAAACCGAAATCTCCAATCTACAAACCAAAAAGCATTACACATGTTTACATTAGAAAACAGACAAAACTATTTTCCATGAAATATATTAGGTTCTCATTTACTGAACAAATTGCTATTTTGAAAACTAAATGTATACATTTCATTTTAGAAATATTAACAGAAAACTGTCTTTTTTATTCAATGACATTATAACTTTTTAACTGTACGCCGCACAACCTTCTGAATGACCAACAATAAAAGAAAAAATATTCTTACTGGTAAGTTAGGCACATTTCTGTAACATGCAATTTATTTGCAGCAAGTTCAATAGCTGGAAGTCTACCTTTAAAATGCCTTTGTGACTCAGTAGCAGGTTGGAGGTCTTCAGGTCACGATGAAGGATCCAGTTGTCATGGAGATGACGAACACCTCTCAGAAGCTGAATCATCAATGTTTTCACTTCACCTGCAGAAGAAACGAACATTCAAATCTTCAGGGATGTCACCACATCATCATTCATTTAAACTGGTGTGTGTGTCCATACCGGGTAGAAAGGGTTGCTTCATGGTTTCCATGAGACTTTTCAGATCATGCTCCACATAATTCATCACAATGTAGATTTTATCCATATTACTGCCCACAACAATCTCCTAAAACAGCCAGAAAAATCAAGAAAGACATTTCCTTACTTTCCCCAAACTAAGAGGAAAGTCATTTGAAATGAAACAAGATCAACTTTAATTATAATTCAACCCTGCAAAAAGGACACACTTTAAAATGTGTTATTTTGAATCTATTATTATTATTATTATCATTACAAAAATCGAGCATATTCATAAAGTCTATAAGTAGAAGAGAACATTGCTGTCTGACCCTGACGGTGACGATATTTGGATGCTGAGCTTTCAGGATGGTGTTGATCTCTCGGAGTGAGGTAATGGGAAAGCCCTCTTTCTCCTTTTCCATCTTCAGTCGCTTTAGGGCCACAATCTCATCCGTTTTCTTGTCTTTGGCTCTGTAGACGACACCATAAGTGCCTTCTTCGATACGATTTAAACACTGGAACTCCTCTACACTCCGACAGCCCTAAAGCACAAGGAAAAGAAAGAAACCTGATGAACACTGAACATCATGTTTGTGTGATGGTGAACACGTGTATGTCTGCGTACCTGTAAAGCGGGCAGGTATTTGGGCAGCTCTTTCTTCAGCTCGATGGGTGAGATGGGAGGTGATTCAGGAATGTAGTTGTCCTCTGGAGTGGCTGAATGAGAAGGAGACTGAGGCGTAACGTCTCCGGCCTCCTCACCGTCCTCTGCATCCTCTTCCTCAATGCTTGCCTCTGAATCATGATCAAACCTTGACCCTGGAACTGTCGTCATAAACAGCCGTCGTTACAGAGACAAGATTCCATGTATTGTAAGAGATGTTGTACACTATCAAGTAAAATAAAAAAACACTCACTAGGTGGAAGGTGATTTCCATTCTCTCTGTCCTCTTCCTCCTCTGACTGGTCTTCATCGCTTAACTCAACTGAGAAAAGAGAAATGTGCATATAAAAAAAATTATACTAACTTCCATGTGAACTCGTAAGAACGGCTCCACATCAATCGAATCATTCATTTAGTATTTAAGTTGTGAAAACACTTCATTCTGCTTCTTACTAAACACTATCATGACTTCTGACATCGCTGGCGGAAGTATTATCATTTGGCCAATCCGCATTGAAAGTGGGACTTTTATTTAAACGGCATACAGAAGCCAGGCTTCTTACAAGATATTACAAACGAATTGTTAGTATCACTGATAGACTTTTTTTTTGAAAATGTGATACACACTTGCTTGTCAGACCTATAAATAGTACAGTCTGACTACTAACTTACAATCATTGTCATTGCATTTTCTTTCTATTCTGTCACAACTATCTATAATATGGGATATCATCCGGATTTCCATGCGCACAATTTGAATATTTTCTTCAAAATGTAAATCAAACCTGGGTGATGGAAAGCCGGCTAAGAGACCGAGAGAGAGAGAGAGAGAGAGAGAGAGAGAGAGAGAGAGAGAGAGAGAGAGAGAGAGAGAGAGAGAGAGAGAGAGAGAGAGAGAGAGAGGAGAGAGGGAGAGAGGGAGAGAGGGAGAGAGAGGAGAGGAGAGGGAGAGAGGGAGAGAGGAGAGAGGAGAGAGAGAGAGAGAGAGAGAGAGAGAGAGAGAGAGAGAGAGAGAGAGGCGGAGAGGGGAGAGAGAGATGTGTACGTGCACATGTCTTTTGTAAATGTAATCAAACTAAAGACTCTACAGATATTTGAAGGGTGAGATGCTATTCTGTAAGTACTCAAGATGAAGATGAGATTAAGATGAGATATGTGGCAGCTCTGTGTGTTTTGGCCGCTTTAACATTACTAGTGCAGGTGTGTGTATAGACCAACCTCCGCTCTGTACGGACACCTCAGACTCTGAAACTGATTCACCGTCCTCGTCTCCATCACTCGGACTGCTGGACTCTTCCTCATCATTCTCATCACCATCACCATCATCATCATCATCAGACCCAGATCCTGAGCAAACGCATACATGCACACACATGCTCAACACACATTAACCCCACCTGATACAAACAGACCGGCAGAGACAGAAAGTGTGACGCACCCAGTGAGGATTCTGGTGTACTGGTCTTCCTCTCGCTGTCACTAACATCCTGAAGATCAGCCAGAAGATCTTTATCCTCAGTCTTTCCCTCTCTCACTGCAAACAAACAAAAACTGCCATTAAACCCATTCAGAACCACACAAACTGTAAGTGACTGGAACGTCACTTGCTTTTTGGTAATCTTCTATGTAACATTTGATGAAAGAATCATTCACCAATCAACCAGGTTTACAGATGTGTCAAGATACATTTAGTCCACTCCTCTGTAAATCTTTAAGGTTTCTTCTAGACTTTTAGCCTCCTTCACAGACTAGGGTATAGAGACTGGCTAGGACATTTCATGTGCTTCTCCTTAAACCACTCTTTGGTTGTCTTGGCAAAATGTTTTGGGACTTTGTCATGTTAAAGACACATCCACGACACATCTTCAGTGATCTAGTTAAGTGGACTAGCTTCATGCCCAATATTTAATGGCACACTGGCCCCGTCCCTCAGCCCCTCAATTCGGTGAAGTCATCCGAAGCAGAAAATAATGTTTCCAACACTGTGCTTCTATGTAAGGATGGTGTTCTTGGGGTCATAGTCAAAAGCAGGAGTAAATGTTGGTCTCACGGCACTTTCTCCAAAGCCTTTTCTGAATCATTTTGATGTTCATTGTCAAACTTCAGACGAGCCAGACGGCTCTTCCTGGGCAGGAGGACCTTGCGGGTGCTTCAGGATTTCAATCTATTGTGGCATAGCATGAAACCAATGGTTTGTTTGCTAACTGGGATCCCAAGTGTCTTAAAATCATTAACAAGCTTCTTCCGTGTAGTTCTGGGCTTTAACCTTTCTCATGATCATCTTAACCCCTTCGGGGAAATCTTGCAGTGAGCTCCAGACCAGAGGCAATAGATAGTTACTTTTATTTCTTCTATTTCCAAATAATGGCACCAACAGTTGTCTCCTCCTCACCAAGCTTCTGTCTGTTCCCCAATCAAGATTTGTGCAGGTCTCCAATCTTGTCTCTGACATCCTTTGAAACCTATTTGGTCTTGACCATGGTGGTGGAGAGGTTGAAATGAAAGATACAGATTCTGTTGGCAGGCATGTTTTATATACATAAACTGATTTAGGAGTACTTTCTTAAAGTGACAGGACGAATTTAGGCACATAACCAATCTGTGGAGCCAGAATTCTTGCTGGTTGGTAGGGGATCAAATACTTATTTCACTAACTGAAATGCAAATCAATGTATAACCTTTATTTACATTTGTTTCCCAGATTCAGTTAAAATAAACCTACCATAAAATGAAAGACCCTTCATTTCTTTGTAAAAAGGCAAACTTACAAAATCAGCAGGGGATCAAATTATTATTTGCCCCACTGTACATGGGATTGTGTGCCAACAAAAAGAAGTGATCAAATCATCAATGTGCAGTCAAAAGTACAAAAGTAAGAAAATTGGTGTGAAGTCTGAGTGTCTCGTTGGATACGTCTCATGTAAGATTTCTAGTACCTGCTCGGCGTTGTTCGCTGATCTCTGCTTTCGGCTCTCTCGGCTGCCGAACTGGGCTCCGACTGCGGCTGCGGTGCCGAGGGCGGATTTTATCTGCATACTCTTCACTGGGAACCCCTCTATGATGAGACACCGGCCCTGAACGTACCAAATCATTTAAACAATCTTCAAATCAAGCAAAAACATACAGCCGCTTACATCTTAGATCATTTTAAGTACTAGCATACATTTCATCACTATGTGAAAACAAACCCACGATGTGATGTATATGTTCAGACATTTAAACCAAACAAACTTGCACTGGTTCTCTCTTGGAAGCACCAAAAGCCTATAAACAGCAGATCAAAATCTGTGCTGACGGAATCTTGAACCTTGCGTGAAGTAAGCCTGGTGCTTGGGATTTTATAAAAGTCATGTTGTCTGAGAATTAAGTTTTTGTGTGTGTGTGTAAACAAACAGTGAATTGTTGTATGGCTGTCCTGATCTCTTGATCGCCCAAGACAAAATTCTCCCATGGGAGATAAATAAAAGTGAACTTTAACCTTAAGGTCTTGTACAATGTCTGTTCATACCTTCTCTGCGGGTGTCTCTTTCTTTGCGACGTTCCTCGGCTCTTCTCTCTCTCTCCTTTAGCTCCCGTTGTTCTCTCTGCTCTTTATGCTGCTGGTCACGGAGCTTTCGGTCTCGTTCCCGCTGCCGCTCTAGTTGCTCCAGGCGATCCCTATAAGACAAAACACAGGGTAATGCCGGTGACTGAGGGGTCTCCACCCCTGTACATGGAATCAAACAAACCATTCGGTCAGGGTCTTTAGGATCACATGACAACAGTCAAATAATTAAAAAGCTTCACTATTTAGATGTATATATCCATTTTGAATATATGTACTTTTTGTTTCATGCATTGCGTTTTCATTGTGTAAAGAACTATACGCAGTCCAACTTGGTCAAGTAGGCCAAAAATGAGTTAACATTGACCCAAGCCTATTTGAATGCCTCAGAAAGCTTCTCCAGGAATATGGTGTTTTATTCTGGAGTGCCAGAGGGCTGTGTGTGTGATGTACCTCTCTCTCCGAGAGTGATCTCTGGCCTGATCTCTCCGCTTCTGTCGGTCATAATCTCTTCTTACTTTGTTGTCATCCTGCCACTCTCTCTTCCTTCTCTCACTTTCTCTCTTCTCTTTCTCTTTGTCTTTCACGCGCACGTGTTTCCCTGCTGGAGGGACATACGGTTCATTTTTAAAAATCTGGTTGTTTTTAAATGGATCGTTTCATTGAAAAGATTAATGGAGTTGGAGTATGGAAAAGAATGAAGTGTTAGGTAGCTGTGACAATAGTCATATACATTGGCAATCGTATCGGTCTAATGGTTGTCTAAACTATACTAGTACATCCCTTGTTTACGTCTAAATAGCAGTAATGCCAATCGTTACTGATTATCTTTAGATCAGACCTCCTTCTGCAGAATGGCTCCTGCGTCTCCTCTTATCTTTTCTTTTCTCCTCTTTTCTGTGGTATGATTTGTCTTTTCTGGCCATCTGCTGTGGGGGTTTAATGGCCAAAGATTCATCTTCCTCTCCTCTGCACAAAAACATTCAACATTTAAAATACGGCTGTGCTAAGACACCTGCAACCTTTCGCATGCAGCGTAAATTGTAGTGAATTGACTGTTGTTCGTTAAGAAAGTCCTAACTACATAAATTGATTTTATTGGACATCGAGACACCGTGATAGTAACCTGTCTTCTGTCGAGTCTTCCCTCGCATACGGTGAATTATGTATTGTTATTTCCATCCTGTGGTCTCGTAGCTCCCCTTCCTCCGGAGTATCCCGTTTGGATTCACGCTCATCCGTCTATCCAGAGACAATGCAAACAAACAAGTCAAAATAAAGTCATTTTATGCATTCCGCTTTAAAAGAAAGCGTGTTCATTCAAAAGGTAAAACAGATGCACGTGACTGCGATTCATTATGACAGTTTTCATAATGCATTTATTTACTCCAACTTGTTACTCATGCAGTCGCTGGTCGGCTCAAAGCTGATGATGGTGAAATGATCTTCTTACATTCTTATGGCGTTTAGGATCGCTCTTCTCCTCCAGCTCTCGTCTCCGTTTCTTCTCTTGTAAAATCTCGTCTAACGTTTTTACTTTCCAGGTTTCCTTTTTGTCCCCCATCAGCTCCAAATCACCTCCCTATAAAAACCAACACACTGTTATTGCTGTGGCTTATATGTTTGGCTATATATGTCAACATGCACTAACTTTCCTGAGCACAACAGAACAAGCTTTGGGGAACTAAAGATTCTAACATTAAACTCGCTATCGAAGGTTTCTGTAACAGAGGTATAGACAGACGTGTTAAACAGACGTGCACGTTCAATAAACTGTGAAACGGACACAAATGATCGTGGGAAAATGTTATTGTGTGTGACAAAGAAACAAGAGCTTACATCAAAATACAATTCATCACTTATGACTTCTATTTCTCCCCTCCGTCCATCTGTCAAACAGAGAACATGGTCCACCACCATTTCATGCTTTGTCTACTCAACATTACTCATTAAATACCACAAAATGAACAGAAGGGTCCAAGGATATGGTAAACACTCAGTACCAGTACATACTTTCATTCTGATACCTGACACATTCAGTAAAAGAATAATAGGATCATTCTCACAGAACCACTGAAACATTGTGGAAGCAAAGATTTGGATTACTACTAAATATTATTGTGTTCTCTATCTTGCACAAAGCATTATTTTAACATGGAAATGTATTATATCAGTAGTTTATTGCTTTTTCTGCTGAAATTATAAGTGCGGTCACATAATTTATTCATCTGAAAAATAAAAAAGAACTGGATGTTCTACTAAAGTTAGTTGTGCTCTGATGACAATAAAATCGAGTTTAAGCATCATTGCTTTTCTAGTTTAAGCAAAATATGGCAAAGGATTGATTGAGTTTTGAAATGATGCTGTTTTTGTAAAACATTTAATGAATGCTTTTAAACACGTCATGCCTTGGTGTGTTTGAGACATCCTGAAACCACGGTTTCGTGAGAATTGCCCAGGTTTAGGTTTTAAAGCACCCTAAACGTAATGATAGCGATAACCGTGACACCACACCATGACTTTAACGCGTACCGCGGTATTGCCACTCATGGTTAAACCACAGCAGATCCGAGGCTATTTTGATCAAGATTACAGAAGTCATGCAGTATTTACATGGCCGTTCACTCATAAGTATGTTTGTGTTATTTTAAGGGGTCTCGAGCTAATCAGCTCACCAACGTTATAGTTACGTTAACTCCATCATCATGTCTAGACCCGTGCGTGTGTAAGGCTTACTTCAATAGATCATAAATCACACACAAGCACTTGGTAAACCTGTCACATGTGCTCATTTAACGTGCTATTAATATGAATAACTAAAGCGCTTTACCCACCTGTACTTTATTCGGCGCGTTCACACAACACCGGAAGAATAACTAGTCATTTCGCGAGCTTCAGTCTGATTACATCCGGTTCTAAAAGTCTCTCTGGGTGTAACGCGCGTACGTTGAAGATCTCACAGCGACACCCAGTGCTGGAACTGATATTACATCTGCCATAATCGTTTTATTTGTAGAATCAAAGTAGCTTTGATTTGTTACATATACAATATTGACAAAGACTGAATGAGAATAGATAATAATGCAGTGAAGGATGAACCCATGCAAACTAGGTCAAACAAAAAGGCAAGATTGTGACTCCCCTCGCCTTCCCCGGATTAGGAGTGGGACAGAGTTAGGATGGCAGGGGATCAGTTTTATTTTCTTTCTATTCAGTTTTATTATCATTTATTTCATGGGTTATGTTTGATTCTCTTTTTACATCAAAATAACGGTGTTTTATTTGATTGAAACCCATTGCACTGTCCTTTTGTTTAGTAAGCAAACAACAGATGTTGTTCTCCCATAATTTTCGTATCTTTCTAAAGATGACATGAAATCAAAATCCACGTTTTGCAGCTTGCAGCTCTCATGTGGTCCCCAGCTAGTGTTCTTCTAAAGGTTGACGAAAGCAACTTGGCTGACATACACAATCATTCATGGATAAGACAAAACAGATCCTTTTACCACTCAAATTTCCTACACTGGAAAAGAAAACTGAAAAAAAGATTGTCCATGTAAAAAGAAATTAATTGAACTGGTTTTTGAAGATTTTTGATGTATTTTTTAAACTACGGACGAAAACCGTAAAATGACAGAAAAAGTCAACAAATTTAGAAGAAAAACAAGTTGAAAGTGTAATTTTACAGGGAAAACACATTATTTTACAGTTTGTTTCTGGTGCCCCAGCTGCCAGTAAATTTTTTTTTGAAATACAGTAAAAACTATAAAATGAGAGAACAAGACAAACAGTGTCATTTCTGTTTTACCAGTTTACAGAAAATGTCAGTTTTTTCTTAAGTGTAGGTTATTCAGGCTAAATGCACAAAAAACACAAATGTTGAAGTTCATATATTTAATAAAGAATTGCAAAATTCATTTAAATCGACTCATGTTAAAAATGCACATATACAGACCAAACTATACAATTCCCATGAGTCATTATTTAACATGACATATAAAATAAAATACAGGTTATCTTATTGTACATGTAATTTATGTGCAACCCACCACAGCTGAACCGTAAGTTTAATACCTCGAACATTGACCAGTTTTAAGTATTCTTTAATCATGTCTACTTCTTGTCTGTAGCAGTCAGTTATGCAATGTCAACAAAAGATTTAGGAGAGATTTACAAAAAATTAGAAAAAGAAAAACCCTTATTAATTTAAACTGAAGATCAAAATACATTCTGACTAAAAAGTCCGGCAAATCTGGTCTGCAAGTCATCAAGTATTTTCACAGCAATCTAACAGTTAAAAGTGTGATGAAATGAATGTCCTTGATCCAACCTAACTCGAGAAACTCTTTTTTGATAGCATGACCTATGGTTCCAGTAAATCCTGACAAGACATGTAAAACACAGGGTGCTCAACAGCCATGGCTACAATGACTGCCATCGGAATTCAGAGTTCTGCTACAGAGGACGGTGAGTAGTGAATAGCCGACATGACAATAGATCAATTAAGAAATGCCGTGGAATGTAAAAGCATTACATTGAACTACGGAAGCTAAGAAACCGGTGCTTTCTATCATTTTATCCAAAGAAGTTGCAAGATACTTTAAACAAAGAAATTCTTTGGCCTAAAATTAAGAAAAAGAAATCATGCTTTTTTGGATAAAATGTGATCTTCATATTTCTTTGTGATGTTCCCCCAGCAACAGAAATGTGGAATTAAACATTTGTTAATTCACTCTATTTATTTTCACCATTCTAAGGAAAACTGATGGGTCCCGAAACCGAAAAGAATGAATCATACAAAGGCACAACGTCTTATTTAATGTGATACCAAAATTTAAGAAAGCTAGTGTAAAAAATCCCAAGCTTTTTATTTCCTTTCGGAATTTTGACCATCTTTGTAATAATTGTCAAGCAAATAAATGTAAAAACCCCGACATCTTTTAAAGAACGTTTACGCCCGGTAATGTCTTCCTGCTCTGATGAATGTGCCTGGCTGGGTCAAAATCTGGGAAACGACTGAAATCCACACAACTCTTCTGGTGTGGAATACAACCATATTACAGTTTATTTGGAAGATGTGGCTTCACAGTCTTGGATAAAAGGTTTCTGTTCCGAATCTGATTGGACGAGATAATGCTGGACAAGAACGTCTCTCTGTATCTGTTTTGCCTTGTTGTAAAGCAGAACTCCCATGAACACCATGACCGTGCCCACCGCAGACACCACAGTGATGGGGTTACTGAATACAATGATGCTCAGCCAGATGGAGAGAGCGTGCTTTACTGTGCTCGCAACACTAAAAGAGAGGATACAGTCATCAATACTTGTATTTATTTGTATCAAAATAAACTATCAATGCACCTTACAAACAATATTTTTTCTAAATCCCTATTTTCCGAGACGGGTCACATACAGACCTGAAGGTGACGGGAGAGATGCGGCCCATGAGGGCATATGCTGTGACACTCTGTAAGTGGAACAGAGCGCCATCGAACAGCAGCAGCAACACAATGTCCCCGGACAGTTTAAAGTTTCGATCGCTCTTCCCGATCACAGGTATATCCTACAGTACAAAAACATCATCAGTGCTTCCTCCTATCTTTAGTCATACCGCTAATATTTTTTAATATACAAGAACAGTGACATTTAAGGTAATAATGCAGTTTATGCACTAACGACAGCATGAAAGCTTCAATAAATATAGGAATATTAAGTTATTATACATGAACAAATTATAAATCATTTAGTGCCAAGGCATTGTTAGGGTGTCGTAGGTTATGTTAAGGGCATAGCTATGTGCTTGTTAGGGTGTTGCGGGATGCTGCTCACTGACTAAATTCAAGGCTCTGGCTGTTCGTTTTACACCCCCTAAATAGTCTGCTGGTTCCTGAAAATCCTACTCAATTTGAGGCATCATTCATGTCCACGGCACAAAAAGGGCAGGACGAGCTAAGAGCCAAAGCGGTGTAGTGAGCCTTTGTTTGCAATTTGCATTTGATTTGCATGTGTGAAGTGTGCGCATGTTAGGGTTGTGTGTACTGTTCCAACTGACCATCAGGAAAATCCAAGCTGGTATAAGCATGATGACCGCTGCAGCACTGGTGTAAAACTGAAGCTCTGAAGGACTACACAAGATCAATTACAAGGACAGCGTTGACATACAGTACCATCGAACTTTACACATCCTGCAAATGTGTACGAATGTCCAGCACTCACCTGAACTTATACTTGTCCCCACACAACAGTTTCTTAGAAAACACATTCTGTAAACTGAAACATGACATCTGAGCATTCGACTGTTTACTGCGAAAGCATCATTTTCACTCAAGAAAGTTTTCATCATTGAAAGGATTACCAGTCCATGACGTTGGTGGAGAGAGCGGCAGAGAACCCAAGCATGTTAAAGCTGATCTCAGTGGCCGTGCACAGAGCCAGACCTGCCATCACAGGAAACAGTGACAAATTCACCCAGAAACCTGCCACAGGACACACAGAGCAATTATTACATAAAGCAAGCCAAGTAGTGAACATGTACATCAGGACATAGTGTTGTAAATGTAAATGCACCAGTTTTTGCTTCAAACGTGGACACATAGTGGCAGTACAGAAATTATAGACGCAGATGAAATGCATAAGTTTTGGCATTTTTTACACTTTAACTTGGGCAGAGGGGGAGTGGGTTCAGCAAAGGACTCTAAGGACGGGAATCAAACTCGGGTTGCCGTCAGCGCTGTATTAGTTTTAGCAGCTGGAATAATATAAATGATCAGAAAGAAATAAGAGTGATATTTGCCCTTGGAATATTTGTTTCAGCAATGCTAAGGTGTCAGAAGAGTTTTAAGGACACGTCCTACAGCCTAGAAAAGTAATAGCAAGTTTATTGCTATATTTTATCAGTATGCGTGTTCCTTCAGAATGAACCCAAGACCTTTGCGCTGCTAATGCAGCTCTACCAGTTTAGCTACAGCTACGCATCTCCTCGACAAGCCACATGATGCAACACCATAGCAAAAACTGCGCATAAACATCAGCAAGTCAGTCAGCACAGTACCTGTGTATTCTCCAAGTATGAGTCGGGACATGATAACAGTAAAGATGGGCGCTGAGCTCTTAACGGTCTCAGCGAATGACACTGCTACGTTTTTCAGACTAACCAAACCCAACACAACAGTTGTGAACCTGACACCATACAAGAGAGGACAAAAAAGAAGACCAGTAAAACAAGATGCACTGCCCTTTAGCCTCGTTGATCAAGCAGAATCGGTTGTCCAACTACTGGCTAAAATACACTAAAAGACATTTGAGATCTTCAGTCTAGACTTGTTGCAGAAAGTGTGTGCCAGTCTGCACATTTGATCAGTTAGTGTGTTTCTATCTGAAACTTTCAAAACATCTGAAAGTGTATGATGTCTAGTTTGAAAAGTCTTGTAGTCTAGTCCAGCCTTAACTTTAACTCCTAATGGGTTCACATCATAAAAACGGTAAAGTACAGTCGTATTTCGCCAAGTTTAAGTAGTCTGGAATAACTAAAAGTGGAATAACCGTGAAAAATAAACATTATTGTAAATTGAGTTGCCGACTGTAAAATTTTAAATAATACGATATACATGACCAATATCACATCACCCGCAATGTATCAAGCATTGTCCTAAACTAAATAGGAATATATAGGGGTTAATAACTTATACAGCTATATTGTAATGCGACACAATTGTATTTTTCTATATTTTCTGTAAGGATGGATGGATTAACTGTACAGTGCAAACACACCTCATCATTCCAACAAAGAGCATGATCATGATAAAGTTGGAGGGGAATTCAGCACGGGATTTGTGGTGGTGCAGGGGACATGGCACAAACATTTGAACACAGCCAATGACAGTGGTGGAGAGCATCTGGACAGCACCTAAACGATAAAATCACGTCAGGTCCACAGAACAGTTAAATACAAACAAGTAATTATTAAAAAGGGGTCAAATTATGTCTGGATAAATCTCCCACTACTAAACACATCTAAAATCGAATTAATCCCAAAATCAAAAGTAATACGAGTTTAGCGATGCTAAATAAATTGTGTTAATGTAGTGATAAATACACCAATTTATCATCCCCTGCAAATTCTCATTATCATAAACGTAAAGGCGTTTCACCTCTGGGCTTTTCTCAGTGGTGATTTTATATACTTATTTCTTATACATTTGTATAAGCATTGTAATCTTCTTTTTTTGCTCATACCAATTTTTTAAAGGTCGGACAACCCATGTATTAAAAATTTAAATTCGGTCATTACAAAATAATGATTTCATTTGTCATTTAAATTAGCTGTAGATAAAGTTTTGCCAAACTTTACAAATACATTTTATGCCTTCTACTCACTGTAAAGCATTGACAACAAATTCATATATTATATAACATCTCATTGGATTTCTTTACTTACAGTAATGCCATGTTGGAGTTGTACAAAAAATTGCCATAAAATTAAGTCATAATGCGAGAAATATTAATGTCCCGAAACATAAGCTTCACTTAGAGCGGGGCCAAATAAACTGATATGATACAACAGCTCATTGTTTACCAAAGCAACTGTATTGCTACTGGATTATGAGACTGGTCACAAGGGATGATTCAGAAGTCAGAAACTTACCCAGCATGCTGGGCTCTCCCTCCAGAAGAGAGAGGATGTACTTGTTGAGGAAGAGCGTGCAGAAGCTGAAGAAGTACCAAAGCACCAGATACACCAGAGTTCTGGAGTTCCACACACCCGAGTCAGCCTCAAGTACCGTGGTCTCCGTAATGGTAACTTTTAAGATGGGTTCTCCTGGCATACTTTCACTCCGGGTCAGCATGACCCTCTCCAGGCGTGTCCTGAAGCCAGAGAAAGGGTGCCAAAACATGGACTTCCCTGGGCGCTCTTTGCCTGTCATTGTGCAGGAAGGGCACCTACTGCTACTATGTCCCGCAGGGCAAACTCCAGAGGTAATAAAGTAATGAAAGATCTCAACGTTTACTCCATGCTACGACCTCATGTTAACAGGCTTTGATAATGTTAACCCAGACCGGAGAACATCTGCAAACACAGAAGAATGAGTTAACAATCATAAAACATCTAAATAACATATATCAAGAAAAACTAATGTTATTATTAGTAACTAATGTTATTATAAGTCATGTGGTCTCCATATCAATTTATTAATGAATTCGTGTGCATTACAATGAAAGACCAGTTAAGTTTATATCTGACTTTGTAAACAACCGATTTAAGAGAGAAACAGTTTGCGATAGTACACAAATACAAAACATATGCACCTGACAGTTTACATACAGTACAAGAGCATGAAATACAAACAACAATACATTACCCATTGTCTAGCCAAGACAAAAAACACACTTCACGTTCTGCCACGACGACACGCTGGAAGCGCTTTTACATGCTTTCATAATATTGCATGTCTACACATATCAACGCGTAATAAATGTTCAACATTCATTAATAATGTTATTTGTATCGGCGTGTTCAGCGTTGTTTCCTGACTCTGAGCAAATCTAGAGCACAGCATGCGGAGATTTGCGCAGACATTTGACGTTAATAACTAACATGAGGCACGACAGTGCATTTGGTTTCAGTGCATTGTGCGCATTTAGAACGCCGCTTTGACTGGCATAACTACATAAACGTTTCATGTCGGAGATTTTTTATTTTATTTAACGTAAACAGACATAAATAGAACGATAAGTCACATTTAGATGTGAACAACAATAAAACACATTAAAAAAATAAGATTAAAATAAATGAAGTAAAATAAAGACCGATGGGACTTTTATTCAACCATCAAACGAGAAGCGGACCAATGGATATAGACTGGCAATGAGCAGAAAAAGCTTGCTGTAAGGGGCGGCGCCTGAGTGTTATCTTTTATAGCCCAGAAACATTTTGTTTAAATTAGAATTCGTTTTCTCCCAAATCAAAACTATGTCATTTTACTTTATATACCTTTATTACGCGAAAGTGGTCGTCAAAGCAGTATGGTTTCTTCCGGGAGTCAGACTGCTTTGTCTTTTATAGTCGTGATTCTGTGGGGTGTACACATACGCAAACAATAATTATATCGTGGGCATGGCCGTAACCACCATTGAGGTACATAGTGTGTAATAAAAGTCGTTGCCTAATACGACAAACTGCCAATATTGTAGAAAACGCCTAGATAACTGATCTCGGATCTGGCGTGCCTCAGCTTTCTAACAGCGCTCTTCAGTGTCAATCAGATTGAGTTGGCCAATCAAATGAAGGGAGGCGAGGATTACTGTCCAATCAAACGAAAGAAGGCGGGAGTTTATACTGTGACGCAAACTACAAGACGCCGAAAACATATTTATTTACGTGTTTAATGTCAGACTCTTAGGTTGTCAATCAGAGGTTAATTTAGGTTGTGGTAAAAACTAGCTTTATAATTTGAAAATATGTAAAACTTCAACTTTTCAATGAATTCTCGTTCTTTAATTCTGTTAGCATATTATTTTAATTTGACCTATTTTTAATACCAAAAATCAAAGGGTCTGGAACTTTTGTAATTCACTCAAAAATGGGAATTCTGTTATCATTTGCTCACCTACTGTAGGCTGTATATGTTATTCCAAACCCTGATAATATTTGTAGAAAAATATCAGTTTACAATGTGTTTACTTTCTTCACTGATAGTGTAACCAATCATAATGTTGATTTTGGACTTTATAGCCGATGTAAAACAATATTTGTTCATATCAGTTTTAGTACATGACCTTATATTACATTGACATGTTTATGAATGCTTTTATGTCATTTTGATTTCTATTTGTTGCTTAGACTGTACTGGTCCTTGCTGTTAAATGTTTTTCTTGACTTTGCAACGTGCCATGAATTATGAATTGTTTGTGCATTAGTGCGTTGTTGCTATGTTATATTGCGAGCTTGGTTTTGTGGGCCGCTGCTGCCAAAAAAGGTTTTACTCTCTGTAAACATGAAAAGACAGACATGGTTTTAGCTATTGTTATCTAATTTGCACTCAAAATAGACATATGTAGGTCAAGAAATTTTATTTTTTGTTTGGGACAGACTCAGTAGCTGATGGAGAAGAGCCGAGAACAGAACAAAGACCTTTATGTAGCCTTTATCGACCTCAGCAAAGCTTTTGACACCATCAACCAACAATTTTGTTCCGATGAACACGTTAGAAAGAAGAATGTTAGTCATTTTCAGTTCTGGGACAACATTGACTGCCAAAATGGGCAGAATTAAATGGTCGTCAAAGGTGCCCGAGAACTCTTTGTTTTCTTAAATTCTCCTAATATCTTGTTATGTGTTCATTGGAACAAAGAAATGTATACCGGTTTGAAACAACCTGATGGTGAGTAAATGATGAGACATTTTTGGATGAACTATACCTTTAAAAAACTGAGCTTAACTCTTTCCCCTCCAAACATGGAATATTCAGGATTTTATGAAAAACAAAGATATGTTTCCCTAACAAACACAGATTTTGCTGGGTCTCTGTGTTTTCACTTTTGTACAGCAGGTGGCGCTGTTACACATTTTCGGAAAGACCACAATGTCTCTGAATCTAGAAACGGTAAATATTTGATCAGATTTTTATTCATCATTCTGAATCTGATATTGGCAGACTTAGTTATTTAAAAGCAGAGACTATGTTCTTTTATTTGGTATGTTGTTTTTCCATATACTCTGAAAATGTGCATAACATTTTTTGTGAAAATGATAAAAAATTCGTACATATGTAATAATAATGTTAAAATGTAGACAGGGATGTCACGACAATTTTGATGATTACAAGGAGCTTCTAACATGGCTTATTGGTAAAGTCCACTCCTGCCTTTTGGGAGACCCTTGGATTGCCTTGTCTCATTATAATACTTGAACTGTTAACCAGAAGCTGTAGAAATGTAAGCTTGAAAAGACTATTCAACAAACAGTCTTGAATGGAAATAACCTATGTCCATTTGATTGGCGCACTTGTGAATTTCACACATATATGTGGTATAGCAAGGTGAAAATCTGACTCCAGATAAATAAGGTCTTTGCCCTAACCGTTCCAAACAAATTAGTGAGGAGCAGCACTGAATTTCCATGTCGTATTTTCACTGTTCGAGATTTAAACGTCCTCAGTTTTAAAATGTATAACACACATATCATGTCAGGTTTCTCTTGGTCTTGTGGCAGGATCAAGACAGGACCTCATGTTTAATGTGGAGAGAGGCAATTATTGTTGATTTGGCTTGCCATACGCTCTCACCGGTCTCCTCGTCGTTGCTTGTCATTGATCTCATGCCCAACACCTGTTCCTGTAATGATTCTGCCGCATCATGTCATGTTTCTCTTGGTTTAGTGGCAGGATCATGACAGAGTCTCATGTCTTGTGTGGAGAGAGGCAGTTATGGCCCTTAAGGCCTTCCATACACTGGGTGCTTCTCATTTCTTATTTGTGCATCCTCGTTTCCTTTCCTCGCTTCCTTTCCTCCCGCTTAGCTCCACCTCTTCAGGATGCGAGAGAAGGAAGCAAGGAAAAGACGCAAGGACGGAGGAATCGAAGCAAGTGAAATGATATATCCTCGCTCTTTAGCGTCACTTCAAAGCGTAGTCAACTAATGATGACTGTACACCGCTGGATTTAGCTTGCACATAGGGATTCTTGAACATAACATATCATTATTTATATTAACCGTTTCAACCTCAACAAAATACCACATTTGTTCTTATTTATTTACCAGTTATTATTAATGAATTATTGTTGTTGAGACTTCACATACATTGTGTCTTGTACATGTAAACAATAATGATAATGATTATAATAATAATAATTAATAAACAGTGGCAAGAACACACATTTACAATAACTTTATGCTTAATACTCACATATATGTGTGTTTGAATGTTCTGCCATGGTTAGCACTTGGAGCAGATGTGAAGTGGGAGGAGAATTTATACGTGCGTCACGTTTAGGCAATAAAAAACTTCCGCATAGGATACACCTGTGTATCCTCGCTCATGACACCTCAGGAAGCCTCCTCCCTCCTCGATCCTCCCGGTGCAATTAGATGTCCTTCAATATGGCTCGATCGGTTTCCGGGTCATAGGATGGAGGATAGAGGAGCCAGGAGACGAGGAGGGATATTGAGAAGCACCCATGGTCAAACTCTGCACGAAATTCCGGGTAAGAGATGTAGGTATACGGTACGTCAATAGATGCATGTGTGTGCAAAAGGCCTGCGTCCAAGACCACATATTCCATTATAAATGACTTCAATTTTGTCTTTGCACATGACAGAGAAATTGTCTCTAGGATCCCCATCTTCTTTATTCCAGGGAAGAGTGGAATCCAGGCTGTCAAAACTACCATCAACTATTTCAAACTGGATCTCTAAATCATGTTGTATTTCATAGGAAACAGGCTCTTCGTTCAAACACACCAATTCATCTTATTCAGACTTTCTCCCCGGGGTACAAATATCAACATTTCACACATGGCATGCATTGGGGATTAAGATGATTGGGGATTTATATTATGACACTTTCCACCAATTACAGGTACATTTTATGCTTGGACGCAAAGATTTTTGGGGCTACCTTCAGATCCGACATTTTATTGATGCCACTGTTAAACTTCAACCGGAAGCGCACCTTATTTAAAAAATGGACTCTCTTCTTTGATGGATCCGGGAAGCATCGATCGTATCAGGCCCATTTGGGAGAGAGAGCTGGGTAATTAATATATTGACGATGATTGGGCGGAGGCAGTCAAATTGATCAGAATTGTCAAATCGATCAGAAAAAAATTCACTAGTCACAGACTGGCGGAGACTCAATACAGAACACTTAGGCTTTTTATTACCCCATACATACTCAATAAGATGGATAAACAACATTTCCCGTTGTGTAACAAATGCCAGAGGGAAATTGGCACCTTTATGCATTGTTTTTGGCATTGTTAAGCCATTTCAAGGTTCTGGGATCTCATAGCACGCAAGTTGGGTCTAGTTTTTGATATAACATTTAGTAAGGACCCTGGGTATTTCCTGGTAGGCTTGCCCCCAAAAGACATTGCTTTGGATACTAATGGATTTTTGCTATGTTATAAGCTTTTGCTACTAGCTAGGAAATGTATTTTGATTATGTGGATCGCTGCTAAACCTCCATCTCTTTCACTTTGGTTTCGTGAGATCTTCAGAATCCTGCCTATGGAAAGGCTAACTGCTATGGTTAGGGGAATTTTTTTTTAAATTTAAAAACAATTATTAATATTGGGGCTATTTACAGTAAATAAACGCACATTAATATGGAGAAACCCTGGTTAAAAACATACAAATTAAATAAGTTTATATCTCAATTATGGTTTGCAATTTTTATAATTAACTATCGAAATGGAGAAATTAAATTTTGAGCATAACTCTTGTAAAACACAAACAGTATAACCCAAATTTTACCATTCTTTGCTCTCTTTCAGACTCTTCCAAAATCCGAGAACGAGTCAGACGAAATTTGGGGAGAACTTTCGACGTCCACCTCTTTCGTGCAAACGTACAGAGGTAACGTGTGGAGTTTATTCTGCTCATACAGTTCATTTACTGTAATGTTGACTGGAAATGAGGTCTGACTGAAATCACGCATCTCAAAAGTATAGTTTTCAGCGGCCCTTTTGAAGAAATTATTTGGGGAAAAATAAATCCTTCATCAATGATCTTCATCAATTCCTCTACCGAAGTGCTCTTTTTGACTGTCAAATATCTGGTCTTGGCTTGTCCAAAGTTGATAAAATTCTCCTTTAACTTGATTTGGTAATCCGTTTTTGGGTATATACCATTGTGTAATTCACGTGTTCGCCCATGCAAATTCTGGCTGCGGATAATTAGGATTTAGATCCATAGAAGGGAAGGAAGGAGGCGGGAACCGGCGAACATTTAAACAATAAAACTTTAATTAAATAAACAATAAACACCGAAGTAAAGACCAGCAGCCACCTCACGGTTGACTGCTGGCCATAAAACATAAACACAAACTTAACATATGTCCGGGCCCGGTCCTCTCTCGTCAACAGTCCTGCCGGACGTCCTTTTAAGCTCCGATCTCCTCCGTGAGTGATACGGGACGGGTGCGCGTACAGCTGATTGCAACTATCACTCACGCCTCCGGCCCCGCCTCACGGCTCTCGTCCCGCCTTCCTCATCACATCCAGCTTATCAATGAAAGATCAGATAATTTTTGAAATACTGGAATGTGGCAAAACTGAGCTGAGCAAGAAAGTTGACGTATCTTTTGCTAATAAAGAGATGAGTAACAGGATTGGGAAGATGGGGGATTGTGTGATTGCATTGGAAAAGCCCTTGAAACAGCAGATGGATGAACTGGAATCTTAATCAGACGGTGGAATATAAGGTTATATGGTGTCTCTGAGAATAAGGACAAAACTGGATGTCTGAAAATTGCAGGGTGCAGGGAACACAGCCTTCTTTTCTAGAGGTCATGCTTTTCTTCAAGGAGAAGAAGAAATTACAATATGAGACAGTGTACACACATCATAAAATATATATATATTTTTTTTCCGTTGCGATGATAGGAAGCTATTGTTATCTAGTATAACTATAAATATTATAATGAATATAACTTTAAGTATGACCAGAAGTGCACATTTACATTTTGACAAAAGAGGCAGGGCATGAGCCCCAGTCAGCCTGTGCCGTGGTATACTGGACACTGGCCATTTTATTAATTAATATGGTCATTTCTATTTATTATTTTATTATAAGAAATATTTATGCTCAGAATATCAAAATGTCAAGACAAATGCTATAAATCCGATTTTCCAAATCTATTAAACTGGAATTTAGTGAGATAGAAAAATTTAAACAGTGTTTCTATTTATTTAATTTGTGCGTCTGATATCTGTCTGTGCTTCTCCAGCACGTGTGCGTTCTCTTTTCAGAGCCACCTGCAATATTAACAGGTATTTTCTTTTTTACCAACTTGATTGTAACAAAGATCATAAAAGGGAAGGAAGGAAGGAGGCGTGAACCGGCGAACATAAAACAATCTTTAATCAAAATAAACAAACAATAAAACACAACATAAAGTCCAGGCCCGGTCCTCTCTTACTGATCGTCCAGTCGCTCGTCCTCTTATGCTCCCAATCTCCTCCGTGATATGAGACCGGTGCACGTCCAGCTCGTCTCGCCTACCTCACTACATTGATATTGACATTGACTTTAGTGTCCTTCTTTACTTGCACCTTACAGATGTGAGAGTAAACATATACCCTGATGTGTGTGAGTGTAACTGAGAAAGCTTTTAATGGTTGTATCTACATCCAAGTACATCCTGCTAAACATATGTGGTAAGACAAGAATATAACCTTAAGCTTAAAGATCATGTTTATTAATTTGTCAATAAATATCTGCTTTTGATTATTCATGTAATTTACTTCAATATCGAAATAAATCTGATGCTGATGTACAGTGCAGTTTTATACTGTGTACCATAGATATTAGAACAGAAAATGTGTCCAATTATGGATAAAATTTACATAAATATTTAATGGATGTGTTTTTTTAACTAGGGGGACCAAGCTGTCAGCAAAGGGCTCAACTCAGTTAGTTATTTTGCACAAGTTAGGAATGAGCATATGTAATATAAGTAGTTGTAGGCTGTTCGAACGTCTGTCGAAGGAAAAGGGAGCTGGTAGTGATTATTGGATCCAGTGAAATAGGTGAACTCTGAGGGCCATTCGGAAAAGGCGCTGACGCCTATGGAGGGTGCGCCGTCGGTGTGTAGTTGGATATCATCTGGGTTGGTGAGATGTTTGTGGTAGAAGAAAGAGATACCGTTCCATGATGAGAGAATTTGTTGCCAGCGGCACATCTCCATTTTGCAAACTTCTTCTAGGGTGGTTCTGCTGTGGAGGGATGGAATGGCGATGCCTTTTTTCCAGAAGGTTTGAGATGAACGTTTTCTCTTGTGGGATTATCCAGATGGTATAATTGAGGTGGCAGAGGAGGGCTAGATGCAATGGATTATATATGAGGCAAGGATGCTTGGAATGAGACTGAATCTAGAGTGATTCCTAAGAACTCTATGGAGGTATTAGGTCCGGCAGTTTTCTCTTCCGACAGTTGGACGCCGAGTTCAGTGAATGTATGAATGAGTGTGGAGAGCCCTAATGGAGGTGGTTTGATGGGGGTGTGATGATGAGGAAGTCACTGAGAAAATGGAATAGAGTCTGTGATTATTGAGAAGGATCCAGCAAAGTGCTTCAGAAAGAGAGCAGAATATCTTGGGGCTACTTCTGCAGTGGAAGGTGAGAGAAACTGCAAAGAAGTAGGCTACATTCCAGGAGACAAAGAAAAGATGCCTATGTTGGATTCTAATGTGGGAGACTGGAGGTTGTGAGATGAATGGGAAGTATAGGGAGTAATGTCTATGGGGAAAGCTGTTCAAAATCCTTTGTCAGTGTGGCTTTTTAATGTGGAGGCGATGGCCTTTACCTTAATTGGGGTGCTGAGATGCTTTGCTAGTCATTCTGTAGGTGTTGTAGGGTTATGAGGGCAGCAATTCCTTGCATGGGCTCAGCCGCAGAAGTAACAGGTGTAAAGAAGTCAGCATGGCCTCGTTTTCTTGATGCCTTTGGAGGATGGGATTTTCGCTGAAGGGCCTACTGGTGATTTGTGTGAGGAAGGTTGTTGGGGTTGGAGGGGGGTTATGATAGAACGGGCAGATGTGGATGTGAGCAGCGGCGGAGCCAGGGATGTTTCATAGGGATGGCTGGTTAGGGGCCAGCAATTATTTTGGGGTGGCACAAGAAATATAATCATGCATTCATTTTAAGGTTGGATGAGTGGCAAAGATGACACTCCTCCGACCTTAAAACCCTTAAAAGTACACTATAGGTCCCCAAATAATTATGATGTATCATGTGCTATTGCTACTGTAGGCGCCAGAATCGCCATGTCTTTTAATTTGTAAATGTTACTTCCTGTCTGTCAATTACGTCACTGGTGTATGTGTATTTAACGGGCATTTTGGTGTTGGACAGCCAGGGGAGAAGAGGGTGAGTAGATGGGACCCTCACTTTCTGTTGACCGTGACATAGTCACAGTAGCACGGTCAATACAGTAACAACGTACCCTGAAAGCACATTTAAGTTATAGTACAGTTTATAGTTTGTGTAGTTATTCTATTTTCTTTACTGTTTTATTTGTTTTCATCATAATCTTGTACCGGACCTCAACCTGCAATAAACCTCATCATGTTTTGACTATGGAATGCGTCAGCTCTCAAATTCCTCTACTTAGCCTCTAAGCGACTAAATTACGGTTGCTATAGCTACAATATTTTAATTAACCTGCAGTGCAGGTCACATCCCCTCGTCTTCCGTGAACGTCTGTAATCTCCTGCATCTAAAGGACAGTAAGACTTTACTCAGACTCATATACTGTATCTATTATTCACACTCATCTGCCATATCTCTCTGTGTGTGGAATAAAGCTCAAGTATATCATACTTACCATCTATCTGACTAGTCATTCTGTTACAGAAGACCAGATCGCTACAACATTTCCCTGTCATTTCACATCTCTTATCGACTCTAGGTCAGTCGGCAATATCTCCGGCACCCTCCAACTCGATATCCCGAGGAAAATGCTTCCCCAGCGCTACCGGCTACTGTATCATCCCCTTACTGCTAAAAATCAGTATGCTTCATGAGGAATCCATCTCCCTTCTCATCCTGGAACAGGCCACCGTGGATATCATCCGTGTTTTTTTTCAGAGAATTTACCCACTATCCATCAGCGAGCAGAAGGCCATGGAGGAGTACATCTGCGAAGCTCTTCGACAGGAATATATATACAACCCTCCCCATCCCCTGCCGCTTCCAGTTTCTTCTTCGTGGCCAAGAAGGATGGGGGTTTGCGCCCATGCATAGACTATCAAGCACTCAAACAGATTACCATTAAATTCCGGTATCCCGTTCCTCTCGTCCCCGCCGTGTTCGAGTAGCTTCAAGGACCCGCAGTTTTCACCATATGATCACTGGGGTCCATCAGGGATCGGTGCTTGGACCGCTGCTTTTTTCCATCCACAGGACACATCATACAGGCACACAGCTTCTCGTATCACTGTTATGCTGATGACACCCAGATCTACATCTCATTTCACCCAGACGATACCATTGTAGTAGCTCTCATAACAGCCTGCCTAGATGTCATCTCAGCTTGGATGAAAGAGTATGAAGGTAGAATAGTAGCAAAACTCGAGAGCACGTAGATGTGAATTTGAGACCTTGTACAATAAATATTTGCACTTGTATGATACAATTTACACTCACAGCTGTGATGTGAAAACCTGTAAATTAAAAATCTGAAGTTGAACGCTGAGATTTGCTCTCGCAGACAATAGTCACAAACCTGTATTCTGAATTTGAAGCTGCAGACAAGTAGTCACAAATGTGTAAAATGACAGACACAAGACACAAACTTGAAATACATATTTGCATTTCTTCTTACATTCACATTCGAAGTACAACCTCAAATAGGCACTTGCAACTTCTCAAGTCTGTCACTGCAAGTTCAAATTTCGCGCTTCGACTTTTGCTACTCTTATCGCGATATATCAGTTGCAAAACTGATTTGTGCACTTGCAACTCAGTAGCAGCGAGGGGCGGGAGAGGCGGGGGTGGGTGGCTGCAATGGAGTCGTTTTATTGGTTGGCAACTAGCCAATGAAATCGGGCTTCTTTTCCACGCGATGACGTCACGACACCTTTGGTTGTCATCGCGATGGCGGGATATAACGATCAGAGGGTAAGTTTTTCTTTTTATACAATATTTGTTATTCAAATTATTACATACATCACATATAACATACCGTGTAACTACAGTTGACATTGTGTGAGATGTCTTTGTTATGACAACTTGACATAAACCAATACATCATAACCTGTCAGTGTATATGTCATAACAACTTGACATTACTAAGACAACATAAATTGTAAATTGTCATGTGGTTGGTTTTGACATTGGCTGTCATGAGGCAATTATAACTGTGTCATGAATATTTTTCTTGACCTCAACTACAGTGGTACAAATTTAATTTGTCATTAAAATGTTATAATGGCCTTACGACAGCCAATGTCAAAACCAACCAGCTGACAGTTTAATGTAATGTTAACCCATAAAGCTAAGTGGTTTCTTAAGTTTGATACTTAATCTGCTATGTCATGACATATTTGTGACAGGTTATGATGTATTGGTTTATGTCAAGTTGTCATAACAAAGACATCTCACACAATGTCAACTGTATTTACACGGTATGTTATATGTGATGTATGTAATAATTTGAATAACAAATATTGTATAAAAAGAAAAACTTACCCTCGGATCGTTATATCCCGCCATCGCGTGGAAAAGAAGCCCGATTTCAGTGGCTAGGTGCCAACCAATAAAACGACTCCATTGCAGCCACACACCCCCGCCTCTCCCGCCCCTCGCTGCTACTGAGTTGCAAGTGCACAAATCAGTTTTGCAACTGATATATCGCGATAAGAGTAGCAAAAGTCGAAGCGCGAAATTTGAACTTGCAGTGACAGACTTGAGAAGTTGCAAGTGCCTATTTGAGGTTGTACTGCGAATGTGAATGTAAGAAGAAATGCAAATATGTATTTCAAGTTTGTGTCTGTCATTGTATAGCTGTGTCTGTCATTGTACACATTTGTGACTACTTGTCTGCAGCTTCTAATTCAGAATACAGGTGTGTGACTATTGTCTGCGAGTGCAAATCTCAGCGTTCAACTGCAGATTTTTAATTTACAGGTTTTCACATCGAAGCTGTGAGTGTAAATTGTAGTATACAAGTGCAAATATTTATTGTACAAGTTCTCAAATTCACATCTACGTGCTCTCGAGTTTTGCTACTATTCTACCTTCATAAAAAAAACCACCACCCCCCCCCCCCCGCCACACAACAACACATCTCCCCCCCCCCCCCCCCCCCCCCCCGCCCCCCCCCCCCCCCCCCCCCCCCCCCCCCCCCCCCCCCCCCCCCCCCCCCCACCACCCCCCGCCCCATAATAAAAAAAAAACCACTTTTCCAATTTTAATTTTTACAACAACCACAACAAAAAAAAAAAAAAAAAAAAACACCGAAGAGGAGGGAGATGGTTCCCCCCCCTCCAACCAAAAAAACAAAAAGATAATAGAAAGGTTGCCGGTTTCGGTTTGTTCAAAAAAAAACGACCAAACCCCCCAAAAAAAAAATATATAAAAAGATAGTTTTTTTAAAAAAAAAAAAAAGAATTTTTATTTTAAGTTGCCCCCCCCCCCAGAACCAGACCGGGGAAGACTGTTCAAAAATGTAGGCGCTAGATAGGAAAAGGATCTGCCGCCTGCACTTGATTTTGAAATTCTAGGTATTACCAAGTGACCGGATGCCTGAGAGCGTATTGACATGATGGACTGTAATACAAGAGAAGTTCTCTCAAGTAGTGAGGAGCTAAACCATGCAGGGCTTTGTAGGTAATAAGCAAGATTTTAAAGTTAATTTGATGCTTTATAGGTAACCAGTGCAAGGTTGACAGAACCGGGCTAATATGCTCATACTTTTTTGTACCTGTAAGAACTCGAGCTGCCGCATTTTGGACCAGTTTTTGTAATAGGCCTGAAGGTCAAACGCAATTTTACAGGTGTTGGAGACCTGGTTCTCAAATGACAGAGTACTATCGAATAAAGGCCAAGATTCTTTGCTGAAGATGAGGATTTTATGGAGCATCCATCAATAGTTAAGCAGTATTCTTGGTTGTTACGAATGAAGGTTTTCGGTCCAATAGGTTACTCTTCAGTTTTGTCCGAGTTCAGTAATAAGAAATTGTTACTCATTCACTTTATTATATTGACTATGGATTCCACTATTCGATGGAATTGCTGTGTTTCATGAGGCTTTGAGAAAATATCAAGTTGCGTATCATCAGCATAACAGTGAAAGCTAACTCTGTGTCGCTTTATTATATCTCCTAGAGGTAGCATGTGTAATGCGAAGAGCATAGGCCCTAACATAGGCCAGTTAGTGGCTATAGTGAAGGCGCATTATGACATAGTGGGAAATATCGTACAGAATCCATGGACGAGTTTTTACCTTTGATATTTCTTTGTTTGAATGGGAATTTAACATGTCATTGTGCCTATGGCTGAATCATAGCCATGCTATTTTTAAGGCTGTAACATCACTCTCATATGTGTTAATGCTTTATTACTTTATATCATTGCCTTGAAAGTATAATGTTCTATCTGCAATCTGAGAAGTTTTGAGATAATGAGTGTTTTTGCATTTGTGTCATGATTCTCGTGGAGAGACGGAGAGAGGACCCAGGTGCAGACAGCGGGTAAGGGGTTAACATTTTAATAATTAATAATAAAACATAGACCCACGTGGGGGTAACAGAACAAAACAGGGATACAATAACATGACAGGACAGGACTAAAACTAACTACACTTAAAAAAGACTTAAATTAACTTTTGACATGAACTACAAATAACTAAACTGACAAGACATGAACTCACCACACGAACCACAATGAACCAGCACAAGACAGAAGACACAAGGGCATTAAATAAGGGAGCAAATCAAAAGGGGAACAGGTGAAGGGCATTAATCAATAACGAGGGTAACGAGAGGATGGGAACAAAGAAGAGACCAGAGAGAGTGTCTGTAAGACCATAATAATTGCCTCTCTCCACATTAAACATGAGGTTCTGTCATGATCCTGCCACTACACTAAGAGAACCATGACATGATGCAGCAGAATCATGACAATTTGACTTTGTAAATAAAACATTTGAGTTTTCCTAAAAATGTCAAGAAAAAGAATATGTGAAAAGAGCGGGAATATATTTTAATTTCTATCTTCGATAAAAAATATCTTGTGTATGGTTGGAGTGCTGGTTTAGAGCATATTTCTATCATCTGCCATTGGCAGGGAAATGTACTAAACAGGTTGTAGTCCAACCTTGCAATGTTTTTGCTTTAACATTTTGCAAATCTGTGTTTTTGGTTGTGTAGATGTTGTGGAAATCTTTCCATACTATTGCAAAAAATGTAAACTAATTAAATGCAATTTAAGCAACAATGCAAGATTCTTGTAGAGTCCATGCTAGGTTGGACCAGCAAGCAGATAATATGCTGAGGGCTCCTTATTGTAAAGGAACTGTCCTGTAATCTTTAAATCCTCTTCATTCAACCCACCTGTGTGAACATTTGCTGAGCCTTATCATATTGTTATATTCAGTTTTTATAAAAACATTAATAACAATTTGATTCAGTTATAAAGGTTGTGTTGGTCGTATTTTGTTCAAATGTTTATGTAGTGTTAAAAACCTATATATTGACCAAAAATATATAGAAATATACACTTCGGATGATGTATATAACACTGGTTCAACGAAGAAGAACTTCTTGTTTCAGTTTTTTAACACTGCACAAATGTTCAACAAACAGAATATTTATAATCTAAATTAAATGTATTACTTCAGTGTTAAGTTCTATAAACAGCTTTGGTTCTTTTAGGTTCTTTGCCTTACTGGGGCACAAATGACATACTGTATATTTACAGGTTACATATGCAGTTTCTGCCAATCTGATACTAATCTTGAGTACCTATTCAGTGGTATTGCATATGATGTATCTCAAGAGTATTTCGTTTTAACAAATTTATTTAAAAAAGGGAGATACAGCTGTATGATTATTCAATAATAAATCATCGCAATAATCCCTTAGTCTTTTTTACATCATGCATGTACATGGCGATTGCCAACAAAACATAGACATATGACTTAGTTTGATTTATCGCATGCTGTTCATGTCCGGCATCTTTTAGCACTGGGACCATATCAGTTTCAAATGATCTCCAACTCCAGCATTATAGCCACTGTTTATATAAAACTGAAATGCCTTGAACAAACAATGAACTGCAGCTTCAGGCCCACAGTGCAGCCAATCTAAACGTAGCGCAGCCAATCATGATAAGCGGGTCTTCCTATCGCTATTTCTTTCGCCCTTCCGTGGGCATGCTTTCCGATATAATTTGGCATGTTGGGGGAAGTATGAAGTACAGAAATATTACGTCCTACTCGTTTTGTAACAAATTGACCATGTTAAGCATGAGAAGCCAGCCCGTTTAGCAGTGTAAAGTCAGAATGAAATAGCACGATACCCTATCTTTAATTATGCTATGAATACAACAGTTTTACTAAAACCATACAGACTATACTACACAACAGACAAACTTGTTTTAACAGATTGCACATTTTCATGCTAATGAATTTGTACTTTGTAGTAAAGCTGCTTTGCAAAAATACAAATGGAAAGTGAATTGAAGTTCTTATTAAGCTAATGTTTCCCTTTAATTTCAGAGGATAGTTATGGTTTCAGTTTCGAGGGTTTAGGACTTTGGTTCCTTGACAGGAATGTCAATGTTCAAGGACCAAGAAAATATTTTGTTTTAAATGTGGGGCCACGATATAACATTTTTCAACCCAACTAAAGTCATTGTGTAAGTGGTCAATAGTGTACCAACCGTTTTGACCATTTGAATTGAGTTCAACATACTTAATCGTTGAGGTTTCAGAGGTTTTACTGGTAATTTGCTGGTACAACCTTAATAACTTAATAAGTTGCCAGATATGCAGCGCAATGATGGCTGAGATTATTTTATTAGCTATGACCTAAATAGACTTGTGCTGACAGCCTGGAAATATTGGTTAATCCCAGGTGAGTCTCTATAAAGCAGGGTGAACACGCAACCTATCAATTTGTGGCGCGGTCCTGTCTCTTTACTCAGTCCTGACAAGCCAACCAAACATTTCTTCAGAAGGGGCTGACATCTCCAAGAAAACACCACCATGAATGGTACAGAGGGACCGGCATTCTACGTGCCTATGTCTAATGCCACCGGCGTTGTCAGGAGCCCATATGAGTATCCTCAGTACTACCTGGTGGCCCCGTGGGCATACGCCTGCCTGGCTGCTTACATGTTCTTCCTCATTCTCACCGGGTTCCCTGTCAATTTTCTCACGCTGTACGTCACCATTGAGCACAAGAAGTTACGTACACCCCTCAACTACATTTTGCTGAATCTTGCTATTGCTGACCTTTTCATGGTTTTTGGCGGTTTCACCACAACGATGTACACCTCGCTGCATGGCTACTTTGTGTTCGGACGCCTCGGCTGCAACATTGAAGGCTTCTTTGCTACCCTGGGTGGTGAAATGGGGCTCTGGTCCCTGGTTGTGCTGGCCATCGAGAGGTATATGGTTGTCTGCAAGCCCATTAGCAGCTTCCGCTTCGGAGAGAATCATGCCCTCATGGGTCTTGCTTTTACTTGGTTCATGGCCTGCACCTGCGCTGTGCCTCCCCTCGTCGGCTGGTCTCGTTACATCCCTGAAGGAATGCAGTGCTCATGTGGAGTTGACTACTACACTCGTGCCCCTGGCATCAACAACGAGTCCTTTGTCATCTACATGTTTATCGTCCACTTCTTAATTCCAGTTATTGTTATTTTCTTCTGCTACGGTCGCCTCGTCTGCACAGTAAAAGAGGCTGCTGCCCAGCAGCAGGAGTCTGAGACCACTCAGAGGGCAGAGCGTGAGGTCACCCGCATGGTCATAATTATGGTCGTCGCTTTCTTCGTTGCTTGGCTCCCCTATGCCAGCGTGGCCTGGTATATCTTCACCCACCAGGGAAGTGAATTTGGACCTGTCTTCATGACAGTGCCAGCCTTCTTTGCCAAGACCTCTGCCGTCTACAATCCTTGTATCTACATCTGTATGAACAAACAGTTCCGTCACTGCATGATTACCACGTTGTGCTGTGGCAAGAACCCCTTCGAGGAGGAAGAGGGTGCCTCCACCACTGCATCCAAGACCGAGGCATCATCTGTGTCTTCCAGCTCTGTGTCTCCTGCATAAACACTGGAAAACAACACACTCTAAGCAGCAACATTCACTGGACCTCAGCAATCAGCAATAAAGAGATCAGCCCAGGAAAACGAGTGACCACTCCCACTTACAGAAATAATGTCTATATCATTGTGTTTTATTTTTTATTTTTTCAAAACTTAATTTGTTCAACCTAAAGACAGATCAGACAGTACAGATCGTGTCCGAGTTTCTGTACATACAACGAGTCCAATGTAATATGTGCATACGTTTCTTTTTGCTTTTCTTTGCGAAATGCAGCAAAAGGAAAAATATCTTTACTCTTACT
The DNA here is from genome assembly GCA_037178815.1 of Barbatula barbatula. Taxonomy (NCBI): domain Eukaryota; kingdom Metazoa; phylum Chordata; class Actinopteri; order Cypriniformes; family Nemacheilidae; genus Barbatula; species Barbatula barbatula. Next base: position 2,562,561 of record CM074086.1, read on the forward strand.
GTTGGGCTCCTTACTATACTGGCTTTGTTGTGATTGTAGAAGCATGTATTCAGGGCAACATAACAATAAAAGGCACTTTGCAAATTAAATCACCCTGTTTATGTTTTGATTGAGCTGTGTTGTTAAAATGTAAAGAAAAGTATTTTAAATGTAATTATCCATACTGCTTTTAGATGAGAGCTTTAATGTTATGTACATGTAGAGATTGGTCCAAAATAAGAACTCAAAATCATTTAATGATGTTATCATGTTTTTATTGTGTTGGTTAGCTGTAATTTTCAGTTATTGTAGCTTGAATCAAAACCAACCAACTGCAGTGTGATTGATATTAGTTAGAATGCAAAATAAAAAAACATGATTTTAGAAAATCTTAAAAACTGAGCCAAACTCGGAACCAAACTCCTCATATGTTCTTGTTTTATTAGAGAAGTCTTTTTTTCGGTTTAAAACTATGTATAACCAAATGTTAATGCAGACTTTAAATAAAAAAGAGGCTACAACTTTTGAACAACAGGTATACTGCTTTGTTAATATTAAATCCAAGAATGGTGGGAGGGGGGGTCTCACTGTCACCTTGGATTATGGCTTTATGCAGGATTAGATAACAGATATGTATGCTTATGGGTATAAACAATAACGTTAATCTTGCTCCAGATAAGAGAAGTGAAAGATAGATAAGTCGATTATTGTGAGTAGTTTGCATTACGTGGCGTATTTGTTAATAGGGACACCTACTGTAGGGACACACACAACAACGTTTATTGTCAAAGCATTTCATTTTGAATGAACTGCATTTCATTTTGAATAATCATTTAAAAATATCTCAATAAATTTTTATTGCTAAACGATCCATGTTAGTCGCTAAATAGATTATTAATGATTTAAGCTTTTGTCTGTGATACTACGATTCCTGTCTTCTCCCGCATTACTCCGGCTGTACTGCCGCGTAACTTTGTTTGCCTTTTTGTTTCATTCAATAAACTGAACTCTAACGCATCTGCTCTTGGGTCATCCATCTGTTCGTGACACACAGGTATTTATTTATGTATTTTGTTTAAAACAATAATCAGAGCCAGTGTACATAACTGCACAGTAAAACAAATAACAAAGCTGCTATCTTCCCACTGATCTTCTGTTTTAAATGAATGCAAAAAGCAGTTACTTTTTTGTAGGCTACTCTATACACAAATGTCAAAAAAATAACACTTGATCATTTCAATGTCAAAAGGATTAAATTGAGCATGCCCTAATATATAGGCTGAATATTAAAGAAACACTTTGTAGCTTTCTGACCTTAAAATTGTCACGGAATGTGATGCAAACACAAATGCTTGACGAAGAAGAATAAACCAGTAGAGTTCTTTAATGAATCCACGAGAAATAACAGAAGAAAACACATGTTTTTATTTATCAAGTAGTGCAGTAGCGGGAAAATACGCTGGGTAATTTAGAAATACACAAGAATGAAGAATTGAATTTTAAGTAAGACTCACTATTAAGTGTTGGGTTTTGGGTTCCTGAACAACTTTTCATTGTGTAAGTGAACATTAGGCTCCATTAGCAGATAATAATTAGATAAGAGAGATCGCTTCCTAACATGCATTGTGGTTACGTTACCGTTACTAATAATGCCCTTCTGCAGAAAGAAAAACTGCCTGTGGAAATCACTTCCAAAATGTGCCGCTTTCTTGAAAACTTTGTTTCAGAATATTTATCTGTTTGACAGAGTTTTATTGAGTAGTTAATAAGCATTTGGAAAGAAGCTTAGCTTATCTAAATTTCCTGGGGTGGTAACTTTAACATAATAAGTGAAGCTTCATTTAATGTAGAGTAACTTTTAGCTTGCCCAACCCTGAATGGGGAACATGATTAGGGAGAACAGAAACAGCTGCAAACTAATCAATGACCAAAGGAACAAACTAGTGAGGGGGAACAGAAACACAGAATCTATGTAAAACATGACTGAAATAACTGTAAAGTGGAAGAGCTGGACGGGAACAGCCAATAATCCTCTTCATTCACCCAGTTTAAAGCTGTGTCTGAGTTCGGCCCTCCTATATAGTGCACTATATCTGGTATCCGCCACTTTGTAGTGTTGTCCGAATTATGAGTAAACCACTCATTCCCTACATTTGTTCACCACTTTTTGCCCACAATGCATTCTGATTTTGAATGTATATCACTCATATTTTCCATGATACGACGCAAATAAACCGTCTGATTAGAATCAGCTGGAGGAGAGTGATCGTCAATGCCACGAATGTACACATATACACTTGTGTTTTTAAATGAATGATTATATGAATGTTATATATAGTTTTATTTTAAATATATCAAGTAATTCTATTAAACGCACTAAATGTAATAGTAAATAAACTTGGCAAACATTTGTTTTGTTCTCTGGGCAGAACATCCTTAACAGTACATCCTTCAACTTGCAGTTTATAATCAGACATATTCGGTTTGCGTGTCAGCATACTAAGGACCGCTCTCAGATGCTGCATACTGTATGCCGCTGCCAGTCATTCTTTCTTTGGATATGGGAGATAAGTTGATCTGCTGATATCCTTTCGTTAAATCCAATGTTGAATAAAAGCGAGCTGCACGGCATTGGATAGGTGTCGAATTTCGACACAGCATTCACCTTTCGGTAGTCCATGCAAAATCGTACGGAGCCATCGGTTTTAGGAACTAAGACTATCGGGCTCGCCCAAACACTGCTGGACTCTTCTATTACTCTCATGTCCAGCATAGCCTCTGATTCCTTCTGAACCACTATTTTCTTATATTCAGGTAACCTATACGGTCGATTGCGAACTACTGTACCCGGCTTAATCTCAATATGGTTCTCTATGAGGTTCGTGCAGCCAGGCAGGGGCGAGAAAACATCTGCAAATACTGCTTGCAACTTAGCTTTTTTCACATTTTCAGTAAAACAGCAGTTTGCAATTTCGGTCGAGTAACCCGATCTAAAGCCAAACTGCTGTGGGTGGAGGAGCTGATTGGCCATCTTAATCATCAACCAATGTGCGGTAACAACTTTCTCAATTACTTTGGATAAAATTGGTAAAATAGATATGGGACGATAATTACACATAGAGTCCGGACTTCCTGATTTAAATACTGGCACAATGATGGCGTTTTTCCATCCTAAAGCATGGTGAGCTTTGAGCATGGTGAATCTCGCTTCTTCATAAGTTTATTGATACAGCAGTGTTTTAAAAGAGGTAGTACGACTGAAATTGCTTATAAGTGACATGTGCAATAAAACGAGAGAAACGGTTTGCACCATCAACGAACGCCTACACAAGAACCGAAGAAGCGACAAACCATTTCCGAATGCAGCAGCCCTGCGTCTCGCAGTTGTATCGTGAGTTGTTTGACTTCGTCTGCATTTGTACTGAATACTGTAAGTTGCGAAACTGCGAAACTGTTACAGAGAGCTTGTTGAAGAAAGTGCAGCAGACAAAAAAAGTCCCTCAAAGAAAACTCTTGGTCATCTTTTAAGGAGTCTATAGCGTGAACCTCGCATACTTTAAAAAAAGCAGCATTTAGTCGGCCTTGATGAACGCTCATTGTCACTGATGTAAACACGGAAGCTTTCTAATTAAAAAATGAGGCCAAGGCATTTAAAAAAAGAAACACAACTATTGTCCCAGTGTGAACAAGCCTTAACGCTGATTCAACGAGCAAACAACTTTATTCACCAGAAGAGTCGATCTCCGCAAAAACATCACTGACAAATGTATATTTTTGGTCGCAAATGCAAATTTTATGTGATTTAGTGTGTTTAAAATGCCTCTTTAGAAAATCTTCCAAGATGGGATCACTTCACAGTCAGCGGCTGTTTGTGAATTAATTGGCAGTCAATTTTTTAACAAAAATTATTTTAAATTTAAATAAAATTGTAAATAAACAAATATAGTAAGTAAAGTAAGCAATAGTTCCTTTTTTTATCAAGACTAAGCCAAAATAATTTATTTTTAGGTACTGGCACACAATGGCACACCCACTTGCTAAAGTAATTTTGTGTGTTTGTTTTATTTAAAAAACTTAAGAATTTGTATGGAAAACTTTATTTGATAACAAAAATAGCGTTCACAGACTTTATCGTGATAGCTACATATACAATATGATTCATCCAACTAAGAGGAAAAGCTTTACTGGGTAAGTCCATATCTACTTACAGACAACTTATAGACTAATGTTATGTATATCTTCATGAACCGAATAAACCTATGGTCAATGCAGGATATGCATAGATTCATTAAAAATGGCATATATACATGTATTTCTTTTATCAACACAGAAAAAGTCTGAAGTCCATCTAACACTGCAGAGACCACAGACAGTATATAAGAACTCTAGAATAAAAACAAATGTTCAGCCTCCCTAAACAACATCCAATCAGTCTCTAGTTTTAGTCTCTCTTGCCATCCCTTGAAAAAAATATATGTCTTTACACATTCTGATATTCTATCAACAGTTCCTGTGTATAAACGTTAGCATTTTGGAGGACATCCTTCATAAATTATTCTTTTTTTGTACAAAGAAAAGGCAACAGCATTAATAACTACAGGTTAGAAGTACATACAGCAGTAAAAGTCTGTACAAAGGAAAGAGGCTGAAACGGTCCTTTTAAAAGTATGATTCAGATGTCAGTGGAAGAATTTCCTGTTCCTGTTACGATTGAGAGATGCTATCAAAATGCATTGTTTCAAACAGTTGTGCTCACAAACAAACATATAATTCATGTAGATATACAGTAGCTTAATCACTGTCAGAGCATGATGGGAATTGTGGGTCAGCTCATCAGGGCAGTTTGTGGCAGGTGCCGAGTCTTCCTTTTAGGATCAAAAATGACAACCTGAATCTGGAGTGCTCTTAAATGTTCAGTCAGATAATCAACATTTTTACCCGCACAAAAAAACGTCTTCACATTTTTCGTTTTCTATATTTAGGATGCCTCTGTCCAGGTCAATGTGAACACAAAGTCCGATGTCATACAGTAGACTACATGTTTCAACTCAAAATAAATATACATCTTAAATATATTATTCATTAAACAGTAGCATCATAGTTAGAATTTATACTAGCTACGATTCGTCCATATAAAAGTACAAACAAGCAATAAATGCTTGTGCTCTGGTCTTCATTGATCACAGTATAAAGGAATGTGGGACACACACAGCAGAGAACAACATTTTTCAAAATAAAAAAGCCTAACATGCATCTCACTTGCAGCATATAAAAACAAAGAAATAAATGAAAACTACAAAGATTATTCAGCTGGGGTGAAACCCCGCCCGGTCTACTGGTCAGATGCTGAGGTCTGCGTGCTTCTCCTTGTAAAGTCATCTTTTGGACTGAGAATTCCGGGCGAGACGTCGGCCCACATCGGTCTCATTCACTCTGCTGGCTTTCATTGTGTTGTAATAATCCCTAAATTGTGGAGTTGCACCTTCTTCCAGAAAACTTCCATCGCTGCTGCTGTCAGATTTCCAGCTTCCATTGGTTAAATATGCTTGTCTTTCAGCTCGGATGGATGGTAAGCTGTCATGCAGGATATTTCTGTTTTTTAAACCACGCTTTGGTGTGTGTCCAAGAGTGAGTGCCTGGGTGCTGTGAGATCTCTCGGTAGTAGACACAGAGTAAGCCTCTTTTCTGGAGCCCCTACTAGATGGTCCGGACTCACGTTGAGCTCGGAACTGCCTTTCAGGTGTGGAGGTCTGCCATATGTCCTGGGAAGAGCCTGGAAAGCTCCTCTCTGGGGACTGATCTTTATGTGACTGCACTGTCCGTCGATCGACAGACTTGGCCCTACGGCGGTCTGGAGAGAGATTCCGCTTCCTTGCGCAGGAGCGATCCAAGGATCCACTGCGCAACTGAGATCCAGCTCTGCCTCGAGTCTCAGAACGTCTGTGGTCTTGACTCACTACATCCTGGATAGAAGCTTTTCGCCCAAATCCACCCTCTTTCCTTAACGTTTTGAAAAGCTTTGCGATGCCGCTCTCGGACTCAGACTTCTTTACCTTGCGGCGGAATTTTTTTTTGCTACTGTCAGGGAAAGATGAAGGGCTGACATGATTATTCCTGTCATGTTGGTGTTGTGCGCTGGAGTAAAGGTCTGTGTTGTCTGCGTCTTTCACTCTGTCTCTCGCATGTTCTGGCTCTCGGTTTTTCAACTGGTCCATCTTGGGTTGGGGTGGTGTGTGATGTTCTGATATATAGCTTGGCTCAGAGGGCTGATAAAATGGGCCACTGGTTAGAAATGTTTTCATTTCTGGATAATTTTGTGGCCCGGGTGAGGAAGGGTAGCTGTCATTGGGACCATCTAGAAATAAATGATGAGAAGCATTACGTTAGACTTAAACCACAGTAAAATCACATTTTAGAATGGTGCCTACTTCCTGCAAGCCTATAACATACGCACCACTTCATGTGCATGAACATGTCAAACAACATTAATATGTCAACAAATATTTTGATTGTAGCATAATAATGCATTAACCAAATGTTGGACAAATTATAGACTTGACAAAGGGATAGACAACTCCAGTCCTGCAGAGTTTAGCATCAGTCGTAATGAAACATGCATGCGTGTCATTTTCAAGTAATCCTCATGATAACATTTTCACCTGTGTTGTAATTACGGTTGCCACAACATTATACAGGTTTGCAAAGAAAACAGAACTTTGTGTTTTACACAATGACATACAGTGCCCTCCATTATTGTTGGCACCCTTGGTAGTGTAAATATAGACAAAAACGAATTAATCTGCATTGTTTCTCGTTTTGATCTTTTATTAAAAAAAATCTACAAAATGCCTTACATACAATTAGGCAGTAGGAAAGAAAAAGAAACAGATAAATAATAACTAAATGACACAATATATGGTAGTAGTGTAAAATTTCCTTGATGCAATGTGCATTGACGAAACTTAACTGAAATAAATACCGTGTTGGATTGACAATCAAAGGCTGTCGATTGTTTATGCAGAATTATAGCATTGTCAGTAAACATCCTTAAAAATGACCCTGTCCTGGAGATTTTCCCTCTAAAACAAAATTAGACCGTTACTGTCAGGGTTACAAATCATTGTCCAAGTTCCACGGGCCAGTTACATAAAAATAGCTGCTAAGACTCTGTCTACCCTAGTGCTGAGTCTTCATTTTCAAAACGACACTGAAACGTCTGAAAACGCTTACATTCATGTATTGCGCGTGAATGAAACCTAAGACACATCAGCATTTGTCATTTCTGTCAGGTGTTTATTTTCTTCCTGCCTTACGTCGCGGCGATGTTCAGCAAAGACACAGTTTTTATAAATAGACGGACAATGAGGTAACTTAGAGATGTTGGTAACACAATACTATAAAGCTGCAAAAGTGAAACTTATCTCACTCTCTGCTGCCAAACAATAACTGCGAGTAATTAAAAAATCTGTCTCCTGCGGGATCGTTTTTAAATCCCTCTGTTTTCCTCATCCACACTTCAACGCAAAACAGCGTTTTCAAATGTATCCACTGTCAAGTGTGTTTCCGAAAAGCTCAGTTTTCGTTGACAAAAATGTCATCTCAGTGTGGACGAATAGGTTCTAAGTCTCACTGACTAGCAGTTAGTTAGGAATAGTCAGTTTTACTTTCCAGATTTTTATATGACCAATCAAATCTTTTCTGTAACTGACATAAAGTAAGGACCAGGCAAATGACTGTGACGAAAGCTCCCATACTGAGGAGAACAAAACGAAAAATGCCTGCATCATTTGCTGGAAAACCTGGTTCACCCGCAGCATGTTTCTTGGCTGAAATTTCCCTTAAATTTCTGCTCTCTCTCTTTGTATATTCTTGGCATGTTACAGAAGCTTTTTACTGCCAAACATGTTAGGCCATCAGGGACTACAGTTGGAGAGATATATAGTATATGAGCACAATCTATAGTATAGTCTATGAGTAGAACCTGGTATCATTTTTTCAGAGAAGGATCTAGTGTCCTTTAAATAATATTTCATTGAAATACGTTTTAAATTCAGAGATTGAAGTTGTGGTATGGTGGCATAAGTTAAACCACTGGCTCTAATTCCTCACAGCATTTGGCTCACTTTGCCCCATTGCTGCCATTTTGTAAAAAATTGCTAGATAATATAAGCTAATATTTAGCACAATTATATGCATAGTTTTATATGTTAGTAAAATACCATCATGTATCGTAAACACTTTTCGACCTGCATAAATCTGCTTTGATGTAGTGAACATTTGTCCATGACAAGCCAAAAACTGTTTTTAAAGGGGATGTGCAATGGTCTTACATGGTTTCTGACTTCTTTACAATGTTAAACGTGCTGTCTTCTCATGCTTGACATGGTCAACTTGTCCAAAAACACGTGGACTTGTGACTCGTGGACGTGGACTCGCGATCCAGCGTTTCCAAACATGAAAACTTTTCTTAGTCCCTTATTGGACAATTGTCCCGGAAAGGAATGCCCACACATTAACTAACAAAAGCCATATGAAAGAGCACTCCTACACGTCAACCAAGGAGAGTGGGAAAAGTAGCATGTGCACACGTCAACCAGCTGGAGCGAGAGAGAGTGAGCACTGCGTTTGCAAAGTTCAGCTGTGTTGTTTGTTCACTGCATTTCGGTCTTGAATGTTATATAAACGTTGGAGATAACGCTGCATTTGGATATTGTTTGGAACTAAAAGATGGCGTGGTCCCCGCGCTAAAAGATGCCGGACATAAAGCGCACGTGGTAAGTGAAAGTGAGTCAAATGTTTACGTTTTGTTGGCAATCGGTGCCTACATGCTTTGACCCAAGACATGTTCTTAAACAGTTTGCTAAATTTCATTTTGCGAGATGTCTATCAATGTCTATGTGACATGCACCTGAGCATTTTTCACATCACCTATCATAAGGAATAGACACCATAGAATGGATTCACCACAATGAGATGAAAGTGTGGTGTAAATAAAGTACAGCACAGCAGGGGGTGATGTACAGTTAAGATGCAACACAAACAAGCCTAAGCGGGGCATATAAAATGCAATAATATGATGGGGAAGTATGGCACACACAGATGAGTGCTCTACAAACCGTGGCTTGGTTTTGACTCATAAGGTAGAAGCAGGGCTCTCCCAATTTATCATTCCTCAGACAGGCAGCGAGATGGGGGCCCATCATTGCTGAAGAGCCCACCAGAGAATAAAAGATTAGGAAAAGAGAGAAACAGATAAGAGAGAAGAGTGATGTATAACACAGAATAGCAACCAAAATAATAGTTTTATTTGTAGAGTTGTGCTGATGGATTCGTCAAAGCATAATGAAGATCTGATTAGAAGAATATAGAGAAATACATCGGAAAATCAGAAGAACCTCACTGATCACAACGAACAAAAAGCAAAATTCAGATACAAATAGGACTACTTGAAAAAGCATTTCTCTGCCATTTGTTACCCACCATACTCTGGGACAGATCCATCTCCTCTCTTCAGCACCAGTCGAGCTCGACGCCCTCCATTTTTGATGAGCTCTATGGCACGAGAATGATTCATATTTTTTGTACTCTCACCATTGATCTCCAGGATTTCATCACCAACCTGAAGACAGGGCAGACATTATAAATTGTGCCAACACATGGAATATTCTTAAAACACGGGTTTTAACCCTGAGTAAAGTAGTGTTTTTTAACTGGGTTGGCATACTTTTAATCATGGGTTATGAACGTGTGCTGCGATTGCAGAGGTACTTGGTATAAAATGATGCAATGTTAGAATGCAACGGCTATGTAGCAACAGACAAACAGATGCTTTGTACATTCATGTCTCAGAAGATTGAGCGAAACAAATGCTAATTTTTAATATAACCACCGGTGTAGAGTTGACATTAAGATGGCTTAAAACAGTCAACATGGTCTAACATGGCATTGCTTCCACATTAAATTTATACAACTATGAGCTAACATGGTAAACATCTGTAACATGGCAATATATGAAGAGTTTGGTTCCAAACTGAGTTAAAAAATCATGTTTTTTATTATGTTATAATGTTTTTATTGTGTTTTTATTGTGTTAATTAGCTGTATTTGTTGAGTTATTATGGCTTAAATCAAAACAAACCAATTGCAGTTTTATTGATAGTAATTGAAATGCACAAGAAAAAAACATGTTTTTTGAAATATTTGATTTTGGAACCAAACTCTTCATATATTAAGTAATATCAATCGAACTGCAGTTGGATTGTTTTAATGAAGTGAAATATACACAATATAAATATGATACATACAGTAATAATAATACGTAATAAAATACATGATGTTTACCTGTTTTTGCAATTATAATCTATTCATATACAGTACATATACAGTATACAACCATGTTACAGATACTGTGTGAAATATACTACATTCACTTACTCTGATTTTGCCATTTCTTGTAGCTGCTCCATCCTCAGCTAGTCGAAGCACATACAGGTCCATATTATATTCATTTCCTCCTCTCAGACTGAAACCAAAGCCTTTATTGTCTCTCTCTAAATCAACAGAGTAAATCTCCGCCTCCTAAACACACACACAAACAATTGAAAAAATATTAAACGGAAAAGCACATATTTCGCACACTCGCCATGAAAGGATGAAATAAAGAAGTGACCTGCACGGAGGGATATCAATACATCTGGAGTACATGAGTTAATTCATTGAGACATATGATAAAAGTATCATTTTTTTTATCTTATCGATAAAGCGAATTTGGGAAACAAATGAGCCACAATCTGTTAAATAACACTATAATAGTTGCCTTTAGGAAGGCAACGTTGAACCAGAAAACAATAACATTTATTATAAACATTATTGTGTACATTTTGTCCAATGAACATAATTTTTTAATATCATATTAATATCTTAATTCCTTCCTGTGGGCTCACCACGTGCGAGAGGGACCATAGGGGATCAGTGCAAAGTGGATCGGGCGGCAGTCGGAGGAGAGTGCCTCAACAGCCCCATCCCTGGACACGAAAGCTAGTTCTAGGGACGTGGAACGTCACCTCGCTGGCGGGGAAGGAGCCTGAGATGGTGCGTGAGGTTGAGAGGTTACGACTAGAGATAGTCGGGATCACCTCTACGCATGGCTTGGGCTCTGGAACCACACTCCTCGAGAGAGGATGGACACTTCATCACTCTGGAGTTGCCCATGGGGACAGGCGGCGGGCTGGTGTGGGTTTGCTTATAGCCCCCCAGCTCTCCCGCCATGTGTTGGAGTTTACCCCAGTGAACAAGAGGGTCATTTCCCTGCGCCTACGGGTCGGGGTTAGGTCTCTCACTGTTGTTTGTGCCTACGGGCCAAACGGCAGTGCAGAGTACCGGACCTTCTTGGAGTCTCTGGGAGGGGTGCTGGAAAGTGCTCCGATCGGGGACTCCGTCGTCCTACTGGGGGACTTCAACGCCCATGTGGGCAACGACAGTGACACCTGGAGGGGCGTGATTGGGAGGAACGGCCCCCTTGATCTGAACCATGTTCAAGCATAAGGGTGTTCATCATTACACGTGGCACCAGGACACCCTAGGCCGCAGGTCAATGATCGACTTTGTGGTCGTTTCATCTGACCTGCGACCGTAGGTTTTGGACACTCGGGTTAAGAGAGGGGCAGAGCTGTCAACTGATCACCACCTGGTGGTGAGTTGGATCTGATTGCGAGAGAGGAAGCAGGACAGACTTGGCAGACCCAAACATACTGTAAGGGTCTGCTGGGAACGCCTGGCCGAGTCTCCTGTCAGAGAGATCTTTAACTCCCACCTCCGGCAGAGCTTCAACCGGATCCCGAGGGATGCTGGAGACATTGAGTCCGAGTGGACCATGTTCTCCACCTCCATTGTCGAAGCGGCCGCTCGGAGCTGTGGCCGTAAGGTCTCTGGTGCCTATCGAGGCGGGAATCCCGAACCCGGTGGTGGACACCGGAAGTAAGGGAAACCGTAAAGCTGAAGAAGGAGTCCTATCGGGCCTGGTTGGCTTGTAGGACTCCTGAGGCAGCTGATGGGTACCGGCAGGCCAAGCGGACTGCTGCCCGGGTGGTTGTGGAGGCAAAAACTCGGGCCTCGGTGGAGTTTGGTGAGGCCATGGAGAAGGACTATCGACTGGCCTTGAAGAGATTCTGGCAAACCGTCCGGCACCTCAGGAGAGGGAAACAGTGTCCTACCAACGCTGTTTACAGTGGACTCGTCCATCACCCAAGCCGAAGTAACTGAGGTAGTCAAGAAACTCCTCAGTGGCAAGGCTCCGGGGGTGGATAAGATTCGCCCTGAGTACCTCAAGTCTCTGGATGTTGTGGGGCTGTCTTGGCTGACACGCCTCTGCAGCATCACGTAGCGGTCGGGGACAGTGCCCCTGGGATGGCAGACTGGGGCTGTGGTCCCTCTTTTTAAGAAGGGGACCAGAGGGTGTGTTCCAACTACAGGGGATCACACTTCTCAGCCTCCCCGGGAAAGTCTATGCCAGGGTTACTGGAAAGGAGAATACGGCCGATAGTAGAACCTCGGATTCAGGAGGAACAGTGTGGTTTTCGTCCGGGCCGTGGAACGCTGGACCAGCTCTACACCCTCTACAGAGTGCTGGAGGGTTCATGGGAGTTTGCCCAACCAATCCACATGTGTTTTTTGTATTTCGAGAAGGCATTCGACTGTGTCCCTCGCGGCATCCTGTGGAGGGTGCTTCGGGAGTATGGGGTCGGTGGTCCTTTGCTAAGGGCTGTCAGGTCCCTGTACGACCGAAGCTGGAGCTTGGTTCGCATTGCTGGCAGTAGGTCGGACTTGTTCCCAGTGCATGTCGGACTCCGGCAGGGCTGCCCTTTGTCACCGGTTCTGTTCGTGATTTTTATGGACAGAATTTCTAGGCGCAGCCAGGGGCCGGAGGGTGTCAGGTTTGGGGACCACACGATTTCGTCTCTGCTATTTGCGGATGATGTTGTCGTGTTGGCCCCTTCAAGCCAGGACCTTCAGCATGCACTAAGACGGTTTACAGCCGAGTTTGAAGCCGCTGGAATGAAAATCAGTAGCTCCAAATCCGAGGCCATGGTCGGCAGTCGGAAAAGGGTGGCTTGCCCACTTCAGGTTGGTGAAGAGTTCCTGCCTCAAGTGGAGGAGTTTAAGTATCTTGGGGTCTTGTTCACGAGTGAGGGAAGGATGTAACGGAAGATTGACAGACGGATCGGTGCAGCTTCTGCAGTAATGCGGTTGATGTACCGGTCGGTCGTGGTGAAGAAAGAGCTTCAATTTACCAGTCAATCTACGTTCCTACTCTCACCTATGGCCATGAGCTTTGGTTCATGACCGAAAGGACAAGATCCCGGATACAGGCGGCCGAAATGACCGTGCTCCGCAGGGTGGCTGGGCGATCCCTTGGAGATAGGGTGAGAAGCTCGGTCACCCGGGAGGAGCTCGGAGTAGAGCCGCTGCTCCTCCACATCGAGAGGGGTCAGCTGAGGTGGCTTGGGCATCTGTTCCGGATGCCTCCTGGACGCCTTCCCCGGATGGAAGAAAAAGCATGGAAGACCTAGGACATGCTGGTGGGACTATGTCTCCCGGCTGGCCTGGGAACGCCTCGGTGTCCCCCCGGAAGAGCTACAGGAAGTGTCTAGGCTCAGGGATGTCTGGGCATCTCTACTTAGACTGCTGCCCCCGCGACCCGGCCCCGGATAAAGCGGAAGAAAATGGATGGATGGATGTCTTAATTCATTCATTAATGTTATGCAGAGCTCACATTAAGTGTTTTAAAACACACAGTGTGAGTCTGTCGGATGCTGGTTTATGAAATAAACTGCGAATGGATGTTTTTAAAAGCAGATCTGAGTCTCAGTCAAAGTGGGACAAATGTTAACTCTGGGGATCCCACATCCACATGCAACTTTGTGGATTATGTCCAGGTATTCTTTTCATTTGCCAGTCTTTCTGGAATCCATATTGAATGTTAGCTAGCCAGTTAAAACTACACTATCGTGCAAAGTTTGACTAGTGATGTACTGTATGTTTGTCATAAGGTAAACTTTAAGTTTTTAAAATGTTTGCACTTTGCATACATTTACATTTAATTATGGTTATTATTTTACCTATTGCAAACATTGGTCTGATGTGAAATTAGTATTGAATAGGATTTGTTTTGTTTAAAAAAAAATAACTCAAATAGTAAACTTCATGCTGTAGGGAATTACTTCACTGTATGTACTAGCAAGATTTTAGCAAGACTATTATTTTTGTTTACATTATACAATTTTTTATGATTTTATACAAACATGCAATGATCTTTTTCTAAACACAAATCAAGGAAAACATATTTACATTATTCCACTTTTAAAGATACAATGTCAAATCTTGTACCTGATTAAAGTTTGCTGGTTGGATCTGGGCTTGTTTCGATTTGCTGTTCCTATTTGAAATATAATTGGACAGGGTCAAACAAAACTATATCAATGCCATTAAAGACCCCACGAACATAATAACTGTGAATCCAGGTAATGAATGTATCTTACCTAAGCCCCGTGTTGCTCTGAGGTGAGTGTGTTGTGGTGATGGTGGCAATTTTCTCTGCGTTTGTCAGTAAAGAGGAGTTTGACGTCTCTGTTCAGTCAGAGAAAAAAACAAATAACACTTCAACTTCAACTTAAACAGACCACTTCATTGTGTTTAATTAGTACATACAAATAAAGTGTAAAAATAAGAGATTTTTGAAAACCGCTGTAGATATTTATAATAGTTTCCGGATCTGCCTCCATTTAATGGATTTAATGGGGGGCAACCTGATTTAAGGTCCAAATTTCCATTTCTTTGCAACTTTAAATGGTTAAACATGACACCGCAATACATAATCACGTTGGAAAGGTCACGCATCTGACGTTTATGCATCCCGGATGAGCACTGGAACGGACCATTTTAAACAATGATCTAGCTCAAAAACATAACATGTTTCGCAAAACATCCAGCAACAACTGAACGGTCTTCCTACTTACCACTCGTAAACGATGGGTCGGTACATCCGCTTATGTCAGACACGTGACCTATCCAATATGATTACTTATTACGGGAAGTCGTGAACGGGTACAAGACGTGTATTTGGGGTTAGAAGTACAAAAAGTATATATTTTTAGAAAATAACTAATCGTTTCGCTAGAACACACCCAAATTCATCCGCTGGTGTTGCGTTTAGCCATTTGGAGCTGCAAAGAAACCGAAATTTGGACCGTAAATCAGATTGCCCCCTTAAATCAATTATACGTTTCGGTTTTTAAGTAAGAAACGACGTTCAAACGTTAGGAACATGCAAATTGGTTTAACCATTTGTAAATATAATATAATATATCTTCATAAAATACATATTTATAACAAATTTTTGTATAATATTAAACTGCCTCTCTCAAAATGATTTCCAGAATCCGGAATACAAGGTGTTATTCGTTTTGAGCGGTTGTTATTTGAAAAGAATGGAATGTCATGACTGGCCAATCAGAATCAAGTATTCAAATGAGCCGTGTAATAAATTATAATAACAACATTCACAATACATTATAATAACTACCTATTTGTAAAGAATAAGGTGATATACCACATTATAAACTCCCCAGTTACCATAGCCACAATGTATTTAAAGTGTTATGCATCTTGGTCCCAGTTTATCTCATGGGTGGTCTTTGTTGGCTTTAAGTAACATAATAAATATAAATAATATAACTATAAAGAATAACTCTCATAAGATATTACACAGCGTCTATTAGACATTACAAATAGGTATGCATTCTAATGTATTGCAACTGTTGTTACGATTACTTATGAGACAATATAACACAATAAAAAAAGTATTTCATACAATGTACTTCCATACATGGTCAAGACAGTGCTCTCTTCACTTTAAATGTTTAACAAACCAACTAACTCACCGTCTCCAGGTATGATGCGCAACATAACAGTGTTGCCGGCCTCTTTGATCAGATTCACAATGTCTGAGTGGGATTTGTTGGTGATGGAGCAGCTGTTGACTGCCAGGATACGATCACCCACCTTCAGCTTTCCACAGCGGTCCGCAGGACTGCTGTCAATGATGCGACCTATTTTATGAGGCATGGCCACACATGTGTTTCCGGCTGAATGATCACAGGCGTGTGCATGTGTATCATACATCAGAGCAAGAAAAGATCCACAAAGAGACAGAATTGTGAGATAAAGAAAGATGAAATGATAAACATAAGCCCAAACGTATAGAGTTGGCAGAGTTAAAGAGTATGATGGTATGAAAGACCTTATTTCAAATAACAGCAAGCAACAAACCTGCCAAATATGAATGAAATAAAAAATACAATTCCTGAATATGAAACTGAAGTTTAACCATTATTCGCTCAGCTATTGAAGTGTAAGGCCTAGAATAAGTTGTAATGAAAAATCTTCCAGGTCTGTATTCAGCCATAGAAAATGTGCTTTTGGGAATAAAAGAGTATTACAGAATAATGAAATACATCTCATTGTTATAATATTATACTGTATATTAAACAAACAAAACTTGAATTATTATTCCTCTAGGCATTGCCGTGTCCTGTTTTATGAAGCTTCCCCAAGGTTTAACTTTAAACTTTTCAGTTTAAAGGGATACTCCACCCAAGAATTCTGTCAATTCCAAAATTAATAAGTGTTTTCCTAAAATGGCAGTCGAGTCGATGGTGCTTCAGAACTGTTGGTTGCTCACTTATTCCAAAATATCTCTTTTTGTGTTCAACCGTGTTATTCACGACAGAATTTTTATTTTTGGCTGGAGTTACCCTTTAAGTTAAACTGTGTATGTATATGAATAAACAAATACATTATTTTTGAACATACATTTTTAACTCTCCCCTTTATTTGACTTTTTTTACTGGCCTTGCAAATCATCGGCCAAACATTCAAGTTTCTGGCTTTTTTGCCCGTACTGAAAAAACACTGAAAGTCTTACCAAGCGTAGTCCCTGGATCAGCCCGTGACACAGACGACACAATGACGAAGCCAAAACCTTCATTCTCCCCACGCTTGATCTCAACATCATAGGGCTGTAGAGTGGTGGGAGCCATGGCCACTACGGTGCTTCCACTGCCACCTCCCCCTCCACTGCCAATGCCACTAGTGCTTCCAGATCCCGAGCTTACGGTGTTGAGTGAATTCTGGCTGCCCTGCGGTGTCCTTTTCTCCTCTGTGAGTGACGGCGCCTGAGTGCTGCTGTGGTGAGATGATGTGGGCGATGGTGGTATATCAACCTCACCCTTAAACCCTGTGTGTATAAAACTCTTATTTTGATTTCAATTTAGGTACTTAGGCCCAAAATGACATGAGTATTTTCAGTTAACATTTTGGAATTGTGGTTTGAATTTAGGTTAAAAATCAAACGTTATTATTCATCTTATTATTTAGGTTTTTTAAGCTTAACATAAAATCTTTCAACTAAAAATGTTTTATGAAGTTATAATTAGAATAGTTAAGGTTAGGGATTAGAGATTTAAGGTCACCTGCTCTTGTTATCTACAAGGGGAACAAATTAGCATTCATTATCGATTTATTTAGATGCCAATGTTTTCTCGGCCAGATCTAAACATTTCATATAGGCAATAAGATTGATAAGAAAATATCAATTATTATATATATTTATTTGGCAATTATTTAATTGTTAATTGAATGACTTAAACAATAATCAAATGTATCCATTTATTCAGTAATATTACACAAAAATACAACATATTATTTTTAAATTAATACATTTAGTTAAAATATTTCACAATATCCACTTTCACAAATGACCACTGTGGTAAAATGTGTATTTTGAATCGACTTGAGTACATTGTGCCTCTGAAGCAATTAAATGTATTGTTGTTTACCCAAATGGCCCGTATAAATAGCATCTAGTGTGAGAAGAGATAAAAAAGGTATAGGGGATATACTACTATTATGCGACAACGACTCATAAATAATGAAATACATTTAAAAATAAACAAAATAGAAAAAAAAGTAATGGTTTACCTCCATAACCAGTCTTGCGTCGAACAGTAAGGTTGACATGGCCTTGTTTAGCTGCTTGTTGCATGAGTTGAACCACCAGTTGGTGAGATTTGCCCACCACAGCAGTGCCATCCACACAGATAAGTTCATCGCCAGACCGCAGACGGCCATCCTCATCTGCTGCCCCATACTTAACTATATGCCCTATGTAGATCTGGAGGATGAAAATTTTACATAAACCATTTCAGCATAAAGTGTTGCAAATGCAGTAATAATAAAAACAATACATTTACAATGTCATAATATAAAGCTTCAAAGAATAGAAACACTTTTTTTTAAATCCGACTTTTTGCAGTTATCAGGTGTAGAATAAGTCCTTCTTTATAGTTGAGCATGACTGTAACTGCTTTTTGATAATATAAATAGTATAAGTGCATCATCCAGGCCCCTAAAGTCTGTGTAAAGGTGATTCAGAAAATTGTTTCTAAACATATTATAAATCCTAGAAATGCATTTCTGAAACACTTTACAATGACTTTGAACTGGTCGCTGAATTGTGTAATAGACCCTTAAACGGTTTATGTTTGTATATGTTTTATATATTTTTTCATGTTCATGCCCAAACAATCAAATATGTTTAACCCTCGTGTTTTGGACATTTTTTTCCTTTTCAATTTAGTTTTCTTTGTCGTTTTGGCTGTGTTTGTGTAAACATCATACATTTAGCAAAAGGTACACACAATTGGTCCTCTCAGATCAATTTGGACAAAAATGTCCTCATTGAAAGCCATAAAAACTACAAATTATTAACTGTTTGCCATTGCAAGCATAAATCATACATTCCATATAAATCCTAAATTAAAAATCCTTATTAAAATTAAGAAAAATTAATGAATTTCAAGAAAATGTATGTGTGTCTATGGAACATTCAGTTTTTCTATTTCTCCTGTATTAAACAGCACTGCAGGCAAACTAAACAAAAGATACAACTATAACTAAACACATTAATTTATTGCACGTACTAAACCTAAAAGTGTTATTTTAATATGTTTGTTAGAAGGATTTGTGTGTGTTATCAGACTTACAGGTTCTCCAGCTTCGTTTCCCCCTAGGATCCTAAAACCATAGCCTGTGTCTTTCCTCCACAGAAAAACATCCTGTTCTTGAGAATCTGGCACTAAAGTAAAACAAACTATTTATTATAGTGATTAACAGCCAAAGATGCCTTGGTTGTATGATCATATACATATATACAGTCACAGAAAAATGTTCAAACCTATTTACAGTTTATCTGCATTCACGATTTCTAGTTATGAGTTCAATTAATATGGTCGTTTTTTGTTCATTTTGCAAATTAGTGACAACATTTATCCCAAATTCCAAAAACAAGTATTATTTGCCCTTATTTGCAATAAACTGGTCAAAATAACAAAAAGATGCAATTTTTGCAGATCTGGAATGGTGCAAAAAAATATTGAATCTACAATACAAATGTTTTACGTGTATTTTGGAATCAGCCCAAAAATGAGTAATGTTACTGTTTGTCATTCCTTAGGTTTGTTTTTGTTTAAATTTACCAGTCACTGGACTGGAATTCCCACAATCCAGGTATAAATGGTGCTATATACTAGGAATATATATTAGACACATTTATTATTTCTTACTAGAAATGTAACTAGAAATATAACAAAACAATCATCGGTATATTAAATAAGGAGTTCACCCACAAAATATCTCCTTTATTTACCTTCTTGCCATTTGAAATGTATATGACTTCCTTTTTTAGTTAAACGCAAACATTTTTGGGTAAATATTTTATTTCTATGAAGGCGGTACCGATTACTTTTAGAGCGGTTAC
This sequence comes from Barbatula barbatula, assembly GCA_037178815.1. Lineage (NCBI taxonomy): Eukaryota > Metazoa > Chordata > Actinopteri > Cypriniformes > Nemacheilidae > Barbatula > Barbatula barbatula. The sequence goes on from CM074086.1 coordinate 2,582,413, forward strand.
AGTACAGTATACTGTATGTGGTAAACAGTGCTACGTGGTAATGTACTTCATTTGATACATTTCTCTTTGAATTGTACACTTGAACACAAACCAAACAATAAAAAGCATGTTCCTTGCATTTCTCCATGTTTCTCTACTAGTCTAACAAATAAAAAAAAAAAGTCTGAACCAGTGACAAAAATGTCTTCCATGATATAAAGGTAGCAACATCTCTACCGTTTGATGCATTTCCGTCAAATTGTATATTCCATATGGCATATACTGTACCATAATTGCCCATTCGTACTAACAATAAATGGTTAATACTGATTATACAGCTTGCCAAGTACAGTACATTTATTTGACAGAAAATACTGTTTATTTATCTTAATTCTTGATTTGTATATGGAATATCAACCACAGCAGATCGACCCACAGCTTCTTGGCCCAATCACATCTCACGCTGACTCTCAGCAGGGGAACAGCATATTGTTCATCATTAATGCTTAGCATGCATATTTAACTGGTCTGCTCCGGTCAGAAGGTGGTACACAGCGCATTTAAAAGATTTGGACCTACCCTGTTACTCAGCATGAACCACTTAAGAGACCAGACTGGGAATTGGCATTTTGTATGCTATCAAGACACAAGGGACAATCTGGCATCAGACTGGCCCACTTGCACATGCTCACGTACTAAAACGATCCTAGCGTCATCCTCCCTCTAGAAGCCAAACTATAGCGTACATGTCACATTAATAGGTAGCACTTTACATTACAGTCATTATGGTGATGAAGGCGGGACGAGAGCCGTAAGGCGGGGCACACCGCTCCCGCATATCTTACAGAGGAGATCGGGAGCTAAAGAGGATGAGCGGCAGGACTGTTGACGAGAGGACCAGGCCCGGACATTTGTTAAGTTTGTGTTTATGTTCTTGAGGCTGGCAGTCAACCAAGAGTTGGCTGCCGGTCCTTTACTTCCGTGTTATTGTTTGTAGTCAATAAGCGTTGACTGCGATACATGATGGTTGTATCACTCAAAGCATCTGGTTAGGACATGGAGTTAAACCAACACCAATAGCTGAGTAGTAGTAGTTTGCCAGATCAACTGGTCATATTTGACAAATAAATATTTGTAATTTCCCGTAATATTTGTAATTTGTCAGCGTAATACTATATATAGATTATAGTTTTCTTGGTTAAATTCTAACGCCCCTTACATAATATAAATGTTTGCTCAAATAGTGTTGCTTCAAAAGACCCACCTGATGTCATATGGACTAGTTTTAGCCCTTAGAATTAAGATTACAATTGCGTTGCAACTACTTGTCACAGCAAATAAATGTACTCATGGCTGAATAAGGTCAGTACTTACTGCGACTCTCATACATGGTCCTGGACTGAGCCCAGATTTTGAAAGGGTCTGGCTTTTTCTGGAGCATCCCATTGGCTGCTGGGGGATCAAAGGGGGGCAGCACAGGTAGTGGCTGATTTGGGGGTGGAGGAACGGGTGGAGGAGCTATCCGCATCTCAGTGGACATGATAGCCACCGGGTGGCCAGGTGAGTCTGTGTGAGCACTGCGACGACTGCACACGCTGTGCTGAGAGCTTCCCTGACTGTCTTTCCTTTCCAACTGCTGAAACAGAGAGATGACATGATTTAATGTGAAGATACCATTTAGTATAATAATTGATCCATATTCTTTTTGCACTATACAATAGCTTAAAAGTAAAATTTAAAAGGGAGGTCTGATGGAGTTTCAGTTTAGTTAGTGAGTAGTATAGCTGTTTGAGCATAAATGAAATCTTTCAAATTGCAACGCTCAACGTTAACAGAAAAGGACGTTATTTTCTTCAACAGAAATCACTTTTTGGTGTCTACAATGAACAGTTAGTACTACAATTCAATTTTTTAAACTGGAAATATTTTTTTATTGTGGCTAGAAGGGACACAGCAACATCCAGTTGGTTCCTTGCCACCGTGTGCCACTTTTGGGCTTTCTCACTTTAAGGTCATATCTATTTATTCTATGTGTATTTCGTTTTTTTAGATCTTCACATGTTTTTGTGTTTTGTACAATAAAATGTAAAAATAACATTTACGTGACTTGACTATCGAAAAAGAATCCATACAATGACCAGATATGTGCAGTCAAATATGGAGGAGCTGGGGATGAAGGATGTCATCTGCTAGAACTAACGCTATATATAGGTATTTTTGATATTTTTTGTAGAGTAGCTTTACTATTTCAATATTTTCAAGTAGTTTGAGAACTTTCACACGACATACAGTATAATAATCGAATGTAATGTAACATTCTGAATAATTTACAAATGAAAAAGCAAGAGAAAAACGGGAACAAAAACTGATATAAAAGTACACAATATAAGATCCCTACAGGGGTGACTAGAAAACGGAAGTGTGGTGATCAGAGAGGCAGAAAAAGTTGTCTTACCATCACTTTAGGACTTCTTTTGGGCTGTAGGACTCCTGTGTGTGAGAGAGCGATATACAGACAGAATAATCATCATCACCCTCACACTACAGTATTAACATCTGAACATTTTTACGTTTCTGTCCTCCAACTCTTTTGGTATTTTGCTATCAGAGGAAGCTGGTACAGATGGTTTTCCCCTTGTGTACTATTCGTTGATATAAACACATTTGGTCCTAACAGTGTCTGGGCATCAGAGAGACTTCAGGCTCTTCGTGAGTCGTCTCATTTGCGGGCAGGCTTGCCGCCTCTGCCACCTTCTTGTTATACCACCCCCTCACCAGATGCTGGTGAGGTGAATGGTGACATTTGGAAACCGTGACACAGGTCAATAGGAGGTCAAAGGAGGAGGATACAGCCAGGACAGCAAGTCTCCAGGATGATATGATAAGAACAAATCTGATATTGTGACAGCCCCAGTTCTGAAGTTTAAAGAGTAACTGTTATAATGTCCTTAAAATTAAATTTCATGCAGTAATGTTGCTGTGTGTGAATGTGAGCAGTCTACCAAGTTGTAAAGCCAAAAGTGAACAAATTGCAAAGTTATTGGCTTGGGAAAAACGGAATCGTGAAAACTTTCTAATTTCAGTTGCGGGTCGGATTTCCGTCACTCTGTGTAATGGCCGCCTACGGTCCATTTGCGACACTGCACGCGGTAGACCAATCAAAGCAGACTAGACCTCAATCAGATCAGAGTGGGCTGACAGAAAGGAGGGGATTAGACAGACAAATCGCTGAACTAATCACTTGAGAGTAAGTCAAGAAGAAAGGTAACAATAACTGCCTAATATTAGAAAATGAAAGTGTTTTTACATTGTGTATGTTCGTATACTTGTTGTTGGACATTAAATTCACAAAAATGTGCCTTTTGTGTACCATTGCAGTCTTATTAGAAACACAATTGCTTACCTCTTTGCACCAGCATGGTAACTTCACCTCCTTGTCCGAATTTGCTGAGAAAATCCACCACCTGGTTGTGACTCATGCCCTGAACGTTCCTCTTGTTCACGTCTACAAGGATGTCTCCTTCCTTTAGCCCTCGGCATCGCGGGTAATCCACGATCTGCTTGACCTTTTGTCCCTCACCAGTAAGACTATCAGCAATTGTAAATCCAAAGCCTTTATCCCCCTTTTCAATGTGAACTGTGATCAGTTCAGGTTGTGTAGCTATAGACGATGCCAGAGTCACTACATCGTTACCATAATTGAGGCAGCTATCACCTGTAACTAACAGAGCGCCTTCTGACCCAATGCTGTAAGCGGTAGGTTCACTGGAGGTCATGCCAATGGCACTGGCACCAGTTGCCATCTGAACAGCCATGCCAGGGATGGGATCAAATCCCTCCTGACCATTGACTATAATTGGTTCTTTATCAACAATGGCCACAGAGGTGACCAGGCTGGTGTTGGGGTCATTAGGGTCAAAGGGCAGAGGGTAGCCGCGGCACAGCTCCAGCTGGACCATAGAGCCGATTGGAATCGACTGAAAAATCTTCACCACCTGGGCATGAGTGTATCCCAACACTATTGTGTCATTCACACTGACAATAACATCACCTGAAAGACACAAAAATGGTCGGTTAGGGGCGGTTTTCCAGACAACCACACTGTGTGTTGCGTTTCCTTCTTATATTATAACATATTATCAGATTAGGTGCTAGTTGTGAAAACTGTAGTTTCCCACTTATAGAGAAAAAGTGACACAACGTCACACAAGGTAAAGCAGGGCAGGGGTAGGTAACGGCAAGGGAAGACAAGACAAGACTAAACACATGGCACAATTAACATGGAACAAGGCATCCCTCCAAGGCAGTTTGCACAAGACCAACGAAATTAGCACACGGGCCAGGACACCGGTACAACGAACCAGCACAAAACAATAGACATGAGGGCATTAAGTAGGGAAACTAAAAAAGGATAATTAACAAGGTACAGGTGAGTGTAATGAAACACTCACGGGAAGCTAACGAGGAAACGAGAGGGGCGGGCCAGAGACGAGACCAGAGAGAACGCATATTATGTCATGACTGACAATAATCAGTTTTTCTCCACCCAAAACACGTGGCCCTGTCATGATCCTGCCACTAGACTAGGAAATCAAGACATGAGTAGGCAGAATCATGACACGTGGTGTCTGTGACGTCACCAGTTGGTTTCTGAGGAGCTGTTTTGAAGCTTAAAGTGGGCGGAGCCTGCCGCAACCATTTTAGCAGCCCCTCACTCCCAGATTATCGAAAGAGGCGGGACATGGTTGCCGAAACCACTTATCAAACCTAATTTGCTGAATTTTAAGGCTTAATATAAGAAAAATAGGTGAGTTATAAAACAAATCTGCCCCTCACAGTTTTCATGGAGGGTAAAATTTGTTAGATAGGCTAAAATATTTTTTTGTGCTGTAAAGTTTTAACATGGGTCTCAATGAGATTCTGCTCTCTTTTGTAGCCAGTGTATGGCGGACAGTCGATGAATTGCAGTTTAAGTCACTTCTGTGCTTAAACCGTGCGAGAGAGATCAGAAGGTTGCCACTTGGAGAATATACTAACCTGTTTCCATTTTGCCATCCTCAGCAGCAGGTCCATCTAGCACAAGACTTTTGATCTGTAAAAACTCATCTGGTTCATCTCCTCCTACTACTGTAAAGCCAAAGCCACGCCTGCTTTTCAGCAATTTAGTACTCATGAATGTCCCTTTCAGTTCAGCTGGATTACGGGTGAAGAATGGTTTACTTCCTGAAAACACAAACACAAACACACCCATAACTTTTTACCTTCCATAGACATGATGGATTTTATATTGTACAAACTGTATATTTTATTCCGTCAACATACCCCTAAGCTTTTGCATTTAAAATACTCATCATTACTGTGTGCCCACAATGTTGGAATCATGACACACACACATTTTGTTATGAATCATAATTAATTACTATTTTACTAAATAGTTATTAAATAGTATCATTAAAGTATTTATTAAATAAATATAGAATATTTCTGTGAAAGGACAATTTATAAATTCTCACGCTTGGGGCCCTGGGCTGGAGCGGGTTGGCTCATCTGAGGGTCTCTGTATGTTTCCAGGTGACTTGGCACATAAGAGCCAATCACAGCTCCAGCAGATGAGTGCTCCTCAATCCATTCTAACAAAATAAAAAAAACTTGCTTTGATTTCTTTACTTGTCTACAAGCTGTACATGCTTCATTGTACTAAGAATGTGACAATAAAAAGTCATATTTTATGTTTTTGGTTATAAAAACTTGCCATCTAGATGTAATTGTTGAGGTGGAATAAAAAGGGCCATGTGGTTTAGGTCTACTGTTGTTTTAATCAGATAATCACTGTCATCAATTTTACCTTGTAGTTATTTTGAGATTTGTCTACATCTACATAAAAAAAGTGCAATGTTGTGGTTACAAATAGCAGCTGAGGGCATAGTTTTTTGCTATAATAAAAGCTGCACCAGTAGCTGTCTATATGCATGTTCTCTGTGGCTCTGTGCAAAGGCTTAGACCTCTGACTTGTTGCCTCGCTGCCTAATCGGGCAATGACTTCATAGGAAGCGTTTGTGAACGTAGGCAGCTTAGAGAAAACGATTCATAGGCAGCATAACGGAAATCTATTTGAATGATAAACAGAGAGCGTCTTTGCAATAAACAATTACATATTTAGAAACGACCATGCAAATATTTCACAAGAAATGCAAGAATTTCAAGTTATTAAAAGTGAAAAACAGTAGTAAAAACTGAAGTCAATTTAAATGCTCGATTAAGATCTGTTTATAACTTGATAATATGCTTACACACAGCTATAAGCAGTCCTTCGACGGCAGCCACAGGGATATAAATTCCCCAAAATGGGATTCCCTTTTGTCGTTGTCATGACTTCAGTTTTGTCCGTGTTTAACTGAAGGAAGTTTCGACACATTTAAATGTTAATTTAATCAACTGGCAAATGGAGTCAGTTGAGCTATAGGTTGTAATTATGTGATACAGTTTTTAAGCTAGGATTTGTGAAACTAAGGCGCTGGATGAGGTCACACGCTAATTATCGTAATTTTGTATTTCACGACATTAATGTTACCAATGATTTAGTAGCCTCAAAACATTACAGGTATCTTTTAATAATAATAAATTATTTCCGGGTTGAAGAGGGAATTATCAAATTTCCGAGAGTACGCTTGCTTATTGCTTGATTTAGAGTCGCTAAATGTAGTGAAAAGTACAAATTTAGCAATAATGGCCGGACAAATTGGGAATGAATGGGGAATAGTGCGTCACTGTAGTTGTATTGAGTAGGATTTTTGCTGTGGGAAGACCTTCCCTTTTAAGTATAACTTGAACCATATAAGGACCAAGTGTAAAAGTATGGAATGCAGTATGGAGGTAAATAGGAGCCAAAATTTAACCTTTAAGGACTTTCATAGAAATGTTTTGTCAATTGTTTTGAAGACATTACTGTAGATACAACACTTTGTGGAAAGGGCAATCACTGTACAATTAAGAACCATTATACGTGTCTGGTGGTAAACGCTACTGAAAGGTTACATATAGGTCATTTTGCCAGATGCACTTCCTGTTTCTTTTTTGCACTACACACACGGCAGAACATTCTTTAAGACTTAATTAAATATGTGCGCTCCTGGCAGTGCGTATTGTTTACATCTTGCAAAAAGGTCTATATACAAGGATAAATTACAAAGATGTAAACCAAACCTTAATTTATTCATTTATAAACGCTATTTAATTTTAAATGCTGTGTTAACATCACATAAAGAATAAAAACTGAAACCAGTGTATACAGAAAGTAAAAATGGTACACACCTCTGATGTAGCGCCCACCTTCAGGTGACTGGTGGGTTTCAAGTTGTTTCTTACGTCGAGCCTCCAGCAATGGATTCTCATACTGAGTCTTGCGATTAACATGACTGAGAAGACAATTGTAATTTGTATACTTTAACATCAACAACCTATCCTAGACAAATGCTATATATTGAATACATCATTAAATAATGATTCAGTATTAATTATTTTAACAATAATCTCCATGTCATGTTACAATCTTGAATTATGTTACTATAAATAAACAATAATTAGATAATAAGTAAGTACCATATGTATTACAGTAAATCAAACAGATTAAATGCATGTCGTTACAAATGTTGTCGTCAGACTAGATCGATAAGAATGACTTGATTCTGACACTTACTCAACATAATATACTCCATACATTGGGTCTTCAATCTTCTCCCAGCCAGGGGGCAGTTCTGACACAGACAGGGGGACAGGAGACAATTGAGAGATATAAAAAATAGCTGTCATTGGTTTTTAGTATCGTCTCTGATCACCCTTATAAAATGTGCTTTGGTATGCGCTTTAAATGTTTAAACAGTGTTATAAAAAATAGTTTGTATGTACTGTATCAGTCATTTGTTTTTAGTAAGTGTTCCCACAAATGTTTAGGTTGCAGGGAAACTTGTGCTCTATGTGTACATTGGGTAAGGACACGATGTACAACAATGACTGACACAGTTACGAGCATATTACCTACAATAATGTTTCCCATATAACAAAGTTTAAAGCAATCCAAATTGTCTACACAATAAGCAATTATTTCAGCCAAGGATTATACTGGGGCAAATCAATTCGATTTATAGTTTTTTTAAATGTGGTCGATTCAATATCGATTCACAAAAACTGTGAATCTATTTTTTCTTTCATATTGCCGCAAGCACTGAACATTCATTAACGTGAATGGTATTGCTACTACTATCCACTAGATGTCACTTTTCCTTTTACAACGTTTGGATGTTACAACAATCGTTCATTCGTTAATTAACATGGCGGATGCGGGTGTGTTGTCGGAATTGAACATAACCTTCACATAAAAGGCAGCTGTTCATAGGAATGCACCCTATTTAGAAATATCTATAGGATTTGTATAAAATCTATGATCATTGACTCGAATCGAGAATCGAATCAAGAGCTTGTGAATCAGAACATCAGAATCGATACCCAGCCCTGGAATATACCTTAAAAACCTGCTCACAACTGTTTAACATTTCCAAGCAACATAACATATTACACATGCCTGGCTCATGCATTATGATTTACAGCGTCTGTGACTACAGACTTTGACACACACACAAATTTTAATACTCATATAGTTGTGTCAAGAGTGACCTTCTTTAATAAACAAACTGGAACAGGTGAGATATGAAACATACCAAGATCGTTGTCTAGCTCTTCTGTGTGAACACCCTCTTCTCAAAAAGAAGCAAGAAAGATATGAAGACAGAAAGAAAAGAGATTTTTAATATGAGGTGTTTGACTGGTGTTTGCCAGTAAAAAGTGACAATTGTAAAATCACAATGGGGGTGTCTCAGTCAGCTCCCTAGGTGGTGAATCAGCATATCGTGTACACGGCTCTGGTGAGGACCCTGGCTCACACTACACATTAGACAACTTGTTTTCCTGAGTCGTGAATTAAGCGTGTTGTGAAATGTTACCATTGGTATTTATAAATAACAGGCAGAACCAAGTACAGGTTGCAGATTTATTTTCTCTCTCTGGTGGAAGTACATTATGAACTATTTCTGTGACATATCTGTGCAACAATTTAGCTGAATGTTATATTCAAATGTATCATTTTTTTAACATTTAAACAATTTAAAAAATCACAGAGTTGAACACAGTGGCTTTACTTTGCTGTTATAAAAGCAACCCTTTTGTTATTTCGGCAGATATTTGCTTGCATTAAGCCAAAACAGCTTTAATGGAGGTTGGGCAAGATGGTGGGCATTCGTCATAATTAAATTAGTGTTGTTGGAAAATCCAAATATATTCATTGGGGATTTTCACAAAGCGTAGGTAGAAAACATGCATTCTTGAGAGTGGTATGTATAGTACATGTCTTAAAGAAATGGCAAAGAAAAGACAGATGAATTATGTTAAGTAGATGAATCAGTAAAGTGGTGGAAGCAAAACAACATTTTAAACAAAGCTAATGAGTATGCAGAAACTGACCCACGTCTTAACATTGACAGGCCAAAAGGTCTTACCATCATCTTCACACTCCTCCAGTGGCTTCGACTGTTTCTCCTGACATCGAGGGTCTATCCATGAGGTTGTCTTTGTATTGTGGCTGTAAAAATAGCAATTTACAGTAAAGCAATAGTTTACCAAAAAATCTTAACTGACTATTCTAGTATTATTGCAAATCTGTATGACTTTGTTTTTGGGAAAACAAAAGCAGGTAATCTAACGTTTTGAGAGGTAGCTAAGGCCCCCCTTGCCCAAACCCTAATATCATATGTGCAAAAGCCAATTGGTGGCAAAGCAACAGATAAAGGGCCACCCTGACCCCACCCCTAACCCAAACATCACAGGAACAAAGTCGAATCATAATAAAATGATTCACACAAATGAGCCAAATCGTAAAATAGGTACGAATTCCCATCAGACAGCATTTTATATATATATTGTGGCTGTAAAATGTTAACGTGTTAACACATGCGATAATTCTTTTCAGATTAATGGTGGATTCGCACGCGTTAGTCGCGTTTGTCCAGTCCATTTAGAATGGGAGACATGGGAAAATGTTAGCTCATTGCGACAGGTGCAGCTGAAGATAAAATATTTTATCTTTTTGTGAACGGCAGTTGCAGCCACATAGGATTAAAGCTGGATACTAGGCGCAGATTCCACTGTTCACAGAGTGACGTGTGAATCCACCATAATGCGTCAAAAATATTGAATGCCATTAACGCAACATCCGTTTTCTGTCATCATTGTTTAGCATTACATTATATAATCACGCTCTTATTCATATAAAGGCCTTTAAACTATTTAGGCGTGATTTAAATGTTGTATTGATATGTGCTTATGTGAACACATGGGCTAGAATCTGTAAGACAGCGCACCAATATTAACTTCCCTTTCATGCTTGAATGAACAAGTAGTATTATAAAAAATAATATATTTCATAAAGACATCAGTTACAAAGCCAACAATATTAGAATGTTAGCTTTTGTTCATAAAATGATGCTGTCAAAGAAATGTGTTGTTTCTACATTCATTTGGAGATATAATGTGACATTTTTAGAATGGAAAAGTATATTTAAAAACACAAATGCTGTGTGTTGTTAGTTTATTTTATCAATTGACAGCACTATATTAAACATGTTAAACAAAATAAATAGTGTATGTTTCCCTATTCTTGAAAAGGGCATGAAAAGGGTGCGATTAATCTAAGTGAATCTATTGACAGCTCTAATATAGATATTCGTACATGTGAAAGGTGGCATTATTTCACGTGGGAGCAATACAAGATGCTTTCCCATCCACTGTAAAAAGTTTTGCTTATGCTTATCAGAATGAATGGTTGGAAAACATCATACTGAGTTATGACCTTCTGATTTGTGGCTGTTGTCAATCATATAAGGGTTGTCTTTATTTATTTATTTTAGTAATGTATGTGTAGTGTTTGGAGAATCATGGCAATAATCTTAATGAACATTAGCATGGTTAGTGATAGTTAGTGTAGAACAAGCTCAAAATAAATAAATGACATGATCATCGTTTTTAATGTCTCCATGCAATCGAAGTGCTTTACACAGTGTTGCAGTGTTTTTTATAAATGATTCATCTGGGCACACGGTTATTTTTTTATTCATTTGCACTTGTAATCTTTACTCAAAAACATTAAGCTCCTCTCCCCCTCTCAACAACAACTATTCACCACCTGACGTCGGCAACACAAAAGAGGTAGAACCGATCAAAAAGGGAAGGGCAAAATAAAGCCCCGCCCTACATTTTTTCTAATTTCAGAAGCCGTTTAACTCGGAGACACATCACGATACAGAAACAAAGGCAATCGCAACTTCCGTTTCATGGTGACTTTAAGGTTTCTACATACTTGAGCCTTCACAGTGAACTTTGAGCGTCGTAACTTTGGCGTTGAATCATATGACCCCTTACACTGCAGACTGTAATTTTGATGGGTCAGCTGTTTCTGCTACCAATATAGATCTACTATCAGTATCATGTAGGCTGTAACATGTTTCTTACTCTATAAAGTATATTTCTCCATTCTCTGTATAGGCCATCTCCCAGTTGTCCGGCAGCTGTCCAAGCGGTTCTTCGTCTGGAGGCGGCCCAGGGAGGTTATTAGCATTGGCTGTAGGGGACGCAGCCATGTTGCTCAGCACATAGGCGGAGACATTTTCTCTCACCACGTTGTGGGCGTCCAGGCGACTGGAGTCTTCTGTGCACAAAAGAGGAGAGGGGAAAAAACTATGTGCTAAGAAAAAGGATGTGGGAAATGACAACAAAGGCTATTTATGTTTCTTGGCAAATACAATACAAGATGTAAACAAATACATAAATTCCTCAAGTAGTCTTTCTGTCTACATAGACAACTACCTTCAACAGCTGCATCTGAAATAATCAAATGATCAAATGTTTGCCTTGTACATTTTATTTACATTTTACCACACATACGCATAATATCTGCACTTTGAGCCCAATATGGAATATGCTGGTGACAGCAACCTAATGTGTATATGAATCAAACAGGAAAATACTTATTAAGTGTATATTCTGTACCATAACGCGATAAAACACTCTTGTGTTTGGTGGGATTATGAGCCCCCTTCTTTTGAAGTATTCTGTGATCCATATACCTTAAGTCAAAGTCTGGAAGAATTAAGGTTGGAGTGTTGGGAGTTGTTTTTACGTTCACTGCCAATAGAGATCAATCCTATGGAACTCACAAACCATGTTCATGGATGACAAAGTTTTATATATCTCTACTTTATGCTGGGTGTACATGACTTTCTTTTTTCAGACCAATACCATTTATCCTTTTTATTCCAAGATTCTCCTGGGTTTGAATGGCAAATTTCTCCGGATTCAAACATTTTGGAAACATTTGGGATAGTGTAAGTATAAAAGTGAACAAAATATACAACATTTTGGTGGTGGTTTTAGATTTTTTTAATGCAAAATATTATATATTCTTCCTTTTTAACATATAGTGACAACTAGGGATGTCTGTAGACCAGCTTCTTGATGTAAACGTTGTTGATTTTGTTTTTATTCAGGTAATCTATGTTTAGAACTCAGAAAACAAGATATCTAACATTGCAATGTAGGCAGCTCACTAGGTTTCGGAACAGAGACTTCCATAGACACATAAGTTTGGATTTTAAACCAAGTCTGTGTGGTGTTGGCCTGTTGCCTATTACTCTGATTCAGACAGCCTTCAGTAAGGGGGAACACAAGTAGCATGCTAATGCAACAACTGCAATCTATTCAAACCTACAATCTCAGCTGCTTCATAGACTGCATTAAATGTACCAACAGCAGCCTTATAAAAGATATATTAACACACACAGACAAATGCAAACGGCAAAATAACTACACTATGCAGTAATGACATATATTAGGAGTGCTCTTTCCTGCTCCCGCAGAACCCTAGTCAAGTACATCTGTCTGTTATTTTTCAAGTAACACAGTGTCACTCCACACCAGATGCGAGTTGATGTCACGACATACTAGAAAAGGTAACTATATTTTAGCTAAGTTTGTGTCCACTGCCGCTGTGATGGCGATAAGCAACAAGCCACAACAGATTCTATTAGTAACGGTAGCTTTTTGTAAATGCCACACTTTGCATCCGATGTGGACACAGTGTTATTCATAAGACCTCAATGGGGTATATGGACCCAAAGCAATGAAGTACTTCCTCTAGACAGACAGACATTCCATGTTCTTCCTATAGACTTTTATTTACATTTCAAGATTGCAAAAACACTTTGTGAATAACAAAGGTTTATGATACTAACATGTTTTGCCTACCAAGATAACCACTACAAATTAACACAATATTTGCTCATTTTGAACCCTTAGTACAAATACCAGAAGTATAAAGCTAAAACAAGGCTATAAACAGACTACACTATGGTAGATCGATATCAACATCAACACCAACAAACCTCTGACAACTCAAAATGTATTAAAAACATGTTCCCTGGTTAGTAATTACTTTGTGAATTAATCTCCATCCATGTTGTTAGAGATGTGTTCCCATGTCGCATTATTTGTGAGTTTTACTGTATATGCGTGATGACGATGTTTAATGTTCACCAAAGGATGTAGTCACTTTCAGCAACGTGACAGTATTAAGAGGCTTTGATAACCACAGACTTTATTTTCGCCGTTTAACCAAAAACCCATTAAAAACCCATTGACTTTGAAAAAACGCCCCAGAAGTGCTAACATGCTAACTCGCTTTTGGGTTTTGCATAAAAAAACACCTCACCCTGCTGTACCATATTTATCCAATTTTACTGGTGTGGACAACCTAATTTGTAAAAAATAAAATCATGTAAGTACAGTCAAAGTTACACACACACACACCAATGCTTTACCGAAGAAAACCAATTTCCACTATGAGATTCCATAAAAACCCCAAACACACCTGTAAAAGTGTTATTCATGCCTGTGGTGATGACTGCATCCTCCTGCAGATCTGCATGTGCTACTCCTGCATGGTGCATGCAATTGTGGAATTTGGTGTGCTTAGACGTAGAATTCTGGCAACCAGTGAAACTGTCACACAGAGCATCATGGGTAATCACTGTCCTACTGAAGGGCTGGCTGGATAGGTTGGGCTCCCATAATAGTTACCTAGGCAACCACAATTCTATTAATATGTTTAAAATGAAAGAAAGACATCGAACTGTACAAAGCAAAAACAAAATGCAGACATACATACCACAGGCATTTTTGCTTACGATGATATGAAAACACAAATATTCAACTATACAGTATTGTGTTAAGCTTAGGGGTGTACATACTTGGGTTTTTAAGTAATTTGGGTATGGTTAGGGGTAAATAAATGCAAAACATAAAATTGTTAGTCTTTTATTTTTAACATTATTAGTTAACATAAAACAAATAAAAATAATAATGCATTATCGCTCGAGTAGGAGTGTGATAGTGTTCTATATCAGTGTGGCTGTGATTAGGCCAGAGGCACGAGGCCGCTGTTATTTTTTTTAACAGTACTCATAAGTAAAGGCAAGGACAAGATATTACGTTGTGACCGTATGCTGTGTCTTGATAAGTATGTGTTGTATACCATGACATAAAACATGTTAACTATGTATGCATGGTCAGCATATCCTGCATTATTCATTGTGCATATTATGTGAATGTAATTATAAATGACAAAAAGTACTTACATTTTGATTCTTTTTTATGTGTGTATCATATAACACGGCGAGACAAAACCCTGTGCGTGAGTGTTTTAGGGCAGTTTCACATCAGCACTTAACCAACAGTTCAAAAACAGAAAAATATAAAAGTGAAGAGAGCAATGTTATGCATTTGCTGCCTTCACCTGCACCGTCGTTACTAAGAAATGTGGTAAACAGCTGCTGGCTTGATGACGCAAACGGACAAAAAAAAATTTCTGAATAAAAGCACTTGCCTGACTATCTTAAAATTATTGCTTTATCTGCCTTATGTGCTTTAAAATGCTAAAACCATGCACAAACTTTCACATACCCTCATCTCTAATAGTCCCACACAATTCCACTTTCAGGAAATCCTTCACAAACAGGAAGCCGTAATCCACACTCTGAAGCTCACTGTGACAAGGAAGGTAGGTCTTACCTACAAAGCAAAAATCATAATGTTAACAATGTTATGTGGCCTGTATTTTATTTTGTATACTGTGTGTACTGTTCATATTGCAATTATAGTATTTGTGATATAAAAAACACTCTTTTTGCAATGTTCTTGTTTTAACATGAGAAAGATTAAGCATAAACATACCATCCTGCCTCAAACTGACAATAAAAAAATCACATACATTCTTTGAGCAGTGACTTAAAGGGAAAGTTCACCCTTATGTCATTCCAAACCTGTCTGACTTTCTTTTTCTGCGGAACACAAACAAGGGAAAGGTCCGCAGAACGATCAATGGATGACATCCCAGTACTGAGAGAGCGATTTACAAGTCTGTTGTCTACACGGTCGTTGCAAGGCTGGACGTTGTCATGTTTTGGAAGCTCATATGACAGGGGGATGACGAACAAAGGGAGCAAATGCAGAAGACCCTCCCAAGCCTAGAAAAACCAAGAGTCTGCTCACACTGTCCTATCTGAACCGTGCACAGGTGCGTTTGACAACTAAGGCTTGGTTTGATTGACTAGTGTGAACTCTCCCAACCGCCCTGGCCTGTTTTGAAGAGGTGGGCTTGAGAGTGGTTTAGTTTGGAAAGGGGCAGTGTGAGCTCACCAATCGGCTTTATGATAATAAACACACCTAAAAAGCCATAAACTGAACGTTTTCGTCTATAAAGGATTACATTGTGCTGAGAGAAATTACTTTGTTTATGTTTACTTCTGTTTATGTGCTGGCCCTTAGCTGGGTTAAGCTGGTCTTCTGATGATCCTAAGCTGGTCCCAAGCAACTAGCTCAGGACCATCTTAAGCCAGCTCATACCAGGTTCCAAAACATGGTTTCAAAACATGCTAACCAGCTTATGCTGTTTTTTCAACAGGGCAGTGTTTACATGAGGTTACCATTGAGGATGTGCTCACTGCAAGTACGAGTGTACTATGACGGATGCTATTGTTTCCCCACCCTGGGGAAACAGACGCAAGTTAATGGCAATGTATTCATTCTTTCTGATCACAAGCCCAACGCTCTAACCACTAGGCCACAGCTGGCAGGCTTCCACGGACATGCCCTTTGACAAAAGGGCAGCATCTACCCAATTTACATTACAAATGCCTCAAGACCCAATATGATGTAAATTTGATTAGAACCTTGGGAGGAGTTTTTTAAAATATGACTTGAATTGGTAAAAACTGCACAAAATTTGAAGAGGAAATTCAAAATAAGTGACTACTTGGGGTGTTTCACTAGTCAAAATGTCATGCATGTCATGCTACACCCAATCTAAAACGAAGACTCCACCCGATGGCGTGCCCATTCATTCACCTTTTTGGGCTGAGGAACTTGAGAGGCACTCTCGTTCGCTGAGACTGGCTAGCGCAGCACTTGTGGCAGGATGGACACAACGTCTCGTTCCCTCCATAAGGGGAACCAAGGTTAAATGCGTGACTGAGATGTTCCCTTTCTGTCGGTCTCTCGCCGGTGTGTAGAGACTGACAGAATGGGGTCCCTGTCGAAAACGCCACGGTGCTCTGCCGCGTCAAGATTTCCAGCGACACTGACCGTCCTAGGCGATTCACGAATGAGCATCCAGTAGTCTGTAGTAAGACATCAATTGGTGTGACCACAACGACGTAAGGAGCACTGGGAAGCGCTACCCCTTGCCTGAGGGGGGACGCTACAGAGACCACATCTGGCAAAGGGAGATAATATGTGGAATAGCTACACGGTCTCACCAGTGGGGAGAACTCATGGGATTAGTAGTGTGGGGCCCAAACCCGGGTGCACAGAAGCGGTGTAGTCCACCGAGTGGAGGTCACAAGTTAGCTGACAGGGGAACCAAGAGTGAGAAAGTGTCAGACGGGACTACCCAAGGAGGGGGAGTCACCACGTGTCGAACACTAGCCTAGGTACAAGGGTTCACCTCGTGAGGGAAACTCACATATACTGGGCGTGAAAACAAGCTGCTCTGCCAGGCTCGTACCCCCCAAGTGTTTAGTGATGGATAGAATGCCTATACTTCGTCAAGTGGAGGAAATAGGGAGGCTGGAATAGTGCGCTTACTTGCCTGAAGAGGGCGCTTTGCAGGTTTTCGCCCAGCTGCCATCGGTCTCACTCAAGACCTGGTCTGACACATATTCTACGCCCATGCGAAAAAGGACTGGACACAACCCAACCCGCAGGTCTGTAGATGTCTGCCAGAGAGGCGCTCTGAGCCAGTGCCCACGAGGAGGCTGCACCCCGGCAGTGAGCGTCACTACAGTGGGCAGGGGCCTGAGATTGGTAAGCCAAGGGATAGTGTCCACGATCCTGTTCGGTCCGAGGAAAGGCATAGGCTGTGTACTGTACACGAAAGGGAAAGGGTTGGGACTTCCTCCCAGGGGGAGCCCCTGCAGGTTCCCCACCACTCCCGCCGTAGACTAGGTGGACTCTGGGCATGTGGCCAGGTTGGGGTTAAGCCCACGTGGGGTACCCCAACTCTAGGCACCTCGCTGGACAATGAGAGTGCGTGCTGATCCCCTACCCTCAGTTTCATTTAGGGCTGGGTGAACTTTCACTTTTAGATAAAATATATATTTTGTTCCGACACTTATATTTGTGCAATTTTACATGTCTAATACATGTATGTGCAACTTATTACACCCCAAAGACACAGAAAAACACGTATTCGCACCATATGAACCCTTTAAATCTCTCTTGGTTTATTTAAGCGACAGATTTACTATGTACAATTTAGCAATATACAGTCTCTTTTAAAATGAAATTAAAATGGAATACGTTTAACCAGTGACAAATAAATCTGAAGGCTGTCTGTTATTTGACGTATTACAATGAGGGTAACTTGTCATCCCAGTCTTGTCGAGTTGGATTTCCTTTTATCAGATCGTGATAGTGAATGGACTGAACGTGATTGTGGCTGGAGCTGCTGGAGGGTACCACACCCCTGCCCGGAACGCGATCGTGAACAAATATAGTGTTTCCACCATAGGTTCAAACCAACAACAATCTAACAATCTCTTAACAACAAAATGTTGTTTTGAGTATTGTTTCTCGATCGGATTCTGCAAAGCATGCATCTGTCAGTCATTCTAACCTCCACCTTGTGTGCACACTATATACAAGTAGGTGAGCACAAACCAGTGTGTATGTGTTTGCAGACTATTTCCTTTAGAAGAAAACATAGCAATTAGTAACATTTTGGATAAACATTAGCTTTCAGTGAGTGGAAATTTGTCTTCTCCGTTGATAGAGAATGGAAAAGTGAAGTCGACAGTGCACAAACCACAATTTTACACATGCCCCAACTGTCCCGACACTGCACTGACCCATATCACACCATTCTATATTGCACAGACCCGCATTACACTAACCCCTATTGCACAACCCATGTTATACTGACTCTTATAGCACAACCCATATTGCACTGAAAATTGTATACCTTTTTGTAATGAACTAACTCTAAAATGAAAATTACTATATAATTAGTGATATAGCTCTTTGCGAAAACTTTGTGTCTATAAGGGAGCGCTCCTTTAAATGAACAAGGGATTCAAATATTGCACAATGATATCGATTCCCAACTAAGCTCTGTTGAGTGGCAGAAGCAGTTCATTCAAGACCGAACCACAGCCTACATGTGAATTAATTAATCAATACAAAACAGAATTTCCAAGCTGTCATTGTTACTGACTGGACATATGAACATAAACATAAACATAAAATGTGTAAACGACTTAGTGTAAATTATGTAAATTACCAAAACCACGGCTTTTTTACATTTTACGCATCTGGCAGATGCTTTTATCCAAAGCGACTTACATTGCATTGTACTATACATATTTTTTTTAAGTATGTGGGATTCCTGGGATCTAACCCATGACCTTGGTTATAGCACGTATAAATATAGCACGTAACGTCACAGGGGCGCATTGAATCTCAGGATAGCCAAAGCTGTGAAGAATACACATTCGTTCTATCTTTAAAAACCTGCGGAAATAAGGTCACATTTTGAGGCTGCATGTGAAGCAGACTTCGGTTGGGATGGCCTTACCAGCCTTCAGTCGCGCTGCTGTGACACAATCTGTCTTTAAAATTGCAACCCCCGGATTTGACAGAGACAAAAGTCTAGCGAACCTCTGCCACCTTAGTCATGAAACTATCAAAAAGTACCAATACATTACATAACAGGTACATCACGTCTTTGCTGGGTTCTCTGGGTTCTATTTCTGAACTTGTACGTCTAAAGCTGTTTAAATTTGACAGTGATTAAAGATGCAAAGTGGTAATTTGACAGGCAAATGACACCACATCGCATATTATAAACACTTGCTCGCGTTTAAAATCTATTAAACATGCGCTGTGAAATGATGCACTGCTCCCTCCTAATACAGCAATACATTTGAGAAGGAAAACGAGGCATAACAGCAGAAATAATAAGTTTGGCTTTCTCAAGCCAACATAATAAAATGCGTGACAGTGAAAAAAGATCAGCTACTTAAACCTGATAGCTCCTGTCACATCATTAAAACTATTCTAAAATGTGGAAACATTTTTATGCAGCCACTAGAAAAACACTGAGAACACAGTAATAACCACAACACCCTAGCAAGGACACCCTCGAAACTGAAGAGCATTATACATGAAACCAGAGGTGGACAGCACTTAAGTATATTTTTTGTTTTTATCGCATATTTTTAAGCATACAGTATAGAATACTTCTTACATTTCATATGTACATGTTGTTTTTATCTGAAGCCTTCCCCGAAATTACCTTTCTATGTTTCTTGCTCGGTCTGGCTAATGATATAATTATGAATCTTTTATTGTATTTATATATAGATTTTATTGTATAATAATTGTATGAAATAAACGTGTTATTGTAAGTTAATTTTATTTTTTAATAATTTGTTAAATAGGTCATGTAACCTATTTAGCAAAGTAACAATACAAAAATAATACTGGCTAAGCATAGTTTTAACTTGCTAGCTAATATCACTCATATGTTGTTTCTATTGCTTGTTATTATAAATAAGCTACAGGGACTCTGTTCTTTGTGTACCAGAAGTTAAGTTTGTACCAAAAAAAGCATGTGCCGTATCATTGGTGTATGTTGTTACTTTGAAACTATCTATACTTCTGTAATAATTTAGTACTTTCTTACATTTACATTTAAATATTTTCCTTGATCATAAGTATGTTTTTGAAAGGAAACGTTCACCCAAAAATTCTGTTAGGAATTACTCACTCTCTAGTTGTTTCAAACCTTTTTCCTACTGTGGTAGGTTACAAGCATTTGTCCAAATATATTTCTCTGTGTTCAATGAAACAAAGAAATGTATACAGATTTGGAACAACTCAAAGGTGAGTAAATGATGACAGAATTCGTGTTTGGGTGAACTATCCCTTTAATGTACCTACAATAAGTTTGAAAAGTAGAAAAAATAACATTTACATGTGTATATATGTAAAATTAAATAGAGTAAAAAACATAAGCAAAAACCTCTGCATATAGACTAATACAGAAAACAAATGAATTCAGGACACCTTAGCAACCACATAGCAACAAGCAATCAGTGTTTAACCAGCAAGTTCCCCTCTCCTTTTTGTTCAAAAATATAAAACAATGTATTCGTTGCTGATTAATATGATATAATAATATAATTATAACACTTGATTCAATTCCTAACCAAGGCACAAGGAAACAAAGTCATGTACACATGCTCACTCATCCTGAGGTCTGGTGAAATTTGAACCCCTACCATCTGGCTGCTGTTACTAGCTCTGGTAGCAACTCATTGTCTGTCCAAGCGAAGCCAAACATCTGTTGCTCTTTTGCTGCCTTCACATGCTCTCAGAAAGAATTATGAGAAATATGCACATGAACGCCCTCTGATTTTGTTGATGTTGTGTTTCCCATTGGGAAGTTGGGAAATAGTTTTGATACCTAGTTTCCTGGGATAGGCAGGCCTTAAACGTTCAACATGACGGATGGGAGGAATTCTGCTGTTGCAGGGATGCTTTATAATTCTTTCGCTACAGCTTCATTGTCATTAAATCATTACAAATCTACATAAAAGGAATATTCATTTCAAGCATGTTTTATGTTTTACACACAGCAAATATTCCATGAATCATCAATATCTCAGAATAGTCAGCATTTTTACTATCTAGCAAGGCAGGTGTTCGGTCAAATTGTCCTACCTTGTCAGATTTCCTACCGCAGTGGAAAAATGTGTTTAATCTAAACCACATCAACAAAATAAACCGGTAGGATGATTTGACAGTGCATTGTCCTGCCAGTTTAAAATCAACACATACAGTAGAATGAGTTTACAGCCTAAATCAGATTATCCTACCTCATTTAGAGTGCAAAATACAAATTGAAGTCAAATTGTCCTACCAGAAATAAATAAAAATCAGATTGGCGTAGTAGTGTAAAATTATCAGGTAGGATGATTTTACAGCGCAAAAAAAACTAAACGTAATATTGATGTGCGCATGCCCGGTAGGACAATCTGATGAAATTTCAGGACACCAGCGCAACCTATAGGCAGAGCAGGCAGTTACCTAGGGCGAGAGAGGTGAGGCCTCCATAACTGGAAAGTGTCGCACTACTGCAAGAGTCTTTCGAAAACGTTGTTTGTCATCACCAAAGATTATTATGTATACGCATTATCAACATTTGCCCATTTCAACTTTCTATCTTTTTCTCACTCGAAGTGCACGCACATGTAGACGACAGTTCTCATAAAGCAATTCTATAAGCAAGTTCGCTGTTGTTTCTTTTGTCTTACATATTGTGAAATACAGGTTTGACAAAAACACATGAAATGAGTCCGTTGTGTCTTAAATGAAAGTTAACAGTCAGATCTATATCACTATTTCTCCGCTCTGCGTCGTGATCATACTGTCTATTCTCAGATAACAACTGGCTGCATTGCATTAGTCCTTACGTATAGAATAAATACCTGCTGCTGTTTTTTGATCATCAATGTTAGTGAAACCACCAACTACAAAATCATGAACTGCTCTTGAATAAAGAAGTTTTGTATCTTTATTTTAAATCACTGTGTTTATTTAATTCGGACAGTGAAGCGGTGTCTCATTTCTACATTATTCAGTTTCTTTGTCAAAATGATGCTGGACTGTTATATAGACCCACTGTACCTGAGAGTACAATGAAATTGTGAAATAAGATTTAGTTAACCCCTAAATAGTCATTCTTTCTTTTTTTAAGAGGAAGTGGAACACACCTACAGTATCCCTATACACTTGTCCACCAGCCAAGACAGGCAGCAAAAAGCTAAACTTATAGTCCATTGTTCCAGTCTCTGTTTGAATGTATAAAGAGAATAAACACTTTTCTGCAGCTGACTGATTTTAAGTCACAAAACGAATATACAGTAAAAGAGTAGAAAAGTAATGTGTTACTGTAAAATAAATGCAAAAAACAACAAAAAATTTAATCCCAACTGGCCTTACATTTTATTTAGAGCAATTACAAATTGAAACAGAGTTTTTAATAATATAATTTACCTGTTAAATTTGTTACATTGTAATGAAATACTTTATTCTAAAAGGTGGAGGGGATGGGGTTTTGTGAGGGGCCTCCAACTGTTTAGAACCGGTCCTGGATGTATGGTTGAAAACCATTACCATTCAACATTTTTCCCAAGTATGAAGCTGGCATCCTTCATTCTTTCCCACAACAAAGCACCCAAACTCAACAAACTCAGAGTCATGACTTCTGAAGTGAGAATTGTCCAATTTCCAAGAGCATGTGAAGGCAGCATTAGCCTCCCAATGACGATATATGTGTTCTTAAATGGCTGGTTCACCAAAGTATAAACCAGGTATAGACGGTTTCAAAGCAGCAACACAAACAAACGTTACTGCGCATGCTTGGACTGTCTTTAACTTCCTACACATCCTACACAATGATAGAGTCCTGGCATGCACGTCAGATGGGTGTATGCACCCCGTTTTTGCAAGCTCATATGGATATGTTTTTTTTTGGATAATTTTTTGTTTTTCCCTCTTTAATTTGTTGTTGCCACTTCTGCCTTAAAATTTCCCTTCCCCAGTTTAAGTGCACTTTTCTCTGCGTCTGCTCTGTGCTGTGGTCTGCAGTGAGCTGACAGTACTAAGCTACTGGCAATTAAATGAATGAATATAACAGCATTTTCAAGAAGTGACGGCTGGCTTGGCTAACTTCAACTTGTCAGTAACGTGTATTCTAGCATGCATTAATGCTATACATACCATGCTGTTCCTACTACGTCAAATGAACTTGTGCAGTCGTTATATCTCAGTGAAAAGTGAATTTAACAGTGGGATGTGTATTAGCATCCAGTCCCTGGTGGGGACAAAATGCCACAATTGTGACTGTTGATATTCAACAAACAAACAACATTCAATACCCAAATTAAAGATATTTTTAAAAGGTATAGACGGTTTCAAAGCAACAACGTAAGCAAATGTTACTGCGCATGCTTGCTTTTGTGGCCCAAACTTAACATCCGGTACACATCCGCAAAGAAAAGAGTCCCTGTATATTATTTCTGAAAACAAGCATTTGTTTATTTAGTTCTGCCCACTGTACGCCTCCAGGAGCTCAACTATTTTCGGAAATAATCGTACTGCTGTATCTGTCTTTTATAAATGTGATCAAACTAAATACACTTCTAAGAAATGAAGTAAGCAATACTACTCTACAGGTACTCAAGATTAATATGAACTGCGTGTGTTACCGTTGCTTTAAGTTACTTTAAAGATGCATGCTGTCTTTATGGCTGCAAACATTGCAATAATGATACTGAAATCCACCTCTCTTGTGATCTTGTCTACAATGCATAGCAAAGCTAGAGCTAAAGATCTATCCTGAGACTTTGATTAGTAGCTTTTGATTTATTTGAGTTTGCTTAACCCTCTGGTGCTCCACGTTTGGGTTCACACTCATACTTCTCCTGGTCAAAAGTGACCAAACGGCAAAATCTGGATTCTTTGTTCAGTGAAATTAATTTAATACATTTTCTTTATTATTTCAGAGGTTTAGGGAATTCAACTTTTCTTTTTTGGTCAAATGTATGCAGTAATTATGATCTATTCTTCCATTGTATACAATACTATTACATTATTTTTCCTATTCCCATACAGTTTTATTGCGAATGACCATTAAGCTTTTTTTAATCACATCCAAGGTTTTTTTTTCACTGTGCCAGCATGTAGTTTCATACCATTTTAGTTAGATAATATTCATTTTAGCCGTGTCATATGACTCCTTTAAATGAGTGTACTGCATTAGCAACATGCCATTGTCACATGTCAAATACGGCAATATTTTACTATTGACATCTGGCAACAAGAAAGAGATAAACCTTTATGCTTTCCATTTAAAGGCTAATCTAGACCCAGACTGGTCTTCAGAAACACTGGGATGTTTTCATCTTTTTTCATCTTCACTAGATGGCGAAGCTCAACTTCCATAGGAATTAATTAAAACACTTGCTCCGCGCCAGTGGAAACACACCCTAATGCATGCAGTAGCCAAGGCTGGGCCCGGGCAACGGGGGCAGAGGGAATTTGGTACACCATGAGATTACTGTGGTTCGTACCGTGAGTAGTGTATCACATTTTTCCGGTTCAGTTTGAATTTTGTTACTCTCCTGGCAATCATATAATGTCAATGACTTCAGCGACCAGCAATTACAAATAATGCCTTTCTTGATGTATATCAACACAAACTTAAACGTGTATTTTGCGTCCCTCTAGATGTTTTCGCGATCGTGTTTCTGTGGGAGTCCCTCACCGGGCGTTTTTGTGTATGTGAATTTTTTTTTAAACGTGCTCAAAACATTTTTCGGTTTTCTACTCCGATGTTGTCATTTAAACAACACCAGCTATATAGAGAATAAAATAGTGAGTGGTTTTGGATAAAGCATAACATGTTTGAACAGAAGGTCTGTTGCAGAGACAGACGCATTGACTAAATGCGATATCATTTCATTATTAGGATTACAATACTTTGAAAAGTCTATTGCACGCGGATACATTGTCGAAAACGTGACTTCCGATGTCCAAATATGCAGCCTAAACTTACATTTAAATTAAGGTTTCTAAAGTGAGGTGGGCTTCGCACTTAACGATAACATTTGCGATAACATTTTGTTTTGAGTTCTGCATAGTGTTTAAAAGTCTATAATTCAGACAATATTAATATTATAGGAACTTAATATTACATTCTAAGCGAAACAGTAATGTTTAATCGCGTGACAAACCTGTAAAACATAACTGCAGCAAGAACATTTTATATAAATGTGAGCAGTAAATAAACAATAGCCTATACTTCAAACATAGCTCTCACATGCTTACGTGCTCTGTACCTTTTTTGAGAAAGGAAAATAGATCTGCTGGGAAAGCATATTATTGGCTTCAGTAAACGACATCACATGGTTATGTGTTTCCTGTGCAACAGAATCCCAGTAGGTGCTGTGGGAAATCGCAGGGTCCTTTTCCCTTTTGATGCGCATTCTTAATAGCCACATCTGTGCACTGTTAGTATGCTACTGTAAAATCAACTGTAAAACTTTTACCCAGAATAAAACCTTGTCTGAGGCAGGTTAGCCGCATAAGTTAAGTTAGGTAAGTCCATCAACAACAAGAGTCTAATTATTCAAACACTGGTCGACAACCAAAAAGGAGAAGCACTTCAGGTTTCAAGGTACATCAACAAATATGAAAAATGCAAAGTGAAAGGCATGATCACAGAGGCACTCAACAACGCTCACCCGTAAATGCTGTCGGTTTGGCGAAATTCAAACATTTTCTTCTAAACACATTTTCATCACTTGGTGAAAAATCCCCTTAGTTTTTTGAGAGAGGAAGTGACCTTGCTGGCTGAGATATTAGCGGAAGTATGTCCTTGTCCCGTGTGCATATAGCCCAGTAAAGCTTGCTCAGAATAAGCTCAAACACTGACTTTGTGCAAAAGGCCTCTTGGGTGCTGAAGATTGTTGCCATTGCAGGTCTCACAAACAGTTATGTTTCTGGCTCAACACATTCTTCAGAAGCTATTTAACTTGGCATGTCTCAGTAGTTTGTGCAAACATGCACAACATGCACAAAAACAAAACCAAGCAGGTCTGGAGATGGTTGACACATGGGATAATGTGAGTTATTAACACAGACTAGCGTCATAGACCTCTGCAATGCAGCAACATTCTGGCAAATGCAATAGATCCCTTTGACGGTTCCAGAGATAGACAGATTGTTTTGTTTTGTTTGAAGAGCATATGGTCATGACCTCTACTATTTGAGCCACAGCCCCCACCCCCTTTGCCAGCACTGTCTGTCTGCACAAACCTTTTCCCCTCCTGCCATAAGATTGCTGAATCTCTCGGTGTGTAGCTTCCTCACACTGCAGCTGCCCTCTTCGTCTGTAAATAGAGTCCCTGTGTAGAACTGGGCTGCACACACTGCATAGATGAATTAGATAAGCTGTGTGTGTGTGTGCGTGGTTGCGTGCATGTGAGTCTATAGTGCATGCATGTGTGTGAGAGAGATTGAAAACGGAGAACACAGCCATCTGTCCTTTGAGAGGTGGATGTAACTGATATTCAGCTCTAGATATTGCTCCTTTTCTCTACTTGATCACGCCACATCAAAATATTGAATCTAATTGTCTATATCTGTAATATCACATACATGTCTGAGATGCTCAACCGACAACAGTTAAAGTCTCTGTTAACATCACATAATGACACAAAACATCTCTTGCAGAAATACCTGCTTCTCAAAAGCCCACTTCTGAAAACATATAAAACTCAGGCATGTGATCAGCCCAGGACAAAAAAGAAGGAAGACTGCATGCACCCCCCCAAAATAAGGTTTTACTAATTAAATGTTACATTATTAAAAACCGGCAACTGTTTGCCTAAAATATATATTTTTCCCTAAGCAACACAAAAACAAAAAAATTATAATAAACCGATTCTGACTTGTGACTTATTACTTTAACAGTCACCTAAACAATATTAAATAAAATAGGTTGATGCTTTGAGCAAATATCTTATGCCAATGTTCAAAATTAGATGGCATTAACAAATGTCACCCCTTGAGTAGTACAGAACTTTATATTATGCCTACTTTTAATTTGATTGTAATCAGCAATAATTCATTAAACAATAATTGAACACAAAAAGTAAAGGATACTACGGCTGCCAGAAAACTTCAATACACTAGATGTCTAAATTAATTCAGCGTTTTCCACATGTAATAAAGGTATTAGCAAACACTGCATGTTGCTGTTTTAGTTCATTTAAATTTATGCATTCAGTAGAGAGACTTCAAAGCATTTATATTAGACAGTGACTAGATCAGCCATTTGTATAGTGTCAAGCCATTAAATCGCAGAATGGCCTATTTTAGTCTCTGTATATAGATAATGTTAAAAAAGCATATCATATAACGTAGACGTCTCAACTTCCAGACTCTGGATTTGCTGTACACGTTACAAAAAGCTGTTCAGTTACCAACTTTATTAAAAATGACACCATGTGACTACGCACACATCTCCAAACCCCCCCAATCCCATCACGAATAAAAATAAATCAAATGTATGCAATTTACGCGGTCAAAAAATACGAAAATATGTATTTATATGAAAAATAACATCCCTGAAAACTATAAGTGTTAACAAAACTTCTTGCCAAAGTTTTGTACATCTGGGCAATAGTACTGATAAAAAATTAACTCTGAGTGATTTAAATGAAAATGTGTCATGGGACCTGTTAAGCACTGCAACCTACAAACCTATGAACAATAGAGTAGAGAACGAACAAGATTTTCCTTTGCGTTTGTACACACGACATCAAAATGCTGAGTTACTATGGCTCTGCAAAAACTAGTAAAAACTCTGTATTGCGCATGCCAGGCCAGTGGATGGCGATGTTACTTCGTACATAACGTTTGACACTACGTGCCAGAAGCCTTTTTCATATCCTTTGTCTACAGTTTTTGCACCGCCGTAGGGATGCAACGATTAGCGGCTTTACGATAAACCCAGTTAGTAAATGGGAAGTAACATAGAAATATCATGTCATATTTTAGTAATGATCAAACCATACCGACTTTACTAACGGTAAAAACTGTCCGTTGTCAGCTAAAGTTAGTAACAGTTTACCAGAGGAGTCACATCAATATAAAACTTGGTATCAGAACCGTGATAATACTGATAATCATGACAATTTTGTTCGCTATAACCGTGATGTGAAATTTTCATACCGTTATATCTCTACACGGCCGTCGTTTTCAAAAACTTTAAAACAAATAAACAGTTTTTTGTCGAAAATTGTCTCATGTAAACGCCTCTAAAGGCAAAAACTGTTCTCATTGTGTGACATAACCAGCAAACATTAATGTAATTTTAGCTGCCACAGAAAAGATTATAATATCTGATCTGTTCCTCAAAGAAAGCTCAGGTATGGATTTATGCAAATAAACTCATCTTATAGTGCTTTTTGTTACAAGAAAGTGACGTGTACTATTGTGGTATGTAAGTATCTCCCTTTGTGTTTCAATAAAGAAAGTAAATCTGCTTTTATAAGGGTCTTTAATGACATTGGGTCAGTAAATATTGCCAAATTTTGGCCTATAGGTCTTTAAAAATTAAATGTTTTTGTTTGTGTTAACTTATTTTACAGCCGTATTGGGAATGCACATTATGAAGGTAATGTGAAAATGTATAATAACCTTTAATCACAGCTAAGTTATTTCACATTGTATTGCATTGTGTCACAATGTTTACAAATCATCACTGAACATTTACTAGCTGTTAGCGCAGTTATCAATTGACAACATGTGTAACTGAACACAGCTTTTAACAAACCTAAATTCTGTTTTACACAATAATTTGAAAAAAGACCCAGCAGCATCAAATGGCTTAAATAATGCACAAGCAATATATTTTGATTGAGTCCAAAACCAATTAACATTTAATGTCATTTGAAAACGTAATAACATCAAACCAAAAATGTTCACTAATCAAACCATCACCATAAATGGTATCACAACAGCCTTTACAGACCAACACCAAAATGAACTAGAAATATTCTGTATCAAATCAAAATCCACAATCTAAAACAATAACAAAACCTACAATTCACCAGCATATGTCTGATGTAAAAAAAGACCTTTATAAAATCGAAATCACATCTGCCTCAAAAATCAACACAGCTTTTCCTTCCTCATCCAGACACAGACAATCAGCACGTAACATCACAACACAACACAACCAAACAAGCTGAATCATACGACAATGCACTCACCACAGCATCACCTTCACTTTTGTATATTCAAAACAGCCTTTGCTGTTGCAAAACAGCATTTGCTTGCTGGAAGCACAGGTTTTGATGAAGCAGGGCAGCCATTTCAAAGCATCAACACTGGGTAAGGAATAAACTAGCACAGCCATTAGCACACCATTAATGTACTCTAAACTGATCCTGAGATATAGATTATCAGTCTTGATAAAGCCAGCACACTGTTTGATGTTAGCTGTGCTGCACAGCCACGTCCATTGGCCAAATGTCTTTGAATAAAACATTTTCAAATACAAAATTCACATTTGGTCAAAATAAACCCACTTGCCTTGATGTCAAGCGAATGCACAACACAATCTTTTCCACGTTCCACAGAAACATAAACAGTCCTGTCCGTTTAAGCGGTAATCCTTCCTTTGTGTCAATGGTTGGCATAGAAAAGTGTCTAGTATCTCACAGAAGATCCCATCTGACAAAAATGATATTGCACAGAGATACAAAAGAAATAAGAACAACAGTAGCAAGGGGGCACCAAAGCAAACGAATGAAGGAGTAGTGCGGTGGCAGCGGGCTGGCGGACAGTAGAGGATTTGAAGAATGAGGGAGCAGAGGAGGTGCAGAAAGAGATCAGATGGGGGAGGGAGTGAAAGAGGGGGAGGGTACGCTTAGAAGGATCAGGGATAACTTTGCTTTAGCAGGAAGCAGCAGCTGGGAGAACAGAATGAAAATGAAGAGAGAGTGCGTGAGAGAGAGAGAGAGAGAGAGAGAGAGAGAGAGAGAGAGAGAGAGAGAGAGAGAGAGAGAAAGTGAGAGACAGAGAGGCAGGCTGACGTTTACTGCACGCCATAACAATAACCATCTGTGGGTGGACGGGGGTAACCTGGAGAAACAAGCACCTGTTAGCTTTGCCCCATGAGAGTGGCCAGAGCCAGCAGGAGTGCACATGGGGGTGGGGAACGAGACCTCAATAAAAGAGCCAATGCTCCCTCCAGACGCAGAAAAGAAATACAACAAAAGAGGACAAAGACACCCTGATGGTTTTAAACACCCAACTGTATGTGTCAAAGAGCGCAGCGTGAGTGTCCTCATTTCTATTACGCAAGCCTTGCGGATATATGTCCTGTGTTCATTCTTGTCACATCAACAGCTTTGCAAATGCATATTCACTGTTTATTGCAGAAGCTGGTTACACAGCTGGCATTTTAGGCATAACAGTTCAAACACGTAGTAAGCCACATGCCTAGTCGGCATTTACTTGCATAAGGGACTCTAAACTTACTGGTCAGACAGCGTATTGATAAGACTAGCACTGCTTTCAATGTTTGTTGCTTAGCTTCACAGCCATGGCCATGCCCCCAAAATCTTTTCCCTTATATATATCTAGATTTTTGGTCTCATAATCTTTAAAGCATGAGAGCCTCAAACCCAAGTGACCTGCATGTCTATAGCATTTTTAGGCAACTTAAAGCCCACTAGACTACATGTTGGTTCAAATGATTCTCAAAACTGTGCAGTGTACTAGGTTATAAGACACACGCGGGAGTTCATATGTAAAGTCATGATGTCCTCAACCACCTAGTCAGCCCATAGTGTTTTATTTTGAACATAAGATAATTTTCTGGATGTTCAGCCCTTTGCACACTAGCTCTGTTAAGTTCCTTTCTATATGGCTTCCTCTGGTTAGCGATTCAGATGTTACTGTGTGCCTCCATCTTGTCCTTCATCCTGCTGAATCAATGTTGAGCGCATCCATGCACACACCCGGAGTGAAAAAGCTGCAGCTCTTAAAGGGCCAGTACTCAGGAAATAGTGACAAGATGTTTAAGATTGTGCTGAGGTTTCTTTCTTTACCCTCTTTATCCCATAAGAAAACATCCGATTATGGTCACTTACTACAAATATGATGAAAAAACTACTTTTGAGTCTGCAAAACTATTATGCCCCCAAAAATACACTGTAATTGAGTTATTATACAGACCCTTTTAAGAGGTTACATCATTTTTGTCAGGCCAAAAGCAAGTCTCATTAAGCATAAAACTATTCATTATTTGTTAAGGGTCTTAACAAGGGAATGTTTAGTGAGAAAGTCATTGCTTTTTTAATCATGTCACCAATGAACATGCTTATTATGTTAACAACAATAATACATGATATTCTGTGTTTTTGAAAACAAATAATAAAGATTAAGCGCTTTTTATCTCATGCAAAGCGAGAAACTTGTCAATACAGCAGACGGCCCTATCACAACTAATATTACCTTATACAGAACATACATAACGTTTGTGTCAGCATATGGGTATAAAAAAACCTCCTCTTTTTATGCAAACTCTGTGAAATATAATTTCATATGTCGCTTCATCTAAATCAGATTATATTCTCTAATCTCAGTTATAGCCCATATTTAGATTATAGGTACTTTTCCAATTATACATTTCATAATAATAATTAAAGGGGAACTTTTGCAGAAAAATTTAAATTCTGCCATGAATTACCCTCAAATTGTTCGACAAGCCTAGGACATCTGGCTATATTTGCAACAAAATTAAAATAGTTTTGATGGGAGCTTTCTGACTCCTGTGAGTCGCTTAATAGGACTAAGTTGTCACGATCGTGGAAGGAGAACCCAAGTGCAGGCAGCCAAAAACAGGGATGAAGGGGTTAACAATAGGATTTTAATAATAAACACAAAACAGAAACCCACAAGGGGGTAAAACAAGACAAGATAAATAATTATCAGGACATGGACTAAACTAGACTGAGAAAAATAAAACACTAAGGACAAGACTAGACTGACTCACCAAACTACAATGAACAAGAACAAGATATGTTCTTTTTGAAGAGAGCAAAAAGAACATATTTGGAGAGCAGTTTTTGGTCAGAGTTAAGTAGAGCTATTGGCCTATGAGGCACAGCTATCCGGGTATTTTCCATTTTTAAGAATGAGAGAGATGTTGGCCTCCCTAAGAGATTGAGGAAGGATCCCATTTTCAAATGAATGATTGAGCATAGATAGCAGAGTGTCTAAAATAATACCACTAGACTCCTTATAAAACTCACATCCAAATTCATCTGGCCCTGGGGCCATACGGGACAGCATAGATTTCAAAGCAGATAGCGCTTCTCTGGAAATTGGGGCATTTAATTGTCATTTTTGATCTTCAGCTTTGGGGAGTCTCAACTCTGCCAAAAACTGACGGATAAGGGCCAGGGCATCGTCAGGCTGTTCGGAACAATATAAATTGGAATAAAACGATGCAAAGTGTTTTTTAATGGTTCTGGTATCGAATAATCTAACACCATTAAAGTCAGTAATAGAGACTATATTTTGAGAATCTGCCCTCTTCTTGACGAGACTAGCAAGATATATTCCAGGTTTATCCCCAAACTCATACAGTTTCTGCCTGGCAAACGGACTGTTCAGAGTCCTGATTCAGAAAAGTATTCAATGCAGCACGTGCGTGTAACAGTTCCTTAAGCAAATCAGGACCCGGGTTAGATATGTGATTTTTCTCCAATTCTGCTAGTCGAGATTCAAGCAGTTTACATTGTTCGTTTTTCCCGTGTCTCTTGGACGCAACAAAAGACACAATCAGTCCACAAGAGTATATTTTACCCGTCTCCCAGAGGACAGATGGACAATCGTATAGTAATTTAATCATTAGTTTCATAGGTATTAAAAGGAACCTTGGGTATAGAGAGATGTATGGCTTAGTATATTAACAATGGCATTGACTTTATAAATGTGAAATTAAAAAACAGTGTACCTGTCACAGTATTCATAAACTTTGAAAAAGATTTACTTGGAAGCTGCCATTTTCTTTGCGTCAAAATACGTGACATCAAATGGTTGCAACCTAAACCTGTTCTCTTTTGCTACAGCGAAGCACACACGTTTTATATATATAACAGTAAAATATATGGCATGTAAAACATAATATCAGATATATAAATACAGGGGGACACTAGGTGGCGGTATGTCCTCTTGATACAAGCCAGCCTGCCTGCCATAAAACAAGAATGCGTTCAGTATCAGCAAGCATCTGGTCAAGGTACACGTGCATTTAAACTACCGCTTTAAGACATTTAAGACTATTTAAGATATCAGCATCCACCATATTCGTATACTTTATAGATTATGAGAATATACTGATAAACACAATAAGATGCTTTGCGGTTTGGTTATTAATCTGGATAAAATGCATTTTATAAAGGCTAAAAACGTGTATATAATACATTTGAAATGATTGGATGGTTATTTATATGCATGTTTGTATTGTTTCTGGCCAGCAATTTTAAAATTTATGAAAATACACCAAATAGCGCATGGACCGCGGAATGCATCTGAACAAGGGGGGGCATAATTTCAAGTCACGCGGAGGGGTTGGGGGCGCATTTGCATTGAAACAGACAATATTACTGATATATTAAATAATGTTGCGGAGCACTTTATTTTATTCCGACATCACACATTCACATCTACAGTAGGCCTACACACATGATGAACTTGCACACATGCTTCCTCAGATTAACCCCTCTGATCCCACTCTAACATTCACACACAACAGGCCAAGCCTATTTACACATAAACGCACAGATGAAACTATAGCAAACACATAAAGTACATCCAGACCACAACTACAACTCATCTTGCTGGCTTGAATCTAAATCATCATCATAGTCATTATCATCACAAGTCAACACTCATATCAGATTGATGTGCAGAGCCGCACAGACACACACACACACAAACATACACACACAACAACAAAACAAGTAAAGTTTTCCGCTTGTGTCACACAATGTCAGCCAGTTAAAATCTTTGAACCACTGATATTGAACTGATCTTGCTCGTTGTGAAGACCCAGTCCCCTGTACCTTTTTTGGTCTTCATAAGAACAGCAGGGGTTTGTGAGATCCCCTCGCAGCACTCACTTGTACAGTGGCCGTCGGTAGCTTGGCTTGTAGCCGGAGGAGAGCAGCTAGCCAGGGCTCGTCGCAGTCCGTGGTGGAGATGGACGCTCCAGGTCTGTTGTTGAGGCCACAGTGGAAGCTGGAGTAGTTTGCTTATTTTGTTTTGCCAGTTTATTTGTAAAAAATGAATCCGGCTGCTGTACCGGAATGGTCTTTTTTAGACCAAGATGGCGGCGCGTGAACATCGCGAGGCTCAGCGTCTCTCCAGTTTTAGCATTTATATAGTGTATTTCTTGCTCATCTCAGGTCTGTTCGTCCAGAACAGTTGTGCATTTACATCGTACACCAGGCAGGAGCTTTTGGATATCAGTTTACGCATGTCCGGAAGTTGTATCAGCAACATTCAACTCGTCCCTGAGATCGTCAGAACATCCGATGCTACGCACCCTACACAGCCGGGCGGAAGTGCTTGTCGGCGGTGTCGAGATCGTAAACAAAGGCGGGGTAAGCGATCATTAGTGAACAAAATGGATGAGATTAGACTCTGCATCACCAACAGCAAAAGCCTTTTGAACTGCAATGTCATAATCTTTGGATCATGTCTACACAAACATGGCTGAAGCTTACACCGCGACCCCCCTCCCCCACCTGGGTCAATCTGATCACCTTTCTTTGTTCCTCGCCCCCAAGTACATTCATCTCATTAATCGTGTGAAGCCATCAGTGAAGACCATCAAGGTGTGGCCTGCGGGGGCAGACTTTTCACTCCAGGAAAGGTTTCTACACTGCGGGGGCAGACTTTTCACTCCAGGAAAGGTTTCTACACACAGACTGGAGTCTGTTTGCTTCTCAGGCCACCAGTGGCTCTCACACGGACATCAACAGTTACACCTCCTCTGTATTGGACTACATAAATTCCACCATTGATAGTGTCACAACCCAGAAGCAGATCACCACGTACCCTAATCAGAAGCCATGGATGAACAAGGAAGTGCGCCTCCTGTTGAAAGCACGTAACACTGCCTTCCGATCGGATGATGCACAGTCCTATAGTACTTCTAGGGCAAATCTGAAGAGGGGCATCAAAAAGGCCAAGCACTGCTATAAACTGAAGCTAGAGGAGCATTTTTCCAATTCTGACCCTCGACGCATGTGGCAGGGCATCCAGGCCATCAGTGATTACAAACCCAACCACTCCACCCCCATAGCCACAGATGCTGTCGTCCTGGACGAGGTTAATGACTCTTATGCTCACTTTGAGAGAGACAACAAGGAAACAGCTACCAAGCTCACACCCTCTGCTGACCACCCAATCATCACACTTAACGCCACTGATGTTCACAATGCACTAAGTCGGATCAACGCGTGCAAGGCTGCTGGCCCAGATGGCATCCCTGGTTGCGTACTCCGGGCATGTTCAGAGCAGCTCGCTGGGGTCTTCACGGACATCTTCAACCTGTCCCTCGCCCAAGCAGTGGTTCCAGCATGTTTTAAATCCACCTCCATTGTGCCCATTCCAAAAAATTCTAACCCGACGTGCCTGAACGACTGTCGCCCTGTAGCACTCACACCCATTGTCATGAAGTGCTTTGAGCGGCTGGTCCTGGCACACCTAAAGGACTCTCTACCACCCACACTGGACCCATACCAATTTGCCTATCGCAACAATAGGAGCACAGATGATGCAGTGTCAATGGCGCTGCACTCCGTGCTCACACATCTGGACAATAAGGACACTTATGGACGTATGCTGTTCGTAGACTTCAGTTCTGCTTTCAATACCGTCATCCCTTCCAAGCTAATCATCAAACTTGGAAACCTAGGCATCAACAACCCTACCTGCAACTGGATTATAGACTTCCTGACGAACAGGCCTCAGCTTGTTAGGTTAGGCCCCATCTGCTCCACCACCACCACCCTCAACACTGGTGTACCACAGGGCTGCGTACTGAGCCCCTTTCTCTACTCCCTTTTCACACTCGACTGCAGGCCTGTGAACGGATCTAACTCCTTCATCAAGTTTGCAGACGATACAACAGTGATTGGTCTCATCAGCAACAACGATGAGACTGCATACAGGGATGAGGTCCGGCACCTGGCCACATGGTGCTCAGACAACAACCTGCTCCTTAACACCTCCAAGACAAAGGAGATCATCGTGGACTTCAGGAAGGCGAAATGAGGCACACACGACCCCATCCACATTAATGGGATGGCTGTTGAACGTGTTTCCAGTTTTAAGTTCCTGGGGACTCACATTTCGGAGGACCTGTCCTGGACCACCAACACCTCATGCCTGGTCAAGAAGGCTCACCAGCGTCTCTTCTTTCTGAGGACACTGAAGAAGAACCAACTGTCTTCAACTATCCTGGTGAACTTCTATCGCTGCACGATAGAGAGGATTCTGACCAACTGTGTCACAGTCTGGTACAGGAACTGTTCTGTTGCAGAGCACAAGGCACTGAAGCGGGTGGTGAAAACAGCCCAGCGCATCACAGGGACTACAATTTTCTGCCATCGAGGACATCCAGAAGAAACGCTGTCTGCGTCAAGCTCGCAGCATTCTCAAGGACTCCTCTCACCCCGCTCATAGACTGTTTACTCTCCTGCCTTCCGGTAGGCGCTTCCAGACAAGAACCAGCAGACTAAGAAACAGCTTTTTTCCCAACGTTTTCATTATTGAACTCTGCCCCCCACTGATTCCACTACCTCTCATACCTTTAACTCCAATGCTGCTACAACATTGTTTACATTGCACTACAGGGCTGCATGCATGACTGAACTGTACACACCAGTACTTCATGTTCTCTGCTCTACCGGACTGTTTACACACACACAGCATCATTTGCACTCTATACTGCTCACTTGCACACCAGGGATATTTAACTGAATGCTCATTTGCACTAATGGACCACTTCCATAACTGCAGTAACCTATCTACTGCACTTTAATTCTATTAACTGCATCTACTCATCTATTGCATGGTAACTTCAATAACTGCATTAACTAATCTACTGCACGGTAACTCTGTTAACTGCATCTACTCATCTATTGCACTGTAACTTCAATAACTGCATTAACTAATCTACTACTCTCTAACCTATAAACTGCATTAACTCATCTTCTGGACTGCAACCTATTAACTGCATTTACTCGTATACTCCACCGTAACTTTAATAACTGCATTAACTCATCCACTGCACTGTAACTTCAACAACTGCATTAACTCACCTATTGCACTGCAACTTTAATAGCCAATGTCAATAATTCATGCATACCTAAGTCACTTGCACTATTTTAGTCTAAATTATTATCTGTTCATATCCACCTGTACATTAATGTTCATAGTATATAGCCATCTGTATATATTGTTCATAGTATATACCTACTGTCATATTTTCATAGAAAATTCCTATTGCAAAATATTTTTATAGTCCATGCCCACTGTATTATATTCTCTCATATTGTATTCTGTATTTATTCTAACTGTATATCCTGCACTTGCTAACTGCACTTCTGGTTAGACCTAAACTACATTTCGTTACACTGTACTTGTATATGTGTAATGACAATAAAGTTGAATCTAATCTAAAAAAAGAATACGGGAATGGACACTGCACTGGACATCGGCTGCAGCAACGGCTGGGCTTTATTCAGTGCCCTCCTCCGTTCCCTCTTTCTCCTCAGCCTTGCCGCTCGCCCTGTAGTTGGATGCAGGAAGGAGATGAAGGGCAGGCAAGGCAAGGCAAGGCAAGGCAGACACGACACGACATGACACGGCAAGACACGACACGGCACGGCAAGACACGACACGGCACGGGAAGACACGACACGGCACGGCAAGACTGAGGAACATAACATAGGTACAGGTACAATGAACGAGAACAAGACAATAGACATGAGGGCATTAAATAGGGAAACTAACAGAGGATAATTAACAAGGGACAGGTGTGGGTAATGAAACACTCAGGGGAAGCTAACAAGGAAACAAGAGGGGCGGGGCCAGAGTCGAGACCGGAGAGAATGCATATTATGTCATAACTGACAATAATATGTTTCACTCCACAGAAAACACATGGACCTATCATGATCCTGCCACTAGACTAGGAAATCAAGACATGAGAAGGCAGGATCATGAACATAGACTCTCGTTGAAGATCAGAACGACACTAATCTAACAAGGGCAATCAAAGACAGAGTCCTTCAATACCTCAAAGAAAAATATGATGACCCAGCCTCTCAAGAACTTCTGGATGTGATCATTCTTGGATCCTCGCTTCAAAACTGATTGCACAACATCCCAGCCATTAAAGAAAGAATGATGACCGAAATGGAGAAAGCTGCAAGAAAGATAAGAAAATGGCACTTGGGGACTATGGGAGAAACTGTGGTGCAACTTAGGTTTTAACATTTTCATAACAGAAATGAATGCTTAAGTAACTTGCTTGTCCTGTTTTTGAATGTTACAGAAGAAAAGATCACGTTGTGTCTCAGATTCAGATTTAGCAGCAGCCTCGTCTGTGAAAGCAAAGACACTTGGCAGTTATTTCAAGATTTCCTCTGTGTCTCCAGAAGAACCTCCTAATTTTCATCACATGGTGGAATCAGAGCTTAACAACTACATAACTGCACCAGCAATTGATGGAGAAGAGAATCCCCTGGCCTGGTGGAAACATCACCAGGATAACTTTCCCAGATTAAGCAGGTTGGCTTGTCGATACTTGTGTGTTCCTGCAACAAGCACACCGTCAGAAAGGCTCTTCAGTGCAGCAGGTAATATAGTAACATATCAACGGTCATGCCTCAAACCAGAGAGAGTGGATATGCTTCTCTTTTTGTCAAAAAATCTTGTGTAAATTTAACGCAATTAAAATGTGAAGTTTTTCTTTTTCTGATAGGACTTTTGGTCTCAGAATTATTCATTGTTCACTTTAAATAGCAAAACTTGCTATCATTGTTTCAACCTTACCTTAATGTAGGTTATGGTCAATGTTTTACTGTAATTGTTTACAGTGTGTTTGGGATCTTTAAAGTTTAAGGTTTTGTTTATACTTGTTAATTAAACTATTTAAGATACTGTTGTTATTCTCTTAATTTGTCATGACATTTTTGCATGATAACTTTGTTTTAAAAAATGGCCAAAGTTTTTAAGTGGTTTTAAATAAACAGTGGCATAATGTTACAATAGTTTGTGATAATGCTTGGTCTTTCTATGATGCATGCTATTAAAACCAACACAACAAACCTAGCTCTTTTTAAAATAGTTGTCAATCGCATTTTAAATCGCAACTTTGGTAAGAAAAATTGTAATTCGATTTTCTTTTTTTCAAATCGTGCAGCCCTACTACTGACCTAGGGGACTACCAGTCGCTACTCTCCTCTTTTTCTGCTAGTGTCACCACAGCTAAACATCCTTCTATACGACCGAGGCGAGCAATGCACCTAACACTCGGCACCTTTTCAAGACATTCAACTCTCTTCTTTGCTCTCTTCCAGGCCCTGGTAATCTCAAGGTTGGACTACTGCAAGGCTCTCCTTGCTGGTCTGCCAGCAAAGGCTATCAAACCACTCCAGCTGGTTCAAAACGCAGCAGCAAGCCTCGTCTTCCAACAGCCTAAAAGGGCTCATGTGACATCCCTTTTCATCTATCTCCACTGGCTACCGGTAGAAGCCTGTATCAGATTCAAGTCACTAATGCTTGCCTACAGGA
Source organism: Barbatula barbatula (assembly GCA_037178815.1). NCBI lineage: Eukaryota > Metazoa > Chordata > Actinopteri > Cypriniformes > Nemacheilidae > Barbatula > Barbatula barbatula. The sequence goes on from CM074086.1 coordinate 2,622,508, forward strand.
CTATCACTGGATCTGCGGTGGCATACTTTCAAACTGTCCTACACTCCATCAAAAACCCTGCGTTCAGGAAACCAGCGGCGTCTTGTATTGCCTTCTCAAAAGGGCAGTAAATCGCAGTTCCCACTCATTCTCCTTCACAACTCCTTCCTGGTGGAACATTCTTCAAAACTCAGTCCGGTCAACCACATCTCTCACAACATTCCAAAAACTATTTAAAACCCATCTCTTCTGTGAATACCTGACGGACAAATCTCTCCACAGGTATTGGTCTGGCTTTTGTTGAAACTAGAAACTTTGTATTAGCACCTATTGAATTATTGCTCCTGTTTGACATATCGCTTATTGCCCCCTGAACTCTCTGTAAGTCGCTTTGGATAAAAGCATCTGTTAAATGACTAAATGTAAATTAAATATAATTTTTATGTCAATAACATACCGACAGAACTCAGAATATCTAAGAGTGTAACTAACAATACAATTTCATTTGAGCCCTTTGGCTTAACTCTTCTACACATTGGTTAGTGCAATATCTCTGTCAGCACTGAAGGTTGAAATCAAATATAAGTTAAAAACTGCTTCAGTTTTTGGTGGTCTAGTAATCATTAGTATGTATCAGAGTGCAATATATTTGAAACAAAAGACAATAGTATAAAATTTGAAATGTGATTATAGGGTAATACATGTCTTTAGCTGGACAAAATCAAGAAGCCTGTATGCAGTCTAGGTGAAAGCCACAGAAATAGCAAATAACAGGAATCACAAAGTGGTAAAGAGTAAAGTGGTCTATGAGGCAAGTGTAGCGGGGAGTATGTAAATAGAAGCGGTGCACAGAGGCAGAGCAGTTTGACAGCTGCAACGATTAACCCAGATGATTGTACAAACTCATAAAATCTGCAATGACAAACGAAAATCAATTACAGAGATTCAAAGAAGGGAGATGAACAAAGTATACACAATGTAAATGTGAAAGTACACAATACAAAATAAATCTTTAGTGAACAGTTCACTCAAAACTAATGCTTACTTTTATACTTTACTTACTATGTTTTTTTAAACCTTTATTTCTTTTTTCTTCTACAGAAGCAACATTTGCTATCCAAACAACAACTGTATAAAGACAAAATGTGTCTTAAAATATAAAAGTACTTACTTTTATAAAATAAACTAAAAGTTTTCAAAAAATAATTTAGGGTGAATCAATAATCTTTTTTTATTTGGTGTTGAACTTTCCTCCAATTTAAATTCTGCATTTAGTAGTAATATAAATATAAATATGGGAAAATAACAAATAATACATGCAGTCAAAAATACATTTAAAAATACCAGATTAAGTGCACCAAATAAAAATATTGTAAGCTTATATCTGTGTTACTGTTTACACATTTGTTTGTGTTTCACGAGGCCGATAACGGTGTCATGTGTTCAATGGAAAAACCAATTGGATCTGGGCCTCCCACTACACAATGGGATGTCTAATTTTTTGTTTGTGCTGGAGTGGTAAAGGCAGAATATGAAAGATAAATGAATAAAATGAAATAAGTAAACTACTTGTAATCTGAAGAAATGTATCAGTTCATTGACCAATGAGAGTTGTCCAATAAGGGACTATGAAAAATTACATAAGGGAATTTCATGATGAAAAAAACTTCCCAAAACCTATAAGAACCTTGAGGGGAGTATCGAGCACAGAAATACTACGTGTACCACGTGTGACGAGCGAGCCAGTGGCAAATCAGCGTCGCCATGGCACCGGCACAATAAAGCAAGTACACCTACGGATCGTCACCACCTTCCCCATCAAGATCACTCTTTATAAACAGAGGAAGAAGGGGAAAGGGTGAGCTTGTTCTCCGCAGAGACTTGAATGACTAACGTGTGGCTTTCTCCCTTCTACAGATACCAGCGAGTGACAATCCAACGGCACTCCTATCCTTACACAGGACCTGCACCTATCACTGTTTCGAGGCACGGGCACCCCCCAGGACTTTGTGGGATCGAGGACGAGCCATCTTTCCCACAGCCCTTCTCTCCGGGAGTCATACACATTTCTGCCTCTACAATTTTAGTGATTTATTGTGAAGTACTGTGCCTATCTTCTTTCTGCCTGCCACAGTGGTGGAGAATGCGGACATATTGAGACGACAGCTACTAATACAGCCTGTCTTTCGTCCTTAGGGAATCGCTCTCTCTCTCTCCTTCGCTGTTCTTCCCGGACAGCTGACCAAGATGGAGGAAATCATTCGCCACCTCACGGACAACTCTGCTCAACAACATCTGTTTACCGAACAGCTCAATTGCCGGCAAGAGTGACTGGAATACCAGTTCAAACCATACAAGCCACTGCCGCTTGAATCACAGCGTGCTTACTTCGCTCTCCAACACACACACCAGAATGATTACGAAGGCTGAAATCCTCTCCTGGCCACAGAATGTGGGCACATACCAGACACAGTGTTTAATCCATTCTGCCTGTGTGTTATAGGAATCCGCTATCTCTCTCTCCCTGTCTTCCGGTGCTCTCGGAAGGATCGCGAATATGGAGGAAATCATCCGATGTCTTACGGACATCACTTCACAATAACAGCTCACTCGCCGGCAAGAGAGGCTAGAGCACGCGTTCAAGACACTACATGTGTCCGCGGCCAGCATTCCTCTTCCCGATGCCCGACTTACCGCACACCGCCACCTCACCAAGCTCACCGAACTCGATGACATCGATGCCTTCTTGCACACCTTCGAGGTCATTGCAGCCCGAGAGACGTAGGACAAGGCGGAATGGGCGCGGCTTCTGGCACCGTTTCTGACCGGCGAAGCCCAGCGAGCGTACTTCTCTCTCCAACCCCTGTATAACGAGGACTACGAGAGGCTAAAGGCAGAAATTCTCGCCCGGGTAGGACTGTCACCAGTTGCCGCCGCACAGCGGTTTCACCAGTGGTCCTATGACGAACAGCTTCCGGTTCGAGTACAAGCCGCACAGCTGTCCCAGCTCGCTCATCTGTGGCTGCTCACAGAAGGTGCCACGGCGGCTCGAAGACGGGGACCATCTTGGAGTTGGCTCACGTTCACCCGATGGCGGGACACCTCGGCGCCGCCAACATGGCACAACGGATACGCGATCGTTTCCACTGGCCCGGACTTGAGGCGGATGTCAAGAGGTTCTGCCTAGGCTGCCCCTCGTGCCAGAGGACTTCGCCCCAGCGACCTCCCCCCAGCCCACTCATTCTGTTACCCATCATCGAGGTGCCCTTCTCGCGCATTGGCCTGGACCTGGTGGGACCGTTGCCGAAGTCTGCCCGCGGCCATGAACATATACTCGTGATCGTGGACTATGCCACCCGGTACCCAGAAGCGGCCCCTCTCCGGAAAGCCACTACCAAGGCGATCGCCAAGGAGATGTTCCTCCTGTTCACCAGGGTCGGCATTCCTTCAGAGATCTTGACGGACCAGGGGACCCCGTTTATGTCCCCGCTGATGACTGACCTCTGCCACCTCCTTAAAGTGAAACATCTCCGCACCTCGCTATACCACCCGCAGACTGATGGCCTCGTAGAACAGTTTAACCAGACCTTGAAGAGGATGTTGCGGCGCGTCGTGGCAGAGGACGGGCGCGACTGGGACCTGATGCTCCCCTACGTGCTCTTCGGAGTGAGAGTGGTGCCCCAGGCGTCCACAGGCCGGCGATCGGGTGCTCATCTTAACCCCCACGGCGACCTCCAAATTCCTGGCTTCCTGGAGGGGCCCGTGTACCGTCCTGGAGAAGGTAGGGCCGCTCACATACCGAGTCAGTCAGCCGGGATGACGGAAGGAAGAGCAACTGTATCATATTAACCTGTTGAAAAAAAATGGGTGGCCCCACCGCAGCAGATGGCCGCCTTCGCCGAGTACCTCCGGTTGTGGCCATGGGGGAGCAGCTCTCCCTGGACCAAAAGGCCGACCTGACCTCCCTGGTCTGTCAGTTCTCCGATGTCTTCCACGAGCGGCCCGGACAGACTCGAATTATTCAACATGAAGTCCGAACAGAGCCAGGGGTAATCGTTCGGCAACGTCCCTACCGGGTCCCAGAGGCTATCGAGGAAGAGATCCCACGGATGAAGGAACTAAAGGTGATCGAACCATCGCGTAGCCCTTGGTCAAGCCCCATTGTCATGGTCCCGAAGCCCGACGGAACCTTAAGGTTCTGCAACGACTTCCGACGCCTAAATGAGGTATCCAAGTTCGACAGCTACGCCATGCCTCGAGTGGACGAACTCTTGGAGCGACTAGGCAAAGCACGATTCATCTCAATGCTGGACCTCACCAAGGGGTACTGGCAAGTGCCCCTTTCGACAGAATCCAAGGAGAAGACGGCCTTCAGCACCCCGTCTGGCCACTGGCAGTGCACGGTGCTGCCGTTCGGGTTACATGGGGCCCCAGCAACGTTCCAGAGTATGATGGACGTGCTACTACGTCCTCACCAGCCATACGCCGCCGTCTACATTGATGACCTAGTCGTCCACTCTGAGAGCTGGGAGGATCACCTCGTTAGGCTGAGGAAGATCCTAGTTGATCTTCGCAAGGCGGGGCTGACCGCGAACCCAAGGAAATGCCGCCTGGGTCTAGGGGAGGCACAATACCTGGGATTCCGGGTCGGTCGAGGTGTCATCCAGCCCCAGCAACGGAATGTAGAGGCCGTCCAGAAAGCCTCCCTGCCCACTACCAAGACCCAGGTACGTGCATTCCTTGGGCTAGCAGGGTACTACTGATGCTTCATACCCTCTTTCTCTTCTCTAGCCAGCCCCCTGACTGACCTGACCAAAAAGGGGCAGCCAGAGCAGGTCCAATGGACCTCGGAGACAGAGGCATCGTTCCAATCTGAGGCTAGGAGCAGTCCTGTCACAAGTGAAGGATGGAGAAGAGCATCCGGTGGTATACATAAGCCGGAAACTCACCCCCGTGGAGACCCGCTATGCCACCGTGGAGAAGGAAACCCTGGCCATAAAGTGGGCAGTCCTGGAGCTCAGCTACTACCTTTTGGGAAGATCCTTCACCCTCGTGACTGACCACCCTCCGCTGACATGGATGGCCGGGGCCAAGGATACCAATGCCAGGGTCACCAGGTGGTTCCTCGCGCTCCAGGACTTCCACTTCACAGTCCGTCATCGAGCCGGGGCTTCCCACGGCAATGCGGATGGACTATTGAGGATGTGGTCAGGCTGAGCTACACGGTCAGGGGCACAGAACCCCCCCCCAAAGCCCCCTAGTCCCCAACAAGCCGAGGCAACGTACCAGGTCGACGCTTAGGGGGGAGTGTGGCAAGCGGGCCAATGGCCAATCAGCGTCGGCATGGAAACGCCACAATCACGCCTTGGCACCTGCCGATCGTTCTCACCTGCGCCTCGTTAAAAACACCAGATATAAGCAGAAGCCGAGGAGAAGAGGGTGAGCTCGTTCTCCTGACTGAAGTCACCGCTAATGCTTGGTTTTTGCTTCTTTTTACAGAGACCAGTGCCTAAAACGATCGGCAGCTACTCACCATCACCGCACGTACACCGGAGGATCCTTCACCAACGCACCCCGCTGGGAACCAACCGCTACTTCCCCTTCTCACCGTACACCACTTCCCAGCTATTGTTCACTAATAAATCACCCTCCGGGGTACCAACTGTACAACTGTGTCTTAGTTGCTTTCTGCCGCCACAGTGTACAACAAGCAACTTCCTGTTCGGATGCTGGCCGCCCAGCTTTCGAGACTGACGGAAAGATCCACAGCCCATCAAGTAGCCAAGAAGATTGTTGTTGACCACCTGCTGCACGCCCTGCCTTGCCGGTTCAGGAACCCAGTAAGCATGAGGAACCCCACCTCCCTCGGAGAGGTCGTCAAGCTGGCAACCGCAGGAGGGTATCTCTTGGCCTGTCAGCAGACCCTCGGTGGCCTCACCTCGGGTGAGTAGCTGCCGATCGTTTTAGGCGCTGGCCCATGGAATCGGCATGCCCGGCAGGCTGCATTGGGCACCAGAAGGTTCCCCCTGGGGCCCCAGAGCGAGAGGTACGGTTGGACAGCAAGGTTGTCATTGCCACCCTCGACTCCGGTAGTTCCATCACCCTGGTCCGGGAGGGCGTACTCTACCCTCCTCAAGCCCGACGGACCTTGCTCCCTATTAAGTGTGTCCATGGGGACACCCGCGAGGACCCGAGCCGTCGGGTGGAGCTGAGCCGGGATTCTGGCCACTGGAAGTAGGGATCATGAGCGACCTACCCGTACCGCTTCTCCTGGGACGTGACTGGCCCGGGTTCGACTGGCTCTTTCAATTAAATTTTATTCATATCGTGTTTTCAGAGTTTTGAGATCTTAGAGAGCGTGATGGGTTGTAGTGTGATAAAAGCACTGTTAGGTAGGTAGGGGCTAAACCCTTTAAGGCTTTATAAGTGATTAAAATAACTTTAAAGTCAATACGATACTTAATGGGTAGCGAGTGAAGGGTTTATTGTGAAATAAGTTCTGACGTAGCGGACATCAAACCCACCAATTTCGCATTTAGTTTTCCTTGTTATTGTGAACTTTGAACAGATTTGCATCATGTTTTAATGGAAACCCGGCTTCTGAGTATAATTGTAGTTTTCCTTGGGCAGATCATGTTGGTATTAGTAACCTAGTAAATAGAACTGTAAATAAAACACCAGAAAGACACCATCAGCTGAGATATATTCAGCACATGAGTTAACATATCCAATTATTCACATTAACGCAAGCATAAAAACATTTTTGCGAATTAAGGGTTTTTGAAATTTGGCACTTTCATCAATCATTTCTGAAACTTCAAAATGCGCATAAAACCAGGGTGATGGAAATCAGAAAAGCCATCATTCTCAGGGACGAAAAGAGGCAGTAACCACCTCCGAGGATAGTGGAAGGGTCCCGAGTCACTTTTGGGGGTCACTGGCTAAATCTTTTGGTGGTCACTGGCTGAAAAGTTTGGGAACCCCTCATCTAGGCAACAGTGGGCATTTCCGTTTTGCATTAATATGTCCCAGTATGTGCATACAGTTTTGCTACAAAAATGTATATACTTTTCCATAAAAAAAACAGTACATACTTCTTGTGCATACTATAAGTAGGCAAATTGGGATGCAGCAATACACTTGCGGTCTTGGCCACTTGAATGCGAGTGCATGCTTATTTTGATGACTGTCACTGTTAACAATCACAGTGTCATTCAGGCAACAGCAGCCACTTCCGTTTCGCATTAGTATGTGCCCAGTGCATGCATACCTCATTGTAAAAATACAGTACATACTTAAAGTACCTAGAATTTCTAAATCAAGTGCCGGTGGTAGATCCTTTTCCTATCTAGCGCCTAAACTTTGGAACACTCAGTTTAAGTCTAGACTGAAGAAATCTTTTCAATCTTGCATACACTACACTTCCATAATACAAATAATTAAGGGTGCTTTAGTTAGATCAACTGGAACCAGGAACACTTCCAAAAACAAATGATGTACTTGTTGCAGCACACTAGTTATAGACTAATTAGTTGTCTCATTGTTCCGAGGTAACCACAGCGAGCAGGATTCGGTTCATGCCCAGACCAGCTTAGAGAGAGAAGTGGCGACCTGACAAGAGCTGAGATGATAGAGCTGGATAAAGCAGGACGCAGCGATTTGACAAGTCTTCACTACAAAGTGACAAGTCTTCACTAGTTCATTACACTACTTTCAACTGCTTTAAGATTATTAAAAAAAGTTAAAAATGTTTGTGTCTATTGTGCTAGCAATGTCGAGCTTGTGGAATCCCGTGGTTGGGCCTGGGTTCTCCTAGAATTTTATTTTTCTTCATTGGAGTTTTGGGTTCCTCACCACCATTTGTAAACTGTTGTGCGCTGGTTGCCTGGCCAGGGAGCTGATTTAGAATTAAATTATTTATTGTTAAATATAGGAATTAATAGTCGGCTTAATATTTGACCTGTGTTTCTATCTCCTTCATCCTAAGTGTGTGCTTCTCTGTGATAACCACTGTGTGTGTGTGTCCGTGATGTGTGTGTCTGTGTCAGTACATGTGTGGAGTTGTGTTTTGAATGTGGGTGTGTTTAAACCGATGTGTACGTATTTTCACCTTTTTTGTTTTTACTTGTATAACTTTAAATATTTTGCTTTTAGTCAATATGTTTCATGTACAGTTGCCTTGCAACAATGAACATTTTAAGAAGTGCTATGTAAATAAAGTTGACTTGACTTGACATTAAGTGCATAAGATAAGTAGGTGAATTGAAATTCAGCCCATGTCTTAAAAATGCCCTTAACGCACAGTAAACTAAACCGTATCCCATCATGCATTACGTTCTGGATATAAATCAAGAGACTTTTTGCCCGGGTTTTGTGAGATATTGCAGAAAGCTTTGCAGTGTAATACTACTTTTTATGGTTATATGTGTATTTATTCTATGTTTGGCTAACATGTGTTTCCCTTTGTTTTTGTACAGCTGCTTTAATGCAATAAAAATAAAGAGCTATAAAATATATTTTGTAAAAGTGCATTTGATCACATTAGAAACATCACATTGATTAAGTGTTTGCCCTAAAGTGTGTCTCATCGGGTTAAATAAAACGGCCACTAGAACACGTCATGAAAGTAGTCAAGGGGTCAATGAGTGGGCTTGATGAGTACGTACTCAATTTTAGAAAGTATTTATTTAGCAAGGGCTAAATGGGTACAAACTGTTTTACTTGAATGGGTGTAGTATGAATGGAATAGGCTGCTGTCAACCATATTGATGTGATCATGTGTTGAAAGTAAACATTTAAATGGAATACAGCAGCTTTGTGAGTTTGCGATGTAATTTCGTTCAATTTTGGCATTAACAGGCCCTCACACTTCCCATTGCGAAGAATGATTATGCCAATTGAATGTTGTTTTTGTAACAGAAACATGCTTGACTGTAAACTGCTGCTCATTATTATTTTGTCTGTATTCTGCCTATTGGTTGATGTCTCACGTAGATACTTTGCTCTAATATGTATTCTATTGCAGTTTTAAAAACAACCTGAGAAAATCTCTTCTGTTGTGTTTTTTATGTGCTAAGTTCTTGTTTATCACGTCGTGTCTTAGTGTCTTGGAAGTAGTTTATTTTATCCTGTTTCCTTAGTTTTTTGCCCCTCACGGGAAGTCTTTGTTTTTGCTGTTTATCCTGCCTGAGTTAAGGTTTCCCCATCGTGGGTATTTTTTATTAATAAAAGTCTGTGTCTGCAAACGCTTGCCTGCAACTGGGTTCGCTCGTATTCCCTGACAATAAAACTGCACCATTTTTACACGTCTCCTCATTTTTCGATTGGATAAATATGTCATTTTATTTTATTAATGAATTGGTTTAGGGCTTATTTGTGTTTTTTAATTATTCGTTTATGAAAGGTGCTTAGAAAGTTGAATTTGTGTATCCATTAAGACCACCTGATTAAAATGATCTTGTGAATAATTATCATATATTTTGTTGTGAGTTAAAACAACATATAAGCAATATATAATATTGTAATGGGAAAATATACATATAAAGCACAAATGTTAATAAACTGCAGAAAATGTGCACAATATTAATGCTTCGTATTTAAATTCTAGGAATTGAAACTATGCAAAAAATAAAACATGCTCAATTTAAGAACAAAGCAAGGTCAATGTTAATGTTAAATTAGCTTTACAATAATTTACGCATCTTTAATAGTACATGAAAGTCGTCTGAGACTGTTTTGCAGTCAGTGAGCTGCATTCTGTCCTGTGGGCTCATGGGATATTTGGGATTCAGCCTCTGTCTTTCTGTGAACATGGTTGCTTGCTGGATTTTATTTGGTTCACTGCTGAAAACTACCCCATCACAGTCCAGCTTGTAACAGGCAATGTTATCAAAACACACAGGACACTGTTCATGTTGGGTAAAATTGAGCAGTTGCACAAATGCTGTAAGTTATGGACCTTCCACTCCAACTCCAACTATAGTGCTTTGGTTGGTTACCTGTATTAATATTACCATCTGACCAAACGCATCTGATCCGGGCAGCAAGGAAGCAGCAGCCCTCATTATTCCGTTGTAGGAGCCACCGAGGAAACAGTTGTTATCGCTAGCTAGCAAGGTTTAGTCAAAGATCCTCTATTTGTTGCAGAAAAGTATCTCAAGATACTGTGGTCACGTCACAGCGAGACCTACATGGATTGGTTGGCAACTTTGATTGTTTTTTTAACAAAAATCATTTAATGTTTAAACAACAATAGCCCACGTTAAAAACAAGCTATTAAAATGTATTAATTTTGGCCTAAAAATCAACTATATAACTTTAATAAAAAAAGATTTCAGCAGAGACAAGAATAAACACATTGTAATTTCCAACATTGTAACCCACCGATCAATTTCTTTGTCAGTGGTTTCCTAAGTCTCTAAAAACTGAAAACAAATATATATATATTATATTAATATAAATTGTGACTTTTTAGAGCTTGTTTTATTTTTAGCACGTGACGGAAATGGGCTTCCATACATTTCAGAAACAGTTACTGTAGGATTGTTTTTATTGACCACCAGATGACGAAGTAGAGCAGCGTGTCAAACGCTTCGACTCACTAACGCAGTTTGTTGTAAAAGCCTCATTGCTTTAGAAGTTCGCCACATTCATAAATATGATATGTTCTCTGGTATTTCTTTCGGTTGATTCTACTTTACCTTGATTTTTTTTCATTTTATATAACTGGCGTCCTTAAGATCATCGTAGAGTCTTTTATTTTGAAAATCTTCATATTTCGTGTTTGTGTCTGGTGTGCGTCGCTTTTAGTGTAGACCTGTTAGTTCGTTTATATTCAACCAAACGCGGCAATTTATCAATAATGAGAGCTGTTCCCACATGGATAGATAAGGTCCACGATCGGGATAAGGTTGAACAATGGTAAGCTGTTTAATTTTTCGATTAACATCAGTAGCGTACGAGTGTGGATGTGGTTAGCAACCGTTGCTATGTAAACAAAATGAACTTCAGCTGCGCTAGACTGAGCCAGTAACATTTCTAATAAAGTGATTTCTGCACTGATTTTGGTTTGGATTTATGTTCACCACGTCAAGTCTTTAAAAATATCTTTAGTCCCATTTTGGTGTCATACTGTAATCAAAACGAACAGCAATGCAACACCCAACTTGCATTGCTGTTCGTTTTCATTACAGTGTGACACCAAAAGAGTACTAAAGATTTTTTCAATTTCCGTTTCCATCGTGAAAATGGTGTTTTCTTTCTAAATTGACTTGAAATGGCAAATTTAATTTCGGACACATGGAAACAGCTGTAAAGAACTATTTGGCCTGGGGTGATTATGCTATTATCATGTTATTTTCGTAATAAATGTAGTTGTTTAACAGTCTCTTTCTTCCGTTGTTTCAGTATTTACGATCTTGCCTTCAAACCGGACGGCACTCAGTTGATAGTGGCAGCTGGAAACAGAGTTCTGGTAAAGCATCTTACCCTTCAAAACCTAGAGTCCTGCTTATCTAGACAATATTTCACATGCATTATTACATATGCAGAATTTTGGAAACCACTTACGTCCAAAATACGTTATTTTGAAGATAATATGCACATATTATGTTTCTACCAATTTATAAATATATTTTTTTCTATTCTAAGTAAATGTGTCTGTACTGCCAGGGGTGGCTAATCTTGCTGCATTTTCCAAACGGCATTAAAGTTGGTCCAACGTGCATTAGGAGTAGACTTTGACGCTCGTGCATACAGAATGTGCTTCCCCCTTAAAGAGACACTCGTCAGGTCAGACACTTTATGCTTCCTGTATGATGCTGATGTGGACATTTTGTTTTCTTTTTCACTGATAAAGTGAATATGATAAAAATATCTGTGTTTTACATTAAGATCACTAATATAAAAACACATTTGTGTGAGGAAGCGTAACCGAGTGTGTCACAATAAACATGCAACACACGTCATATACACGTGTACATTCTGGCCAACGAAAGTGTGTCATTACTGAAAAGAGTTAGTGTTAGCTAACAGCGCTCTGGACCTTTATCCCTCTCAGCCTCGTTTTGAAATCAACATGGCGGCAGGCTGAAAAAGGTGCATGCCTTTACACCCTTCAAAGAATTCACTTTGAAGGTTCAGCCCTTCAAGGGAGTCGGGCATAGGAATGGTGACTTCCGTTTGGGAAATGCCCCTGGTTCTGAAGGGTCACTCTACTGCAAAGTTCAACCCCAACCAGCTCCAACACACCTGCCTTGTTGACCCTCCAGGACCAGGATAACCCACCCCTGTTTTTACCTGCATCTCGAGAATGTTTGTTAAAAAAGATGAAGGTCGACATAAATGTTTCAAAAGTTAATGTTAACAAAATGTTTTTAAGTTACAGTTATGTAATGAGTACTGGTTTAAAGTACAGATATGTGCAATGTGTTTCAGGTATATGACACAGCTGATGGCACACTGATACAGCCGTTAAAGGGACATAAAGACACAGTATATTGTGTAGCTTATGCTAAAGATGGTAAGTAAATATATAATTGTGTCTTACAGTTAATATGGCCACAGGCGGAGCCAGGGATTTTGGGTGTCCAGGCAGAAGCCAGCAGTTTATATGGGGTGGCAAACAACGCACTTATCTAACCCTTAAATACATTAAAAACATATTTTAGGTGTCCCAAGCAGGCCCATCCTGATCTTGTACACATGCGCATCTATCTTTAAAGTCCCAGTGAAATACAAATTTTAAAGCTTCAACTTAAAAGCATTCGAAATAAAGCTAATACAGGTCCTAATGTAGCCCTTTAGGAGGAAATTAAACTGCAACTCTTCAGCATTTCACTGTGCTGATAATGAAACAGTGCCTCCATTGTGGCGTAATGTAGTTACAAATGACAGTCCATTAAGTGCAGTACAGTGTTTTTTTGCGAAGACAACACCAGGGCTGAATATTTGGACTTTCTTCTAGTTGTGATTTTCTGTGTAAAGACAAGGAGCCACCAATGCAGTAGTGTTAGTAAACTGCGTGGGTCACTCGCATCACTGAGATGTCCGGGGTCCATGTCGTCATTGACAAGTTTACATGCACACACACACACACACACACACACACACACACACACACACACACACACACACACACACACACACACACACACACACACACACACACACACAACAACTTGAGCACATTACTATGAGTCATTGTTTGCTGTGACGGATTTATTGAAACCGAAGATGAACGATTTGATATATGAGATGTTGAAAATGAATCTAACTGCAGAGGAGTGCAGGATATATCATTTATCTGTGGATAACTTCAGACAGTGATGGATCATTTCAAATCCGTTCATAGCAAGAATGAAACAACAGCGAAATGCGCTTTAATTTGTCGTGTGAACATGAGGAAAAGTGTCCTTAATACACAATAGAATTATCATCATCAAATAATAACACAAGACCTTTCTTTTTGCTTTAATGAGTAACACTGTTAACAATTAAATATACTCTATACTTTTTGTCAAACACAATTTCTGTTGGTTCATATGAATTTAGCACCTATTTCAATCATTTGAAAATTAATTTTTTTAGCGCATTTTAATGTAGAAATGTACAAATTATTTGTGAATATTCCCAAACTCTCAGTGCTCAGTGCAATAAGGTGAAAGTATTGGTCATAAACTAAAATGGTTTAAACATACATTTGGAGGGAAATTATTTAACGAATACTTAAATTATGTTGCTTTTTAATAGCAATAATTTATTATGAACCAATGTATTAGCAACAAACTTGTGACTCGTGATCTGAAAGTTATTACCACTTAAGGGTTTAGAATTATTGAGAGCTCCATGAACCATGTGACTGGGTGACGTGCGATCAAAGTGTGCCGTAACTCTATCTTTCAAAAGCTCTGGTCCAAGCCAGTTGGGAAACCAGGGCTGCAAAGTCTATAATTTTCCTGCTTAACTAGACTTCTCTAAAACTTTTGCCGCATGTTGTTTTACAGAGGTTAAAGGTAGAAGGATTTGGTTCTCCAGCTGTCCCTATCTAAATAAAAATGTTGAAATGATGAAAGTAATGTTATGTAATTTCAACTCATTAGACTACTTTTGATTGAGCATCTGGCAGGTTGTATTACGCTGATCTGGCAACCCTGCCAAGAATGTCTGTGGACACAGAGCGAGCTGAATGCGTTTGCAGCCGTAGTGATATGCATGTATAATTGTCTTTTGTAGACTTAAGCAGATGATTTTCATATGATCAAGCGTATCTTTGATGTAAATAATTTTGCATGAATAAAACTAGTGGTTAAAGGTCTTTTAAGTACTATTGATTGACGTTAAAGATTGACTACTCCATTTATATATTTTCGGATTACTTTCTGTGGTTCAGACGGAAACCAATCGTCAGCAACGGTTTACATTAGGGCCCACACGCCTGTGGTTAGCTCAGTGTATCTTGTATTTTATAATATAAAGTGTATTTCCCCATATTTCAGAATTTGTGCCAAATTTTCTGCACTTTAAAATCAAAGAAGCGCTCATAATTCTGCAACAAATGATGAGAAAGAGCATCAGCAATAAAGGCGTTGTGCAGCATGAGACCAATAAGGAATAGCTAAAATCCCCGCATGTAGCTGCACTTCAATGTAGATGTGGTGATTTTGTCAGACAATGTCAAGGTCAGGTTTTTTAGCAGCAGTCAAAGTGACTGCTGGTTGTATTAAACATGAGGTATTATTGGGTCGGATTCAGTCACTATCTTATACTCGCTTCATGTCTGACAACAGAACAGAAACAATGTGAGAATTTAGTACAGTATAATGTGACAGCTATAGTGCCAACAATAGTCCAAACGCATGAATGCTAATTCGTATGTGATGTCACCAGCGCCACATGCTCCGCCCCTGCATATGGCTAGCTGTCATTACTGTAAGTCCTTCCTCTCATCTTCTCTAGGAAAACGGTTTGCATCTGGTTCAGCAGATAAAAGCATTATCATCTGGACCTCAAAACTAGAGGGTATCCTAAAATACACGTGAGATATTTTTTGCTTAAATGTTTATTTTACGATATGTTGTTTTGGAGAATTTCTTTAAACATTGGGTCTCATTCACTAATAATTGCATACATTTTTGTATTTATACGCACATTTGAACCTCCAAGGAAAAGTTTCGCCCTATTCACAACACATGCGTACGCACATGGATTTGTTCTTAACCTCGTCCTAATGTTAGTGAATTTGGAGTATTCTAAATGAGCGGCCGCGTGCACAAGTTTTGTCATTTGCATAAAACAAACCCAGTCCATCTCCATTAGGGCTTTCCGGCTAACCTTTCCTTTACCACCTGTCACCACTTTAGTCAAAGTTACTCCAGGTAACCCGTTGTGACGCTGTCTACAGTCTACAGACGTGCTCTCGCAATTACTTCCAAGTGTGCAGTCCCAAACACAATAAAACACCTTTTAGACAGACACGAGGTTTGCATAGTTCCCGGCTGTTAAAGCACAGTTATTCAGAGAAACCTCGCAGCTCGAGCTATAGTCTAACGCAGATTTTCTTATTCCTTCACTGTATATGATGAAATCATTTTAAAATTAAATATACATTTACGCGTAAAATATATATATATATATATATATGAGATGAAACATGCATTTTGTCATTTTGTTTTAGAGAGAGGGAGAGGGAGAGGGAGAGGGAGAGGGAGAGGGAGAGGGAGAGGGAGAGGGAGAGGGAGAGGGAGAGGGAGAGGGAGAGGGAAGAAAGAGACTGGTGATTTTTGCATATGTGTGCTTTCAACTGTTCCTATCTTTTCTCTTATAATTAGAATACATTTCCGTACGAAAGATTTTGTGAATCATGATTTGTTGGTAAAGCGTTTGTACGCAGGAATTTTTGCGTCCGCATGCTTAGTGAATGAGACCCACTGTTGTTTTTTCTGCTGTAGTTTCACTCTGCATTTAGCCTTTAGCTATGAATAATACTTAAAATGATACTGTAGTACTGTATTGTTGTAATTGTTACATTTTTTATGTCTTGTAGCCACAATGATTCTATCCAGTGTGTGGCTTATAACCCTGTAACACACCAACTGGCTTCATGTTCCTCAGGAGATTTTGGTAAGTATGTTTGTATAGTGTATATTAACTGGTTGTTCCAGAGTCTCCATGATGGTATGGATCACTACCTGAAACTGAAATACTTTGCCATGTTGTATCAAACACATTATCTGAACATATTTAGTGTTTTCGTTTTTTTTTGTCAGAAATTTTCTCAAAATAAATGGGGATTATTGGAATAGGTACGCAGATAGAACCTCCTATTTGAAAAACCACTTTCTGCCTAGAATTATAATGTTATATCTGCAAAACATGAATTAAAGCAATCATTTTCAAGCAACACAAACAATTAACTTTTTGACACATCTGTCTACATAAATTAAGCAAGCAGAGGGGGTCATCACAGGGTTATGCTGATTGAATTGCAAACTGCTTGCCGCAAGAGGCAGTGTCACGTGACTCACGTGTTCCACAACAATGCTTAGCTGCCTGCACATGCACCTGTCTATTAATTGCTGAAACACAGCCCTAGACAACTTCTCTAATGACATGTTTGCCTTGGACCGCAGGTTTGTGGTCTCCTGAGCAGAAGTCTGTTTCCAAACACAAGGTTAGCAGTAAGATCACATGTTGTGGGTGAGTTATGAAATCTATTTAGTTTTTAAGAAACATCTCAAAGCATTGAACATTGTTTTTTTTGAGTTGACAACCTGCTTTTTTTCCAATTTCCATTTTTTGTTGTTATGTCAGTTGGACTAATGATGGGCAGTACTTGGCTCTGGGCATGATGAGTGGGGTGGTCAGCATCAGAAATAAAAATGGAGAAGAGAAAGTGAAGATTGAGCGACCAGGCGGCTCTTCCTCGCCTATCTGGTCCATTGCCTGGAACCCATCCAAGTAAGATACTTCTATGAAATTCTCACCTACATAAACTTTGTCTTTTTATTGGTATTTTCAAAGTTTTACGAAATATAACAACTGAAAAAAACCATCAGATGGACATATTACGCCCCCACCCTTACTCTCTGCTCCAAAAGAGCCCCCAACCCAGTAAACTGTTAAGGTACCCTTAATAATCAAAAATCAAAAAGGAGTTCCCTATTTCATACATCCACAGCTACGACAGCCTCTAGTCTAAGTTCTCGTCCAATAAAATCCGCTTTACACATAATGAATGACACATAATGCACTAGATGGGGAATGATTCAGACAGTGTAATCATTAACATTAAAGTCTTCATTTCAAGTTAGTGTCACGTTAGCAGTTGCGATTGCACAGAGATGATCATATATGCAAATCTGCTGAGAAAACAAAAAATTAATCTGACCCGTTTCAAGTCTGTTAAGGCTGTATGGAAGAGATCGCACATCGCAGCCTTGATGAATAAAGTAGAAGACAAACGCCAGTGTCCCTCATCAACGTAAATATCAAGCTTCAAATGTCACATCACTGGTGTCACTGATCTTCCTATTCTTTTCCATAGACTTTTACACCACTGTGGCTATTAAGCTGTTAAATGCAGCTTTTCCAGGCTGAAAGTGTGCCGTAATTGAAACGCTATTGGTTAGTCTAAAAGGGTGCGGGGTCACTTGATATGTCTTGCACTCTCTGCATTTTTCAGTTGAAATACCATCAACACATCAAATTATGCTGCGCATTCCAATGCATTGCAGTGGAGCTTTAATGTCCACTTACTTATGCCTACTACCCCTTCTGGTGCATATGTCACCGACAAGGGATCTCCAAGAGTCTCTATCCTGGGTTCTCTTCTCTAGTTGGTTCCAGTTGATATTCATGGTCTTTATATGTGCCTCCAGTTCTCGGCGCCATGTGTTTATCCATCTGCCTCTTTTTCGCTTGCCCTGGGGGTTCCATGTTGGGGCTCGTCTTGTTTCTTGATTTCATCCTCTACCGGCCACTGGTTTGTTTTCCGCCAGAGTTCTGGTTTCTGGTGGTTTCTGGTTAACTGATATGAAGGATCTTGCGTAAACAGTTATTGATGAAACCCTTACTTTCTTGGTGATGGCAGCAGTAGTTCTCCAGGTTTCGGCATCCGTGCAAAAAAACTGCCTTAATGTGCATTTTGAAGATCCTGACTTTAGTTTTAACTGACAGTTCCTTGGATCTCCAGATATTCCGAAGTTGTACAAATGCAGTCCGTGCTTTCCCTATCCGCGCCCTGACGTCTGCATCTGAGCCCCCTTTTTTATTGATGATGCTACCCAGGATAATAAAGGCATCCACCTCTAAAATTTATACTTTCATCATTTACTGATGTCTCCTTCCTTCAGGATTTTGATAAGATGTCCCTATTTCCTTTTCGGCTGGTATTTGTTCCCCCTCCCAGATCTTCTTGAAGAGTGGGTGGAACATCCCTTCCGTTGTTTCTATGTCTAACTTCAGCGCCTTCGCTCGGATGCTGTCTGGTCCTGCTGCTTTTCCATTTCTAAATTGCTTAATGGTCTTCCTAAGTTCCTTTCTTGTGGGTGGGTTGTCATTTATGGGCAGATCTGTGTCAGCTGTTTATTTTTGGTGCTGGTCTATTTAAAAGCTCTACGAAGTTTTCTAGTGTCTCATCTGTTCACTGATTGTGCCCGTTTCCACGGCGATGTTGATTGGGAGCTAGGCGCCTCACCACAAGAGATTATCTCTTTATGTTGGTGCTTCTTTGGGCCAAGCACTTTCTGGCATGTCAATGTAACTGCTTCCTTTATCTCTTTCCCCTTGCTTTGGAGAGTACCATCCTCTTCCAGCAGGTCCTGTATTGCCCTAGACTTGTTTTCGAGGTTTATCTTGAACTCTAGCAGCTTCCTAGTATAACTCTGCAAGGTGGTGTTGTACTACATTTGCACAATGTGTGTTGCCATCTATTTCTTCTTTAGCTTCAGCTTTAGCCTGGCCACCACAAGGTCGATCTGGTTCTTTGTTGTGTGATCTGGAGAAACCCATGTGGCTTTGTGGATGTCTTTGTGGGGGAACATGCAACCATGATAATCAAGTTCAATGTGCACAGGTCTGCCAGCCTCTCACCGTTATCATTCCTAACTCTTAGCCCATGCTGCCCCATGACACCTTCGTAACGTGGTTATCCATTCCAATTTTAGCATTTAGGTCCCCCATCAAGATGGTGATGTCTTTCTCAGAATATTTCTCCACTATAGACTGTAGTCTATCGTAGAACTGATCCTTGTTTATTTCATTGGTGGGTGCATAACGTTGATCATGATAATTTTCCTCTTGGTAGGGAAGGATGCTGTAATGATTCTGGATCCATGCGCTTCCCATCCTATGAGTGCTCTCTCTGCTTCTTTTGAGAGCATCCGTGCAACTCCTTGTGTGTGAGGAGTGTTGTCCTCTTCATGCCCTGGGTACAGTAGCATCTCTCCCGAGGCTAGTCGCTTCTGTCCAGATTGCGTCCATCTTGGTCTCACTAACTCCTAGCAGAGCAAGCTTGTAGTTCTTCATCTCCAGTGCTACCTTGAAAGTCTTTCCTGTCTCCCACATGGTTCTCATGTTCCATGTACCGATGTTGGTTACTCTGGTCAAAGTATGCGGGAGTATCGGCCTTGTAGCTGCAGGGCATCATAGTCCTTGTTGGGGACCAGTCACTTCCCAGGGCCGAGTTTACTTGTTGGGGACCCATCACTTCCCAGGGCTGAGTTTACATGTTGATTCCTTGTTTGCGTTTCTATAGCAAGGTACCTTTCACGGGTAGGGGTTGCTGGGCCTGGCTTTGTCTTTCTCTTTGATTGGATGTATAAAACCAGCCGTTGGATTTTGAAATGGAGCTTGGAGCAGACTGACAGTTGAAGGGGAGGAGTTAACGGATGCCCGCCCAAGCGGTCTAACAAATGTCATCTAAGATTGATAGTCATTTGTATTATTTTAGGGGCAAGCAGCATGTCAAAACTACATAATTCCATTACTACTGTTACTATTAGCAACACCCTGTCACCTACCTAGGTTAACCTAACAACCACATAGCCACCCCCTAGCAACCACCTATCAACAAGCACAGCAACCATCCTGAATACCTTAACAACAACATAGCAACACTGTAGCAACCACCCTGGGTACCTGGGTATCTAGCTTTCTCTGTTTGTACTACTGTCTGTTTTTATCTGAACTTTGTATTTATTCTTTTACCATTTCTACATGTGAAATGTTTTGCTTCACAGCTCCTTGTTGCTTGTCTTTAAAATAAATATGAGATTTTTTGCAATGACATGTCACAAAATGACATGTTAATCTCATGCAATGAGTGATAGTTCACACAAAAATGAAAATTCTATCATCATTCACTCAGCGTCATGTCCTACCAGTATGAATTACTTTGTTCTGAGGAACACAGAGAAAGATATTTGGAAGAATGTTAGAAATTCTCGATTTCTGTGACATCGTTGACTGCCATAGTAGGAAAAATTAAATGGTAGTCAAAGGTGCCCGAGAACAGTTTGTTTTCCTTACTTCCTAAAGTAAAAGATACAATATTTTTTTCCTACTATGGTATGGGATGATGTCACAGAACTGAAAATGGCTAACATTCTTACAAATATCTTACTTTGTGTTTAACAGAACAAATACATGTATATAGGTTCGAAACAACATGAGGGTAAATAAATGATGACAGAATTTTCATGTTTGAGTGAACTATTCCTTTAATGTGCGATTTAAGTGTCCCGATACATTTCAGAGCCACTGTATATTATTATACTGCTTGATAAATAATGTTTTCTGTATTTTATCTCTCTGATTATACAAGCTAAAATGAATTTATTTCAAAGGAGTAGTGTGTTTATTCAACTCAAGGGGGAGATGTTTCACCACTTGTAATTTGTGTTTAGTGCACTGCTCTCAGGCTAAAGTGTCTGTTGAGTATGTGTTTTAGTATATACTGGAACAGCCACTTTTAAGGCCGTAGCAACCACCCAGAGCACCACAGCAACCATCCTTACACATTTCGATAACATTTCTGGAAATGGCAGTTTTTCCATGAAAAGTTTTTATTAGTGTTTGTATGTGAGTGTTTATCTTATTTATGTAGTAAGAAATGTTAAATCAACATACAGATGATTTAACTACACTAGGTAAATGTGAAAATAAAGCGGCATTGTTAAGCCTTTCGATCTTTTCTTGAAAAATGTTACAGAAATAAAACCTTTCACTGGAGAATTAGACATCTAAATAAGGGGATGTCATTCTAAAATAAATGTGATTTTCTATAATACACATTGCTCATAATTATTTATACCCTTTTACAACATCTTATTTTTGTCAAGATTACAGCTTCACCTAAAAAGCTTGGAGAACACCTGAGAAGAGATTGAGACATTTCCTTTATAGAGAATCGCTCCAGAGCCTTCAGATTTCTCCTCTTCAGTTCTCTCCACTCAATCTCTACAGGGTTCAGGTCTAGAAAGTGGGAAGGCCATGGCAGAAGCTTAGTTTTTTGCTCAGTGACCCATTTTTGTTTTTATGTTTATGTTTACTTTCAGGTCACAGTCATATTGAACCTTAGCCTCTTTTATGATTTCTGGCAGGGACAGTCAAGGTTTAGATATTTGTATCTGTTGATATTTGCTAGAATTTATCATTCCATCTATTTAAACATGACATCCTGGATTTTCAGCACAGAATTTGGCTCAAAACATTAAAGATGCAGCATTAGATTTAATTTTACACGTAGGGTACTTTTTATCTCTGTATTCAACGAAGCTATCTTGAGTGTTAATTTTTTCAATTCATATGACCAAAGAACCCATCCAGTTTAAAGTTCCAATACATTTACATTTATGCATTTGGCAGACACTTTTATCCAAAGCGGCTTACATTGCATTATACTATACATTGTATCTGAGTTTGTGCAATACTCAATAAATCTGTAATAAAATATTTTTTCCCCTGTAAAATTATAGGAAATAAGGATATATGTTAAATTGTTTTCCCCCAATGATAAATTGATGTCTTTTTCTGTAAATGTATAATTTTTTACCATATTTAAAAAAGCAACTGTAAGACCTTTCTGGCAGATAGGGCGCCAGAAATAAACTGTTAAATATTTTTTCCCCCTGTAAAATAAAATTTTTCACGTTTTCTTGTAAACGTGTGGTCTTTTTCTGTAATATTACGGTTTTTGACTGTATTTCAAAAATTATATAAACAATTCTGAAAGAACTGTA
The DNA here is from genome assembly GCA_037178815.1 of Barbatula barbatula. NCBI lineage: Eukaryota > Metazoa > Chordata > Actinopteri > Cypriniformes > Nemacheilidae > Barbatula > Barbatula barbatula. The sequence goes on from CM074086.1 coordinate 2,644,725, forward strand.
TTTTTACAGTTTAGGGTATGCAAACTTTTGAGCCCAACTGTACAGCCACAGTGGCTGGTGAGCAATAACGTTAAAGGGACAGTTCACCCGAAAATGTCAATTCTGTCATCATTTACTCACATTCTAGTTGTTCCAAATCTGTATACATTTCTTTGTTCTGATGAACACAGAGAAAGATATCTGGAAGAATGCTTATAACCAGACAGATTTTGACCCCCATTGACTCCCATAGTAGGCTTCCAAATATATGTATCTGTGTTCATCAGAACAAAGACAATTATATAGATTTGGAACAACTGGAAGATGAGTAAATGATGAAGGAATTTTCATTTTTGGTTGAAGTTTCCCTTTAACGTCATGCCCTGCTCGTGATGCATGTTCAGGGTTGGAGGCTACAATGCAGATGTTTATGGGGAAACATTATGTACAAAGTTACAATAATCTCTGTATGTATGTGTTTCAGGGATGAACACAATGATATATTAGCAGTGGCCGATTGGGGGCAGAAGCTGTCTTTCTACCAACTAAGTGGCAAGCAGGTTAGTGTCTGTCTGAAAACAGTCTGTTACTTGTGCTTTTAAACATATTTTTATGTTGGTTTCCTGTTCCGGTTCACCAGTTAGAACATCACTGATCAATCTTGTTAGCACGTTTGTCATTTAATCTGAAAAGGGCTACAGTATGCTAAAGATTTCACAGAGTAGTTTTTATTAATTTTTTTTATTTCTTAGATATTACATTGCCACTGCAACATTAACTACACGTCATTCAAATGATAAATATGTACATACAGTCGGTATGCCTCCATGGGTTTCTCAGGAACACATCACAGTGCTGCCAACTCACTGGACTGAAATACGTGTTGGTGATTGTTACGGGCCAAAACAGATTCAAAAAGCTCCAAAATTGTTTGTCATGACCGAAAATCAATAAACCACAGAATCCGTCTCTTTTAATAAAAAAAGAAAACTAAATAAATTTCACAAACATTCATAACAGGATGATATCAACAAGTATATATACGAAATATGTATAAACGAAATAATTCATTGTAACAGGTATGGTAGCTAAGGAAACAAAAAGACAATCTGACTACACCTGTCCTCTGGGGAAGATCGTACCTTAAATATAAAAGAAAACGGATTTCCGGGCCACTGCTTCCCTCGCTATTCTTCCAAATTAATCAAAGAGGGAACTAAAAGTATACAAAAATATAAAACGAACAACAAATGAAACTAACAAAAATAAATCGCTGAAGTGAGCAAAGAGCAGTTCTTGTGATCCTCCGAGAGGAACAAAAGGAGAGAGAACAACATTAGGTCAGGCAGATATATAAGGCATCCCCGATAATGTCACTCATCACATGATTGTGGAACAATAATAGATTACACAGACATACGTAACTGTGACCATACATGTGAAATTATGACATGCGCAGTGCATTTGTGCATTCCAGTATGACAAGGCTATAAGGGAAACATCATATGTATATAACCAACACACATTTCTAGTGTTTAATTTGGATTTAAAGTGTCAAATGTGTAAAATGTGTCATGTCATTAAAAAAAATCGGTTTGATCGAGTTTATGTTTGTTTTAAATGCAGACCCAGGCTCAAGATTGTAGCATGTTTAGGAGACGTGCAGTGCATTGTGGGGTGCAGTCTTAATTGCTCACCTTATGCTTACCTGTGTAGTCCATGTACTGTGAGACACTGCACAAAACATATTGTTTGAACAAACACTTACGTCCTATAAAACTATCGTCATTTGGCCTGCATTTCCTTCTGGCGTACAGCACACATGGAAAGTATAGTATTAAGGAAAAATGCACTGATCTTTATGGTTGTATTTGTCGCCTCCAGGGGTGTCTGAGCAAACACTCAGCATGCTGTTTACATTAAACTGCGATTAACAGGAGCATGTAAAATATGCAGTTGTCCTCAGCATGGGGGTATTTGAGAAAAGAGAAATGGGGGTGTGTCCCATCAATGAAGGGAAACACATGCTCTGTGTTCTGGTGGTCTGACATTCTACAGCCTTCAAATGTATGTACACAGTACAATAAAGGCCATTTAGGAAACTCATTTGGCATAGTTTTGGCCAAGCAATACAGAGAGTTTGATGTAAGAGCTGAAACAAGGGACTAAATGTGGACATGCATTTCCAAATATGAAACATGATCTGTCCACTTGCTTTCTTTTTGCCTCTCTTTTGTTATCATAATGTGGCCAGTCTCGGACTGCAATATCATTATCATCTTCTTATGCATGCATTACTAAAACACATCAGACCAGCTAATAACAAATTAGAGCAGTGCAGTGGTTCTGAAGTCACATGTGTGTGATACTTTTTAGTGCCCTGAAAAAATAAATATTATAATTAAGAAATTAAAGTATTTCATATGTTTCTAATTACAAATGCTAGTAGTGTAAGGTTATTACAAGTCGTCTTAGATGGGGATCCCTACTACTTCTACTGCTACTACTACTAAACGCTAGGAAAGATATGTGACCTTGGATTTCTCCTCATTCATAGTGAAAGAGAAGCGTGCGCACCTAAACAAGATCGCGAAACAAGATGGCGAAAAGTTTGGACATTCGAAAGATTTCCTTCCATTGAATTGCGTTAACAACGCCATCGACAAAGTTGTACCTCCATCTACTCGTCCTCCAGGGTCTGATCCAAAAGCGCAGTTAAAAAAACCTTCGTCGCCGTGAATGGGTGTTAAGATTTTGCTGTAGATAAAATGTTGTCTCCCCTGGTGGTTATAGCACTGGTGTAGTAAATCTACACTTTGCTGGAGAAGCGTTAACAAACTATCGAACAGCGCAAAAAAAAAAAAACTTCGTTGTGTTTGGATGTACACGTGCATACCACAACCCCACACCCGTTTAAAAAAGTTTGAGTTATCAGTCCCCTAAAACGCCGTTTCCATGTAAACGGACAGCCAAATCGCATAAATTGTTTTGCGTTTTCACTTGAAAACGGTCTCGTGTAAACGGCCCCTTAGATTCACTTTGCTTTGTTTATGCTACAGAAGTTACGAAATAAGTTTGCAATCAAATTTGTTCCGTTGGCAGAATATGATATGCTACCTACAAAACAAGTATGATGATTTTTGTTCTTGAGTTATGTTCTTTTTGTCTTTTCAGATAGGGAAGGACAGGCATTTGAACTTTGACCCATGCTGCGTGAGTTTCTTCTCAAGGGGTGAATACATTGTGATGGGCGGCTCAGATAAACAGGCCTCGCTCTACACAAAAGATGGTGTTCGGCTCGGCACCATCGGTGAAAAGAACTCCTGGGTCTGGACGTGCCGTGTGAAGCCAGAGTCCAATTATGTGGTTTGTTTGTCATACAATTGATCAAGATAAATTTGGTGAATCTCACAAAAACAGACCTGTGATGTAAAAAATAAAGTTGACTGCAAGCCAGAGTTTTGCTTGGTAATTTTATCTGGACATGTTATTGACAGTTTTTATGAGATTCACCAAGCGTTTTAATTAAATGAATATTCAAGCCTTTCTGGTTGTCAGATCTCTCTATTTAGAAATGCTTATAAATAGTAAGACAGACTGAAGGTGTCAAATCCTACAGCACATGTCAGAATCAGAAAATGAGATGTAAGAGACTCTGGCTGTGTCTGAAATCCCCCCGTATACCCTCATTCACTATTCTATACATGAATTCACTAATATAGTCCAATTGAAGGACCGAGTGTTTTATTTAAAATAGAAATTTCTCATACATGTTATGCAACCAACGTAAGGAAAATAAGCACACCATCCAAAAGAATTGATATTTCAGCATTGTATAACTTTTTTTGAAAGAGCTAGTAAAACGGAGAGGGCGAATTCAGACACTCAGTCCTCCAGAAGTGCAGCAGGCACATCTTTTGCAATGACGCCAAAATGCATTCAACTTAAACTTGATGGTGTACATCGGTTGTACACTTGTTATTGCGATGCACCATAGGAGTGCACTCCATAATCTCTACTATAAATTTGGACAGCACTACGTCGGACACAGCCTGTGAGTTTTACGTAGATGTAGTGCATCAGCATAGCTCTTTCTGAAGAGTATTTTTCCATTTGTGTTCCTTCACTGGACAGGTTTTAGGTTGTCAGGATGGCACAATAGCATTTTTTCAGCTAATCTTCAGCACAGTTCATGGCTTATATAAGGACCGCTACGCCTACAGGGACAGTATGACTGATGTCATCGTACAACACCTCATTACTGAGCAGAAAGGTGACGTCTCATCTAAATCTGTAGATGTTGTAGTCTCACATTCTCAAAAACTGTTCATCTCACATATTCAGAAATAGAGATTGCTATTCATGTCAATGGCAGTAGCTGTTGCCAACTCACTGTAACAGTATTTTCTTACTTTTTTTGTCGAACGTTTCTTTAATAGTGCGAATCAAGTGCCGTGAGCTTGTGAAGAAGATCGCTATCTACCGCAGCAGGCTTGCTATCCAGCTACCTGAGAAGATTCTCATCTATGAACTCTGCTCTGATGACTCCTCTGACATGCACTACCGTGTCAAAGAGAAAATCTGCAGGCGATTTGAGTGCAACCTACTTGTCGTCTGCTCCCAGCACATCATACTCTGTCAGGTACAACCTTCAAAAACCTAAGAGAGTACGGCTTGAGCCAAGGTGTCCATACCAAAAGGTTACACATGTTGAGAAACACAGGGCATTATCCAATACAATGAACTTCCCACAGACTTTGCATGCCCATCTTAGACATCACACGACAATGAATGATGAACTAGACTCCGCCATTGGGCCAGTGGGTGGTTGAGGGTTCTTCTCTATCCATTTTCTCACCACCTTACATAACACACATTTTCCACACAGATTTGACTTTTCATTGTCATTTTATTTTCATTGTTTTACTCAACTTGAAATGCTGATTATAGATTTACACTCAGCAGCCACTTTCAAATGCCAAGAAAGAAAGTTTCCCCATGTCTTACTCAAGGCCTCCTGTCCTGACTGCATATGACTTTCTTCTTGAATAATAATGCAGTTGGAGTTATAATACCACATATCCATTTACTTCCAAGTGGTAGAAAAGGGCATCCATCAAAGAACTGCTCGACACAGCTTCTGATGTGAATCGATGCGTTTGTTAAAAGGTAATTTTTGGGATGATCTATTGATGGGAATGCAATATAATATACATACAGTAGCTATGCCTTCAGAGGTGTATAAAGAGCTTACTCAATGAAGCGTTATGTTTTTTATTAACTTTATAAAATCTACATCTACAGATTTTTTTTATATGGACAGCTTCTTTGGTGAGATTCACTTGTACAGATCATATTGGCTGTTTGTGGTAAATGTGTAGAGACTAAAATATACTGTATGCTTAAAGAATAAGTAATGAAAGGAATACAGCATGATGTTGTGGGTGTGCCTTTTGGGAATAGACGGCTTGCAGTCATTGATGAATCAAACAATTCTTCAACAGAGCTACATATTCTCTGTGATGATCTCTTTAACCCCAGCCTGAGAGATGTCTAGTCATGCAGTATAAGAATGATCAAATAAAGAAAACTGTAGAGTAGAGAGTATTTCACGGTCAGGGTTTGACTAGGCTCTTTTGACACACTGTGATGTGACCACTGAAGTGGTCCATTCAAGCTCAACAAACCCAATACACAGACACAAAAAGTGTTTTGTCTAGAAAAGTAGGGCAAAATGCCTCCTAACTGCTATACTAAGCCCATCAGCTGCCCAGTAACATTCATTTCAAATTGTATTCTTTAATCAAAAGCTTGCCATTCAGTCAAATAGACAGATGTCCCGGAGCAACTTTTATTTGTAAAGAAAACACATTTTAAACAGAAATACATTTAATCCAAGCAACTGATATACTCTTTCATAATACTCTTTCAACATTACATAATGATTTGATGAATATGTAAAATCGTACGTTATCCTAAATATAAAAAAACTTCGGATTCTAAAAAAACTTAGATTTGACAAGCCCAGTCAGTATTGTCTTACAGCACATAAATACAGAATGTGATATACATAAATAGTAAATAAGCAATTTTGGAAATGCTTTACAGTAGGTCCAGTGTTCTTAAAGTATATTATAATTGTTTTATAAATAAATTAAAATAATTGTAAACTGTGCTGTTTCCCCTCTATTTTAATTCAACAAATAAATTGATATACGAGTAATAATTTTGCATTCAACATTATGTTACTTACGGCTAATTCATTAAAATAAAATTAAGTAATGCGATCAGCTGTTATAAAACTATGTATTTTTTTTTTTTTTTTTTTACTTATATTATTCCGTGAACATGATTTGTGAATCCCATCATATTAATTTCCATATTCAATAGAGATGAAGATGACAACTCCCATCATCCCACTCATGCCTTGTATTCCCATATTGAGGCACAATTTATAAAAAAAATTAAAGCATAAGCCTTTAGTTTCAATGGATTTTGAGATCTTTTATTTTACATTATTGTACCATTTAATTTAAAAATGAGATAAAAATAGTAAAGATAATCTCTGTTCTGTATATATGCGTGCAGGAAAAGAGACTGCAGTGTTTGTCCTTCACGGCTGTCAAAGAGAAAGAGTGGTTAATGGAGTCTCTCATTCGCTACATCAAAGTGATCGGCGGCCCAGCTGGAAGAGAGGGGCTTCTGGTTGGACTGAAAAATGGAGCTGTATGTAATTACATCAGAGCCCGTCCTAAAATTGTTGAACATTTTCCAATTGTATTTATGTTTTTATGCATGAATTATAAAGAATTCCAGTTTCATTTTTTATTGTAACATCAATCAACACGAATTCGCAAATGTGTGAAATGTTCTTCCTGATTGTAGATTCTCAAGATTTTTGTGGATAATCTGTTCGCCATTACACTGCTGAAGCAAAACACATCGGTGCGCTGTCTGGACATGAGCACATCACGGAGCAAGTTAGCTGTTGTGGACGAACACAACACATGCCTCGTGTATGACATCCACACAAAAGAGCTACTCTTCCAGGTCTTTATTCTTCAAGCCATGTGGTCAGATAACGTTCATCTCAAATGCACCCGTACTCCTTCATCTTATGCATTAGCATTTGCATGTCGTTTTTCTAGGAACCCAATGCAAACAGCGTGGCGTGGAACACGCAGTGTGAAGACATGCTGTGTTTCTCTGGGAGCGGATATCTGAATATCAAGGCCAGTAACTTTCCTGTGCACCAGCAGAAACTCAATGGCTTTGTAGTGGGCTACAACGGCTCCAAGATCTTTTGCCTGCACGTGTACTCTATGGCTGCTGTCGAGGTGCCACAGGTATAAGGAGAGTTCTGATTAACGTCACATTACAAATACATGATAAAGTTTTTAGCATTTATTCATCTTTGTTGATGTTAGTTTACAGAAGGAACTTTATTAGTGAACTCATGTATAGAATAGTGAATGAGAAGTCAAATTAATAGATAACTAAATTAAGTATTATTATACATTCAAATAGTATTTCTATTCCGATGTATCTTTTAGTCTGAACTCATTGTCTTTATGCTTGTTCTTTGCAGTCTGCTCCCATGTATCAGTATCTAGAACGTGGGATGTTTCAGGAGGCATATCAGATCGCTTGTCTAGGTGTGACAGATAATGATTGGAGAGATCTGGCCACAGAGGCCCTGGAGGGACTTGATTTCAACACAGCAAAAAAAGTCAGATATGCACATATATTCTTTAAGCTCATTCAAATCCAAATATCAGACTATATATATCCGTCTCTCTGTGTACAGGCATTCATCAGGGTTCGAGATCTGCGCTATCTGGAGCTTATCAACAGCATTGAAGTAAGTTGTCTACGGTATAAATGACAGCACTGATATGTCCATCAGGGTCCATTGTGCTAATATACGGCTGCTTTGACTGCCCTTATCTCGTTCTTATTAACTTTTTTTTAATGCATTAAATACGTTATATTAAGGTAAATTATCCTTAATCATTTTAATAATGTAATGGCAATTATCAGTATTCTATTCATTTGATGGTTGGCTGGTAGAGGCTGTAAATGGTAGCAGGTTTGTAGTCAGTCAAGTCCAGTGTAAAAACAACCATGTTATAAAAACCATGGCAAACAAAAAAAAATTGGGGGCCAAATTGTAGTGACGGAGAAGGGAAAGGGGGGGGGGGTATTTACTAGGAATGCTTTTGATTTTTAGAGTTCTCTTTGAAAACAATGGGCCATTGAACCCGCTGGCGTGGGTAAATGCAATATGAATGTGGTTTCGTGTGTTTGGTGACGCAATAATATATCCTCGCTGTCCTTCTGAAACCTCGGATGTCCAAATTAGCGGTTTTTGGAACAAAAACACTGACAAACATAATGGTTGAATCATAAAAATTATTTATGGAAAAAAAATAGGAGAATATGGAGATATATGTTAGGAAAATTTGAATACACATTTAGACAAAAAACATTTCACTCTTAAATTAAGAAATAAATAAAAATTATTAGTAAATCAACTAATAATTAGGGTTTAATGTTCAGTGTTATATTTCACACAGTATTTTTTGAGATTATGGCACTAGGTGAAGTCACACGCTAAAGCATGTTGCCACTCATTGCCAACAAAACACATATGATTCAGTTTCACCGCTCCATCTATCAGTTTCAAATTATATTAAATTCATCACCCAAATGCAGTGAACAAAGAAACACAGCTGAACTTCGCAAAAGCAGTGATCTCTCTCTCTCTTGCTCCAGCTGGTTGACCCGTTCGCTTGCTCTTTCTCCCACTCTCACTGGTTGACGTGTAGGCGTGCTCTTTCATATGGCTCTGGCGGGTTGACTTGTGGGCGTGCTTTTCCGGGAGAATCCTCCAATAAGGGTCTAAGAAAAGTTGTTACGAAACGGATTTTCATGTTCGAATTTTTTTTCCTGTAACCTATACGAACGCAGAAGGAGAGCGTTGAGCACAGAAATGAACTAAAATGCTATTTGGTGTATTTTTATACATTTTTATATTTTTGGTCAGACGATACATATGTATTAATAAACTAATGTGAATTTAATATATTCAAGATACATTTAGCCATTATGAAGTGTTCTTGATACATCTTTTATTCGGCTGCTGATGGGCTGCTTATAAACTGCCTGACAGATCGCATTTGCTCAAATACAGGAATAACTGTAAGTATAAACAAACCGCAAGGACCTTGTTAGTGTGTTTCTCAGTATTCTCATAGATGATAATGTCTTAATTATGAATAATAATTGTGTGTTATATGACGGTAAAGGCAAGTTTACCTCGAACTAACTAAGCATGTCTTGATTCCGGGTTTTTTAGAACTAGAACTAATGACTCCCACTGTTGGAGTCAACGGACTCTTTCAAATTGGTCAGGAATACAAATGCACGATAACTAAATGTAACTGCTAGTTCAGAACGTTTTTTACAACTATGGCTGAACATTTTTTGAAAAATACTCTTAAGTGTCATTTTTGCCAATATTGCAATTAAGATTTAAAACGTGTCTATTTTTAAGTTCTTTATCGTATTATTTAAAATAAACAAGCAATAAATCATTGTATAGTATGACCAACACAACATTAAATAGATTACACACAAAATGTTCTTTCCTGTAGGTCAGGCCCACATAATGTTATGATAAAATTATGTGCAGAAATGTATATGAATTTTGTTTTTATTTACCTACTTCTAACACACTAATATATTGGTGTAATAATAATCATGACAACATAACGCATTGAATAATAAGCCTGGTGTAAACATTCATATTATAGTCATTACCAAATGACACAAACTAAAGAGCAAAAAGAGAACTGGAACAAGACATTGTGAAGCATCGCAGTGGGAATTCATCACCTTCTCAATTTTCCAGAAGACCTATTGGCATCCGCCTGTTAATTGATACAAAAATATCCAAACTGGCATGCAAATACTGACTAACCTGACAGAAATTATTTTAAATTACATTATAATTTACATCATGAACCCTCGTGTCATGTAAACCCTTGATGGCTTTCATTGATCATTAGAACCAGTGTTCTGTTTTTATGTTACAATAGAACTGAATAGGGATCCTCTTCTCAAGGAAACCACAACCTTTAAAATGAACTCCACATGACAAATATTTCAGATGTCCTTGAGGCATGGGTTTGTAGTTTGTAAGTGCTTTGGTTTCAAAGATCTAATAAGCCAAACAGGGTTTGAACAACATGATGGTGAGTAAATAATGGAAAAAATATTTTTGGGTGAACTTAAAAAAAACAGATTCATCCTGACATTGTTCATTTAGTCATTTAGCAGACGCTTTTATCCAAAGCGACTTACAAAGAATTAAGGGAGCAATAAGCGATATGTCATACATTGTAATAAGTAAACATTTACTGGATGAGAAAGCCATTGTAAAGTTGAATCCATTCTTGTGTGTTTTGTGCAGGAGAGGAAGAAGAGAGGCGAAAATGATAACGTGCTCTTCCTCGCAGATGTTTATGCCTACCAGGGCAAGTTCCATGAGGCTGCCAAACTGTACAGGAGATCTGGGCATGACAGCCGTGCACTCAGCATGTACACAGACCTGCGCATGTTTGAGTATGCCAAGGTATGTATAAAGTAATAGGTCATCCAAAAAATGCCTTTCATTATGGGGAACTATTCCTTTAAGTATTAAAGGTATTTTCATTTATATTAATATGCAATAAGTCACGCTTAATCAAACCACGACACAAAGCGGAGTGCCTAAAACCCCCTTAGCTGTCATAAAATGCACTTGTAACCCACTCCTTCACAGGGCTTATTGCTTTTATAAAACCGTTATTCATACGCGTAGCAAGGTTTCATAAAATAAAGTGATGTTCAGGCTATGTGATGCGGTCAGCAGTTATTAATCAGGGTCATTTATAACGGCTTAGAACTCGGCTCAACCAATCAGAATCAAGAACCAGAACTGATTGTTTAATAAACCTGAAAAATATTGTTATGTTTCTGTGAAGGTTTGGTTACGAGTGGATATTTACTGTAAGCAATAATATAATGACACAAGCATGTGTGTGTTGAAGGACTTCCTGAGCTCAGCAGACCCTAAGGACACCAAGCTGTTGATAAAGAAACAGGCAGACTGGGCCAAGAACAGCAAAGATCCTCGAGCAGCAGCAGACATGTACCTGACTGCAGGAGAACATTTAAAAGCCATTGAGATCATTGGGGAGCATGGATGGGTGGACATGTAAGATACCGAATGCAAAAACACACAGAACCACTCAACTGCTTGTTCACATTTTTATGCTATGGCTGTCACTAACATGCAATTTCTGTCATTAATTTTCCTTAAAAAACTGCATAAGGAATTTTCCAAGCATTAAGTAGGATTAAGTACAGAGTATTTTAGTCTGTTGTTAACATTCTGCCCCTGCACCTATAGTCAAACAGGTAGAGGATGGAAGTGAAGTCGAAACTAAAGAATAATATTTTTGGTGTTTTATATCTTGAGTCTGTAACGTATAGGTTTGCAGTGGTACTGCTTTATTTTTATATGGTTATTCGTTAAGAAAAAAAACAGCAAACATTCTGTGCACGCTTTTTGTTACAAGGAAATGAAAGATCTAAGGTTTAAAGTTCACAATAAGCATTATATAGATGTTATACATGTAATTGGGGGAAAATCCCATGAGGCTGTGTGCTTTTGAATCAGTGTTGTGGTACTTCTGACAATCTGTGAAACCCCACATTAAGTTGAACGCTTAGCATGTTCAGGTATGTTTTATTAGAGTTAGGGCTAAACTCGGCAGGAAAATGGATCTCGCAGGCCAGAGTTGAGAGCCACGGCACTAGATGGTTGAGTGCAAAGTGCATAGTTTAAGTGCATAGTGTAAAGTAAATCTTTGGGACACAACTTACCTGTTTTGACCCACAACCCTTGATGTAATGCATGGGACCGACAAGTATTGATGTAATGTATGGGACAAATAGAAATGCATGCCTTGTTGAATGACATGAAAGGGTATGTTTTTATCAGTATTAGATATAGTTACCTGTGCCTGTGGATATAAATTCTTTAAACCTTTGATATTGTAAAAAGCGTTTGTCTTTTAACGCCTGAATCTCTCAACTCTACCCCGTCGGAGGAGTGAGGTGCAGTTAAGACAATGAGCTTGCACTGAGTGGAGATCTATGGATAGACTGCCACTCAATAGCAAACAAATATTAGGATTGGATAGAAGGATCAATCTGGTGCAAATGATGAGTGAAGATCATACCTACTGTAACCTAAAAACACAGTTGAATCCTCTCGACTGACTTTGCAAAATATCTCTAACGCAGTGGTTCTCAATCTGGGGGCGCCAAGATTTTTTGACATTTTATGAAATCACAGAAATTGATCATAGATTTTATGTCAAATAAAATAAGACCACAAACCAATCGTATTGATGTTACAGCATTTATTTTTTGTTTAATTAAAATTTGAAGTTTAAGAATGTACATTTTTATTTGGGGGGGCCGTGAAGCGATGCACTCTACACAGGGGGCCTTACAACTAAAACTGTGCTGATAAATAGAAAACAAAAATGGGTATACAATGTGGATATTGAAGTGTCATGGGATACCAAACAGGACATTCCATGATTGAATATGTGATTTTCTCTTATCTTTCCATAGGCTAATAGATTTGGGTCGTAAGCTGGATAAAGCAGAGAGGGAACCATTGTCCAGATGTGCTGTGTTCTTCAAGAAGTTGAACCATCATGGCTATGCTGCTGAGATTTATAATAAGATGGGTGATCTGAAGGCCCTTGTGGAGCTCCATGTGGAGGCCAGACACTGGAATGAGGTATTTATGTTAGTTTGTGATTTTACTTCGGTCCACACATTGAAGATGCACATGACTGTCTGTTAGATCTTGTTAGAATTAATTGTTCGTTACCACATACTTATGTTGTCATTGATTGGGGAATTGGGAAACAAAGTGATGGCCAATCAAAACAGACCCCATTTGCTTTATCAACATGAAATCAAATACAGCGAAATCAAAGTGAAATCAACGGCTTTCTGTTTTGGCGGACGTCATCTAAACCATGCAAGTGGGGAAACATAACAAGTTAACTAATAATACAGTCCTCTCTTTTCTCAGGCGTTTTCCTTAGTTGAGAAACAGCCACAGTTCAGAGATGATGTCTATGTGTCGTATGCCCAGTGGCTGGCAGAACATGACCGCTTCGAGGAGGCCCAGAAAGGTCAGTTAAAGTCACATTTACAAATCGCTCATCATTTGCATAAACGTGAAAAATTCTAAGCTTTGTCACGTAGCTAGACACGACCCACTTTCTGACGCCAACGCTCACTGTTGTTCGTGTCACCAGATGACGCTAAGCTACTATGAATAAATCTTGTCGCCCAGCCGTTACCAGTCACTGGTGCTGTGAATGGTGCATTAGGTGTAAACCGTAACAATGGCATCAATTTTGACATTTTTTCCAACTATGGCAAGGATGTGACTCTCCTGTTTTTCCAGTTGTGGCAAAGGGATACATGTCAGGTTAGTGTCAAAAACGTTTCAGTTTTTTATGCCATCATTCAACATGGCCTCGCAGCATTTGTTGCGTGTTCCTGGGAGACAGAATTTGTTTCTGCAAATTGAAGGTTTGGGACAATTTAAAAAGGAGTTTAGAATATAAGTCACAAGTTTCTAAGCCATCTGTTTGATTAAAGAGTGGGATATGGTTCCAAAGGGAGTTACAACTAATCTTTTAAGCCAATTGATTTTAAAAGTTCTATTAACATCTTCAAAATAAGTATCTTAAGGCCCTCTTCATGTTTTCCTATTGTTAGGAACGGTTTTCTAAAATCCTTGGGATTTGTTTCTTAAATAAAGAGTAAAACAGATTATTGATATCTTTACAATAAGAATCGTTAGCATACAACGATAAAGAGGGATAGACAAATCAAGATAAGCCTTCTTCTTTCGATAACAGTACGCAATAAAAAAGTCACGCTGGAGCCCAAATTCATCTTGAGTACTCATTTTTCAAAGCAACCACTTCGAACACTCTAGCAGCCAAATAACAATACACAGCAAAGCCCTGGAAACCATCCACGACACCCTAGCAACCACGTAGCAAACTCCAAACGGAGGCCATTTTGGCTAATTAATTCATGTCACCGTCTTTACATGACTATAAATAGCTGGATTGTTGGTAGAACATAGACCTAGCTTTGGTTTGGTTCACTTCCTTCCTATCGTTCACTGGTATCCTTGGAGCATGAGGCATGTAATTAAATCAAACAAAGGGCAGAAGCTGTTCAGATATTAGATGACAGATGTTTTGAGTTCTGGTGAAGATCACTAATGGATCAGTGAAATGAGCATGAAGCTGCATGGGAGCTTGACTTTAAGCTGCAATCTTCTATTTAGATCAATATTCCTCCTGATTAGGAAGTGTGTTGTGATTTTACTAAATAATGAGATGTTATCCTGGTTTTCACAGGCAAGATCACAAATCTGCACGAGCAAAACCTGTCAAGTTCCACTCTGTAATTGAATCTTCATCCCTCTCTTGATGTTTTTTAGCCTTCCACAAAGCTGGGCGACAGGCAGAGGCTGTGAGAGTGCTGGAGCAGCTTACCCATAATGCTGTGGTGGAGAGCAGGTTTAATGATGCTTCTTACTACTACTGGATGCTCTCCATGCAGTGTCTTGACATCGCTAGAGGTGTCGATGAGTATTTGTTATACAGTACTTTGATACAAGGAGGTGTACAGTGCAATATATACTGTATATTATAAGATTTTAAGACTTTTTTGTCGTAATCTTTGTACTTTTATCTTTTTAATATTGCAAATTCATGCACTTTTCCAGACGCCAAAGAGAAAAAAGAGGAGATGCTGAAGAAGTTCCACAGTTTCCAACACCTGGCTGAACTCTATCATGTATATCATTCTGTCCATCATTACATGGTGAGTGTTCATTACACGGGTGTTGATAAGCAATATAAAGTCAATACGGTATGTATACTGTACCTCATGTTGTATATATAGAACTATAATAGCATGGCTGCTTGTTGAATGCCTTTTCTTTTGATAAATCATCAAGTTAGTAAAATTAGACTAGATTGATGTCAGACTTCTCTTGAATTGCTGAATGAAGAACGAAACATTTATTGATACACGGATATGCCTTTGTTTTTCAGTCAGAGCCCTTTAGTTCCCACATGCCAGAGATTCTCTTCAACATTTCACGGTTCCTGTTCCACAACTTGACCACAGACGTTCCCATGGGCATCTCCAAAGTGTATCCTTTACTCACTTGAAAGTTTGGAGGATTTTGTTGAGATGCCGTGAGATGTTCACTTGACTGAAGTGTTTACAGTTAATGTGCACTCCGATCATTGGATGGGTTGTGCTGAGCTGATGTGAGGGTTCTGCACATCTGGGATTTGTGCTGTGGGTTGAATGCAAAATAAACCCTTTCAACACCTAAATTAAAGTAGAGATGTTGAAACGCTTGATGCAAAAGTAATTTTCGGAGTAGACTGTTAATTCTTAACTTTCACAGCAACATCTGCTTCTACTGTCACTATGGCACATTTCCCTCACACACACACACACACGCATCTCTTATGGCATTCTCACTTTCTCTGTGTTAACAGGCAGATCTTTATTTTTGGAGAACTGAAGGTGAATAATTGAGAAAGTGAGCACGGATGCCAAAAAAAGAAAACAGGAATGCTTACACAGAAAAGGACATTTTTGTCACTTTCTGTCAAGACACAATGCGTTCACACTAACAGCAACGGTTTTGTTGAGTGGAAGTGTTTTTAGCCTCAGAGACTGTTGGTTGAGTTAAATTTGATGCCAGTGGGCTGTGAAAATCGGGATCCAGAGAGTGGAACTCACATGAATCAGTGCCGTCAAGTAGTTGCATGCTGCAGTAAGGCCATGTGCCCAACAAAGAATCTTTGTCCAAAGAAAGCACCGCACTTTTAAAAATGCCAGCAGCTGCTGTTTTTTAATCCATGCCAGTGCCCAGACAGAAAAGTAGAAAGATTTTCAACTTGGGGAACTGAGCTGAGTTTCTCAATGTCAATATTACTAAGTCACCCAAATCACAGTATAGGAAGGGGGTGCAAAAACCACAGCAACCATTGGGCACATCCTACTTGTACAACCATCTTTGTACAAAAAGCAATGTTGGATTGATACTGTTTTTGAGTATGATATCCCAAGACAATAATATTTTTTGATTAAACAAACTAACTGTCAAGCCTACAGTGGTGGTTTTTCAGACAAGCACTTGACGTCTTTAACACTTTAGTGGACACAGCCTAAACCGCACTGAGCGCTTTGGCCTGTTTCTGCGATGGGTTAACAGCAGCAACCATAGTGTACTTTAACTTATATTACAGAGATGAGATGGTAGTGATGTTGAAACAAATACTCTACTTATCTGCACAATGGTAACCTCTTAAAACCATCAATATAACAAAAACTCAAGCTTCGTGACTTTGCTGCTAGAAATCAGATTTCCGGACCCCTTTAGCGATTTATTTACCACAAAGTACCTAGTGAGAGATCAAGCAAGAGTATTGAGGAGAAGTAGACCTGAAGCACTTCGACTTGTCAGATACTAACTGGTATGCTAATACTGTCACCTGCTTTCCAGGCAGGCTTAAGCTATACTTGACATTAAAAATCAACATTGCCAAAACAGCTTTACATAGTACATGAACAAAATGCCAAACATTAATAAATCCACTCCTGTTTCATTGTAATACAAATGTAAATGCCTAAATTAATTATCAATGATTTATACTTTTTATATTTCCCAGACTCGTCCAAAGCATTCTGGTAGCCGGAGATCCGTTGCCCAGTTTTAGCAATGCTGCCTCAATACAGCAAGTTTCATTCATGTAGCCCTAACTCCAATAGATCAAGTTAAATTATTGAACACGTTTTGTGTTAAAAGGTTAGGGGCGGAGCCTTGAAATCTGGAACTTAGTTGGCTTGATAATTACATTTTCCACAGTACACATGTAATATTGTTTTAAACAAATGATTATCATATGACTAAATAAACTATATCATTTCATATCTTTATTCTAAATAACTTGCACGATAAAAACATGTTAACATAATAAAAACGGAGTTATCTCATTTTGAAACCAAACCATGATGAAACCTGTGAATGGGTCAATGACATGATTATTTTATTAATACTTTTGTATTTGTAGGCAGTTGTTTGTTATACTACATTTGATGTCAGATGAGATTATTTGACCCAGATCTAATGTGTGGATTGTATTGCTGGAATAGGAATGACAACATTAACATCCAATGTGCACTGGTGCTGTAGTTTTATCAATTGATTATGCATACATGATTTGATGTATGATCCTTGATGTGTGGCTCAGGGATACACTGTACGCTCTGGCGAAACAAAGTAAAGTTCTGGGGGCGTATAAAGTCGCTCGACATGCCTTTGAGAAACTACAAGGCTTGAAGATCCCGGCCCGCTATCAGGACAGCATGGAACTCAGCTGTCTGACGGTTCGCTCCAAACCTTACCATGACAGTGAGGTGTGTGCGTCGTGTTTAATCTTTCACTGTTTTTCTCTGTGTATTCTTGTGTTATGACCACAGTCATAATGCATCTTCGATTGGCTGATTCCAGCACCATCCCACAAATCACACATCAACTCGGACTGAATCCAGGAATCTTAATAATGAGTTCATTGTACTTCAGCGGTCGCCAGATCACATTCCAATAGAGCTTCTTTGGGATGTAGTGAAATGGCAGATTTGCAACATAAATCCGCAGCAAAAGTACAATACTGTTTACGTCTGCATTCATCAAAATATGTATTGCATCGTATTACATATACAGTAGCCTAACAATAAGAGATGGTGACATTGAAGATTGTTTTCACAAGCTATTTAACTAAACAGATTCACAACAAATACAAGGTTTCTATACTTAACATTTGATTCTAAATACTGCATAGTTTCCTGCATGATCATCATCGAGTCCCTAAAAGCCATTAAAGGGACAGTTCCCCCAAAAATCCAAGTCAAGTCAGCTTTATTTATGTAGCGCTTTTTACAATTTTCATTGTTACAAAGCAGCTGTACAAGAAAACATTGACTATTAGCAAAACATATAAGGTTATGCAAGTCAAAAAACAGGTCAAATATCAGACAGACTATAAATTACTATATGCAGTGTTAATGAAATATAACTATAAAATTCTAGCACCCCCCCGGCCAGGCAAACAGTATGCATGTAACAGTATGGCGAGGAACCCAAAAACCAGGCCTAACCAGGGGATTTCAGTTCCCCTCTGGCAAAAGCTCGACAGTGCTTGCACAACAAGGCAAACATTTTTAATAATTCGATTTAAGATTATCATTAATCATTTTGTAGAGATTATTTGTACAGTTCTGTCCTGAATTACTCAAGCTTGAGTCGTTCCAAACCACATTTCTTTGTTTGGTTGAAAACAGAAAAAGATATTTTGACGAATGCTAGTTACCCAACATAATGGGACCACATTGACTCCCATAGCGGGACAAATTGCAATGGTAGTCAAAAGTGCCCCAGAACCGTTTGCTGCCATACATTCTTCAAAATGTCTTCTTTTGTGTTCAACAGAACAAAACCAATTATAAAGTAATTTTTCCTACCATGGGAGTCAATGAGGAGCCAAATCTGTGTGGTTATAATCATTCTTCCAAATATCTGTCTCTGTGTTCATCAGAACAAAGACTTTTATACCGATTTGGAACAACTTGAAGGTGATTTAAATGATGACAGAATTTACATTTCTGGGTGAAGTATCCCTTTAAATGGCCCCCTGTGAGATTCTGTAAGATAAAAGCGTCTGCCAAATGAATAAAAGTCAAAAGTCAAAGTAAGACGAAATAACAACATTTTATTTGTTTGAGGTGGAATATGCTAGACCATTTCTTCATTAGATTCAGAGAAAATCTAGAAATACAGATGACACATTTCAAAGCTTTTCTGTTCAATTTGTGTATTTCTCTTTGCTTTAGGATCTGATTCCCATGTGTTATCGCTGTTCTACCAACAACCCTCTGCTGAATAACCAGGGCAACTCTTGTATTAACTGCCGACAGCCTTTCATATATTCTGCTTCCTCTTACGGTGTGTGTGAAGTCAAACATCACGAACGTCAATTCTAGCCTGATATTAGTTACTTAAATAAACAAAATTTGGTCTTTTCTGGGTAAGCTCTGAACTGACAATGAGCAATATAGTTATAATATGGCATTCAGTCATCTTTGTTACTTTTAAAACCAATACAATTGTACAATTGTTGAAATCTTGCTACTTATGATTTCATAACTATTCAAATGGACATTAACTACAATGAATAAATGCTGCTAAAGTATTGTTTATTGTCAGATACGATGTTTACATTGGATGTGACATTTCAGGTCATGAATATTAATATAATCTAGTTTATAATTCATATCATAAAAAAATGCATTGTTAAAAGCTGAAGCTACATTATTTATTTGCCATCTCAATTCAATTCTGAATGATGCACAAGCTTGATTTGATGTTTTATTGTCCCTGAAAGCCAATGTCGTAAAAGCTCAGCTGTATGGGACTATACAGATGTATAGTATAATGCAGTATAAGTCACTTTGGATAAAACCGTCTGTGATTTTGTGTTTAGAGGTGCTTCCGCTTGTGGAGTTTTATTTGGAGGAGGACATCTCAGATGAGGAGGCCGTGTCTCTCATTGACCTGGAAGTGCCTCGAGTAGACAGGAAGACTGCTGGCTGGCAGGAGATGACCAGCGAGGGTACCATCTCACATTCATCATTATACCCATTCAAATGAAGCTCTGGGAATCGCACAAACTGAGTACCACGAAAATAAAGTTCATAATCACCATGCTGTATCTGTCAAACCCCAAAGGGACAAAACTATGTAAAGTTATGATCAATATACAGGACCCAGAATAAATAAGTACATATTCCGTTGACATAACGATTATGTTTTTAATGCTTGCTATTACATTGCAAAGTTGAAAGATGTCAAAAGAGAAATTACGTTTTCGCAGTTTTGCATTGTTGCAAATCAGCTGTATATACATGTAGGCATTGGTTACTATAGTAAATGCAAATAAAAATGACTCTGTTGCCAGTAATTGACCATTTAAACTTTAAATGGTCAATTACTGGCAACAGAGTCATTTTAAAGGGTCATTTTCTGGTTTTCGATAAGTCAGCTCAGGCATTTCCGATTTTCAGGCATTCAGCTCATGGATTGCCTGTGATTCAAGTATTGCATGTGATTTAAGATTATTCCATCACAATTCGTGTCTGTTGTAAGGCCGACTGCTAATAAAAGATACAATGAAGCATGTATAAATGGTTAAGTGTGTATGCTGTGCGCGTGTGTGTGTGTGTGTGTGTGTATCTCAGAATCTCAGTGTCTAAAGCTGGATGAGAGGATTGAAGACCCTGAGGATGACCCCTTTACAGCCAAACTCAGCTTTGAGGTGAGAAGATTTACCTTAAAATAACTAATCTCGCTGCTTCTATTGCAATAAAACCGAATGGTTTTAGTGACTGATGTTGAAATCTTTTATTAATACATAACACTGTTTGAGAAGCTTGCTTCCGGTTTTATTTCTGCATCATTGCGTTCTGAAGGCATAATGCAATGGCATAACAAAATTATAACAATACTGAACCACAGGTGTCAATTGGTGGGTATTTTACAACTGTATTATAATTATTTTTCAGCCCACACAACCTTGTCTCTGGTTCTTTTATACTGAGCAAACTTTGCTTCTTGTTTGTGTTACAGCAGGGTGGCAGTGAGTTTGTCCCAGTGGTTGTGAGTCGAGCGGTTTTGCGGTCCATGTCCAGACGAGATGTCCTGATCAAACGCTGGCCCAAACCTCTCAGCTGGCAGTACTACCGATCTCTGCTTCCTGATGTCAGCATCACAATGTGTCCTTCATGCTTTCAGGTACCAAAACCTTTATAAAATAATTTCTAATGCCTGTTTGTAGGCAAACGTTGATTGCATCGTGTCTTTTTTGTAGATGTTCCACAGTGAAGACTATGAGTTGCTGGTTCTTCAGCACAATTGTTGCCCGTACTGCAGGAGACCCATTGACGAATCCAACTAACCCATTTATTTATGTGTGTGCAATGGATTAGCCACACGCGCTATATCTATGCCTGTCCTAGAGACAATTACTTTATTTGTGTGTGCTGTTGTGATACTTTAGGACTGAGGTGTTTTGTTGATTGAGCCGCTAGAAATCCGTAAGTAAATACCAGGTCAGCGGATCAGTCTGATAGGATGAAACAGATCAGAATGCTCATCCTACCAAAGGGGATTGTACAGTTTTTACAGTTTTGTGTGGGCATACTTTCTGTTTAATACACTTACTTTAAATAGGTGATAAGACAGCGGTACATTAGCTTTGTTTTTTTTACAATTGCTGTTTGTGAACACTAAATTGAAGACATATTTCAAAAATGCCTCATTGTTGTAATAGTTTTTTATTAATAAAGATGATGTTTTGTTAAATCATTCAGTGGATTCAGTTTAATGCTGTTTAACATGTGTCACATTAATCTTTTTTTTATTTAACATAAATTGTCCATTTGTATACAAAAAATGGAAACAACAAACTAAATTAAATAATGTTAACTTGTGTTTATGCAAAATACTACATTGATCTTATACATATACCTACGTATTGGCCTATTTAATTATTTTTGTTTTGCAAAACATTCCTTTTTTTCTTGCTATTGTGTAAAAAGCTCAATTTAGTGGTAATTCTTTCAGATTTATTGGCGGGTCACTGTAGGTTTTTTGGTAATGGTTTGCCGTGGATTAACATGGTTAATTAAATAACAACAATGCACCAACATGTATGCACATAATAAGTCAATTGTGTCAATGGTCAAGGACATGATAATTGAGCCCACCAAATATAGAGTAGTATCGTTTAAGTTAACCTGTGTTTTTTATGAAAATCAAATCTCTATCTAATCACCCCAAACTAAAAATTATTTGTTCAAATAGGCAAAAAGCATTTCAATTTATTTTACATATGCAAAGTGAAAAAGGTGCAGTGTCTTCAAAGCCACAGACCAAAGTGTAGTGCCCATTTGCCCCAATGCCATTCAAAACATGTCTGTGACTCTTTCGTCAATGGAACACAACAGAAGATATTTTGAGAAATGTCTCCGCTGTTTTGTAATCATACAATGGAAGTCAAATGTTCTTTGTAGTAACTGACGATGGAGGTTTATTTTAGGGTGAACTACTCCCTTTAATATAAATCTTTTAGTTTCCAAAAGTGAGATTACATTTGTTTTCAAAAAACATGTTTTTATTATGTTAGTTAGCTATAGTTTTGAGTTATTATGTCTTAAATTAAAACAAAACAACAGCAGTTCGATTTAGATGAATTGGAATGCAAAATAAATGAAACATGTTTTTAGAAAATGTATTTTCTTGTTTTAAATGGCAGAATGACCCAAGTTGTCCTTCAACCCGCTAACCTCCAAGGATTATCAAAATTCCTCACTGTAATCTCTCCTCTACTGTTAATCTGAGCTGGTGGGGGGCATATAAGAGGGCTACTTGTGTCCTCCATTACTTATTCTCAGCGACTTCGTTCGCTTACTTGCGGAAAGGTGTAAAAGCTTGTCTTTTTTATTTGAAATTACTTTTGACCGGTGAACCAAACATGAACGGGACAGAAGGTCCAAACTTTTACGTGCCGATGTCTAACAAGACGGGTATAGTCCGTAACCCCTTCGAGGAGCCACAGTACTACCTGGCAGAGCCGTGGAAGTACTCTCTCTTGGCGGCATACATGATCTTTCTCATCATTACTTCATTTCCCATCAACTTTCTGACACTCTACGTCACTGTACAGCACAAGAAGCTCCGCACACCTCTCAACTATATATTGCTCAATCTCGCTGTGGCTGATCTGTTCATGGTTGTGGGGGGATTCACCGTCACCCTGTACACAGCCCTGCATGGATACTTCATCCTGGGAGTCACAGGATGCAACATTGAGGGCTTTTTTGCCACCCTGGGCGGTAAGTACAATCTTTCTAGACCAGGTTTTCTGGAGTGTTTCTAGTTGTTTTTGGAGCCTTCTTTGCAGTAAATGGGCCAAAAACAAGATACATTACCTATAAAACAACTTTTGTAATACTAAACTGTATCTGTTTTACCGTAAAAAACACCCTCCCCCTACTCCTTTATTCACATAAGAGTCCGAGAAAAAAGTATTTATCTCAGAATTGTGATGTATAGTGCTTTCCACTTTTTTGCTTGACCGAGATCAGTTTGTTATAATATGAATAAAATGACAATTACCGATGAATTTTCAGGTGAGATAGCCCTGTGGTCTCTAGTAGTGTTGGCTGTTGAGCGTTACATTGTGGTGTGTAAGCCAATGGCAACGTTCCGATTTGGGGAGCCACATGCTATCCTGGGGGTGGGCTTCACCTGGGTCATGGCCCTCACCTGTGCTTTGCCTCCTCTGCTGGGGTGGTCCAGGTAAGAGTGCCGCTTAAAGTAATATGCCCTCAGATTATACATTTTGTGTGTTGAACATAAAAAAAAAAAAAAACTAACCCTGTTATAGTATCATATGTTACCTTCAGTAAAATCAAACATTCAATGATGTAAAACAATGGAACACAGAAAAACTAATTTATGCATGTATGGATTGACGCAGGTATATACCTGAAGGGATGCAATGCTCTTGCGGGATAGATTACTACACTCCTAAACCTGAAGTCAACAACACCTCATTTGTCATCTATATGTTCATCCTGCATTTCTCTATTCCACTTATAATCATCTTCTTCTGCTACAGTCGTCTGCTCTGCACTGTTCGTGCGGTATGGATACACACCGAATTATACCAGAGTTGGAAACATATGTCCCCAGGTGGACATGTTTAAAGTGATAGTTAACTCAAAAAGGACAATCCTGTACCAACTTTCTTCAAAATACAGTATATTATTTTGTGTATTGCGTTATGAAGAAAGTCATACAGGTTTGAAATGACAAGAGGATGAGTACAGAATTGTCATTTTTGGATGAACTATCACTTTAAATACTTGTTTAAACCCAGGTTATGGCTCCCTAAAGGGCATCTTTAGGCAAAATGCACAGCAAAGTAAAATACCAAAATTTTAATCAAATACATTATAATGATGTTTTACTAATAAATGATGTACATATCATGTTAGATATGCAAATAAGATAAACACAAAGTAGTAAATGATGTATTATTAGCATTCAGGACCGGAGCTATTGAATTATATTAACAACATTACTTTTATTTTATAAATGTAAAATGAGTTCTATTTGTATCTTGTCAAAATCCATTGAGAAGAAAATGTTTTGTATGTTTTTTCATTTCAGGCTGCAGCCCAACAGCAAGAGTCAGAGTCGACCCAGAGGGCAGAGCGGGAGGTGACACGCATGGTGGTTGTCATGGTGATTTCATTCTTAGTCTGTTGGGTACCGTATGCCAGTGTGGCCTGGTACATATTTGCTAATCAGGGTACAGAATTTGGTCCCGTCTTCATGACAATTCCAGCATTCTTTGCTAAGAGCGCAGCGCTCTACAATCCTGCCATCTACATCATACTCAACAGACAGGTGAGACGTACACAGAACATTTAAAAAGACTTTTATCAGGCGATTCGTTCAATTTGTCAAGGACAGGTGCTAAAACCTAAACTATGTTTGGCTTGAATAGCACCAAAATGCATTAGAAAATGGCAGGATGCAAAAAGGTTGTAGTTGGAACTATATTCATAAGGGTAAATCTCTATATATTAGGATGAGTGTCGTCAGAAACATGCTGTGTGTTTGCCCTTGTACAGTTCAGGAACTGCATGCTTACAACAGTCTGCTGTGGGAGGAACCCATTCGGTGAAGAGGAGACCAGCATAGCGCTGTCCAGTAAGACTCAGACTTCAGCTGTCTCGTCCGGTCAGGTGGCTCCTGCCTGAGCACCAGCGCCCCCAAGATCACCGCGTGACCTGGACAATCCATCTAGAAAATCCATTTGGCCAGTCTGCACCCTCTCATTTGTGCGTTAAGTTATCTTACATACTTTGTAGCATTTGGACAATCACTTGATATAATAATGCCGTATGTGTTTGATTATGACATCATCTTCAATGGTACCAAGTTAAATGACTTGATCACCTGTTGTGATACTGCATAATATCCTTCCATGTAAAGTTTAGTAGTTAACAGGATATGAGACGTGAACGCTGGAGCCGTGAGACCATGAGCCCAAATCAGCTCTGTAAATGTTTAGATGTCAGTGTCAAATGTTGTCAGTGGGGGAATTATGATGTAAATATATACGTATGAAGACATAAATTTTTCATATTTCCTCAAAATCATGAATTTGTCTGCAGATTAAAATAAAAAGGTATGACACAACTTTGTCATGTTTCAAAAACTTTTCAAAAACTGATACAAGGGTTCCGTCACGATCATGGCCATATTTTATAAAACGTCTGTGTCCAAGTAATTCAAGACATTTTCCTGAAGAATATATACAGAATATATAGCCTATAATAGGTACAGACTCCAAAAAACACTTTAAATAAAAAAGGTATGCCACATGGTCTCTTTAAAGCCTAGTATATGCATATAATGTTACTCCACAGCAAGGTGGCACTTGTTTGGGTGCTTTATGCCTCCTGCTTATGAAACCCTATTCACATTAAATCAATCACACAGTCAAATCATCAAGCACACAGTTATAAATATTGCTATGGAAATGTGTTATATAATCCAGTGCATCATCGTTGGCTCTCCCAGGACGTGGGGTCAGTGCGTTACATAGCCACGGGACCTCACGGCCCGAGTCAACAGTGTCCTCCTAGTTTAATATTCAACAGTTGACATTACACACCCTGTATCAGGATTGCTTCACAAATTACAAATGCTCAATCACATGAGCTAGTTATAGCAAGATCTGTGGAATATTATGATCAATGGCTTTTCCCACTCCTTATTCCTTTACCTGCATTACCTGCTGCACCCACATTCAATTGGTAGAGATTCATTAGCCGTCACCAAACCTTAACAGAGTCATTTTTAACGGTCTGAGGAAAGTGAACAGGAGCTGGCATCAGGTTGGCTCATATCTCCGGGCTCTGTGTTTTGACTAGCTGCTCAGGCCTCACTGCTGCACTCATAGATGTTGTCTTCCACTAGTGCGATGACCTGCTCAAACTTGTGTTGCAGCTGAGTGCGTCGAGCTGTCGGATTCGATTCGAGGGCATTCACCACCTGAAGAGCGAGATCAATATTAAAATACATTACAGATGATATTATCGTAAGCATTATTGTTGTAAGAAAACCCTTGACAACCAATCTGGCATTTTTAAATTTAGAACTCAAGATACTTATCTTACTACAAAACCGGGTAATGTCAAGTGATATATACTGTATTGCACTGGGCAGATAAAGAGAATGAGCGCCTCAGTCGCATTTCAATGCTTCCTGCAACTTAATCTGCTTGGAAAGGATTCATCTGGCGTTATTATGCCAACTAGACCTAACAGTGGGAAAAGTACTGCTTCACAAAATTGTCCTGAGATTCTATCTAAACCTTGAAATGGAGTCCGTTATCTATTTGTTAAGATAATACAGCACTCATCATAACAGGAATTACACAACAGGAATACAAACAATAATGCATTCTGCAAGCACCAAGAACTTACATTTTCTCTAAAGAAGGACACACAAGTGGTGCTTGCCGTTGAAAAATATAAGGGTGGTCATACTGCCTCTATTTATATAACTCTACTCTATTGTGTTATGTAACAAACGTTTTGGCTCAATAGCATCCAACCTTTTATCTCTTCGATGTTCTGATGCATACTTTTTGTGTGTGGCTAGGAAGTTTGAATGTCACTATTTTAAGTAATAGAGCAAACAAAACCCTCTGACACATGTGATCTGTTGCATCCTGCATGTTAACAATAATCAGCCTTACACATTGGCGGCTTGTTTTTCAAACCCCTATTGCGATTGCGCTTTCATGTCATGCCAAGACTCTATTCAGCAATAACAACCGTTACAAAATGAGCTCAGTCACACGGATGCAAATCAGGGTGTTTCAGTGTGCTGATGAAGCATCGCCCGGCCCAGTGATGGCCGAAGAATGGAGCGTAAAATGAGTCCAGGGCATCAGCGCCGGGGTGCCAGCGCACGCTCACACATGCCCAGGAAAATGCCCAATCCTCATGCTGTATCAATTTTACCACAATTGACTAAATGAAAAGCTTTCTCACCTGATGACGATATCTCTTGGCATATTTGTAGATTTCAGTTAAGGCAAGGGTGGTGTTGAACTCATTCCTGTATTTCTATGACAAAAAGAATGATGTGATATGCATGATGAAAAACATGCTGCCTCTGCTTACAAACCAAGTTGTCTGCAGCAGCCAAGCTGGAAATATCGTTATATATAAATGTTGTTTGCTATATTGGGTTCATCTATTTACTAGGCTTGTCCAAATGCATTCTGGGATTGCCCTTTCCCTTCTAAATTGGGAGCTTTCCTCAAATGCCAAATACCTACAGTAGGCTATGTGCGGCAGGCAGCTATTTTGTAAAGCTGATCAAAATGTAATTGGACGTGAACGGTAAGTGTCCGTTCCGCTTACCCGTGATTCCTCAGCAAGGTGAGCGTTCATTTCCTGTTCGCTCAGTGGTGCCATCTCCTGAATCTGCTTGTAATAACTGTGAACCTTCTTCTTATACTCTGGGATCTCTTTGGCATACAGCAACTTATTGGTGGGAGAATCCTAAAAAGAAACATTTATTTTATATATGGAAATACTGCATTAATGTATGATAAAAAACAGTCATATATTTCTGTATACCGTCCCCAAACAAATCAGCTTAGTTTTTTATTATCTTTTGATCAAAATGTTCTTTCTTTGTCATAATCACACTTAGTTCGCTATCTTAATGTTTTTTTACATATACAATATTTTTGCAAATTGTTTTAAAATGTAAATATTCATTCAGAATGTTTTTTAAGCAGCTATGGAAATTAAAACCAACTCGGTTCCCCGAGCATATTGTTTAAATCAGCTTTAAAAAATATCTCAGCACAATGTTTAAATTCAATGTGTTTTTTTATGAAATGCTTCGATCAAACATTTGAAAAATGTGCGTGTCTCAAATTGCTGGATCAACTTTCTTCTATGTGTAAATCGTCATCTTATCAGAACCCTATGCATGCATGCATGTAGAGAGCATATTAAGTACAAAAACGTTTGCAATCTTTTTCACATTTAGAGGGCCATCGGTTCTGAAATGAGACAGATTTGAGGTAAACAATGCATGCATCACAGCAGGAATGTGTGCTTGTGTGTGACACACTAATGCAAAGCTGTCTTAGGTTTATTGCTACGGTGAAGATTTATTTTAAATCATGTATATTACCTTATAATGTGAACATGGGTTGAAATGAGTGAATTGTCCAAACTCTTGCAGCCCTGCATTTATAAATAGATACACTGCTTCACTTAAGTTTTATCAGTCCGTGACTCAAAACCCAGTAGCATACAAAACTGGCCTTGTGAAACTGAGCAAACTGGATTTTTAGAAAAACTAGATCAACGCCTGTGAATGGTCAACTGACATTTTGTGTAATGCTGAGATTATGAGACATCGAAATCGTGGTCATCTAAAAGCACACAAGAGTATGTTACACAACTATTTGGAGATGTGTCTGTGCTCTTACTTTGCCCAGCTGTAGGTCAGAGAGTGAGCATGCATCAATGAAAGCCTGAGCAATAACTGACAAGCAGGCGTCCATGTGATCCGTCTTATCGATGTCGAAAACAAACTGAGGGTTTTTCAGTATGTTCACCCAGAACCTCAGAGGCAAACTGTAGAGAGATATATTGGAGACCATTACAGCCCTGTGATGTATTATTGTGCATGCCATCTTAACATCATTTATGCTTCCCTTTTTTAATTTATCCCATAATAATCTCAAAATAATAGTAGCTATCTCTCACAAACGTATTTTTCACTTTTAGAGGACATTTAGTAACTCACCGATGAAAAATATGGGGTAAAGTTCATTCTGAGAAAATCTATTTCTTTAAGACCTTTCTTAAACACTTTTACAAATACCTATTGGTTTTCCAAATATGCACCGTGTCGGGGTCTGTGATACCACGATGGTCTGCTTGTTCTTCTAGAAAGTCAAAGAAGTATTTCACAGCGAAGGGTGGTCTCTCAGGCGGAATGCTGAGAATGGCTTGAAAAAGATCATCTAAGAACTTCTGAAGTGTTCCCTGTACAGATAGAAAAGCTAGTTACACTTTAACTAAGACATGTGTTTATAAGGATTTATTCATAATGCATGCATAATACATTTTTAATACTTAAGAACACATTTATTTGACCTTTATCAATAATAATGAATTTAAGTACTTGATTTGAATATATTTGTTAAAACTGTATATACAATAGATCACCTTACTGTTAGCATAACCTTTCATTTAAAATAATTTTACGTCAGTATTTTATCTTGAACCTGCTGATAGTTTCATGTCGTTTCCCTTTAGCTTTGACATACGCTGTCGCAACATTGTAGTCATGCAATTTCCATAAATAAATGTTATTTCTCCTCAGATAATGAAATTTGACTGTCATTGTGTTTGTTGTTAGACCTGTATTCAGTGGTGAACCTTGAAACTTGCCACAGAGATATGGAACTGTAATTTTGTCGACAGATCTAGCATGTTTTAAAATAATGCACATCCGTAGAATGTTCGTCAGCCAATCAGAATTAAGCATTCAAAAGCCCCCCCGGTATAAAAGTAGTACTATACTATATCACTATATAATAGTATAGAGACCGTTTCGAAGTGACAACATAGACAAACGTTACTTGGCTAAACTTGTCTCTCCAGTATTTTGAATTTAGACTGCGATACCAAGCTCAACCCCTAAATGTCGATGTACCATACGGTTTCTTTAAATGCGATCAAACTACAGGACGCATTCAACAAATTGTTTATTTAAAAACATGAACATTCAACTAAATTCAACAAATCATTTATTTATACAATAAAATAATAATATAAATAAATATGAACTAATTCATTTAATTTATTCATTAACGCCGACAATTATTAAATCGGGCATTGACGCAGTTTTTTAAGTATTATTTTATTTTGAAAGTCCATTGCTCACTAGCTCTGAAACGTACAGACAAACCATGGGTCACAGAAGGGGTGGGATGTTTATTGGAAATGGCTGGGAATGGCGTCACCATGCGTCTCAAACAATGAGAGCATTCGGGGTTGGCCTAAGACTGCTGAAGTGAGCACATGAAGCAGGAACACCAGAACTGAATGTAAAGGTACAGAACTCTTACATGATGGACATTTCGTTTTAAATCTATTCCAAACGGGGGAGTTGATCGAACAAACCACTCTATTTCGTCTCCCCTCCTTCAGCTATGTGTTATCCATCAGTGTATGCTCAGGTGTAAGGTGCTTATTTAATGCTATTAATGATAAAGCGGAAGGAAATCAATAGCCTGCAGAATAATTTTGAATGAATTATTATTGAATTTTATGCGTTTACAATGCGATTAGTCGCGAATAATCACAGAAAAGTCAAGCGATTCGTGCGATTAAGAATTTGAAGCGTTGCCCAGCACTAATAAATAGTTATATTATTAAACACTAGTCAAACATAGAACGTAAGTTAACTGCATTCTCGGCTCGCGTCCGATAAAACGGTCTATTACAATGTTTATCTCAATGACAAATGAGTACAAAATATGCTTTAGGTCACCTTGGTAGAAAGCAAACGTGTCAGGTAGATCTCAGGCAACACTTTCTTTCTGTGACTCTGCCTGTGGGATTTCCTGGTCTCCATCAGTTCATCATGCGGCAGCACCTACAGTGACATGACCATCAATTATCAGCATTATGGGTACTCTTATAAACGATGACTAAAAATGTATGATTTGTATTATCTTTAACTTAACTTTAACATTTAACATATAAATTTTAACATAAAAAAAATACAAGTCAAATGTTTAACCTTGCATAGCTCTTAATAAGCGATGACATAGCCTACACTACAGCCATCCAGGTGTTATCACATATAAATGAATACATTTTTTATGATAACAACTAACGGTATGTGTATTACCCTGCTTAGTACACAGTTACTTATTAGACATAAAATGTTAGCAATCCCATGTAGTTACAGTTTTCTCTGTGTGTCCTTACGATATTAAGTCTCTTGAGCTACATCATTACTATTCAATAAACACTTACCAAATGAACATATTTCTCTGTGTCCAGATCTTTCACTGTGGGCAGAAAAGACACAATTACCCAGGCGAAAAATGACGTAAAGCACCTTGACCATTTGCACAAACAAAGTGTTTAGCATCAATAACTGACGAGTCAAGGCTCATTACCTCTGCCCAGCGTGTTCTCTCTCTTATCCTTCATGCTCATGGCCAGGGACGCCCCATCTGGGATCTATAGAGGCACGTAAAAGGTTAATTGTCATCAGGCTATTTGATACAGAAATTGACTCTGAGCGAAACCCACATTTTGACTCATTCCATTAACACCCAAAAAAACCCAAACAGACCTTTACATATTTTTAATTTCTGCTACAGATGAAATAAACAGAGCTGGAATCTTGAGCACTGAAAGGTATGAGGACGTGTCTTGTGTTCTATACTATACACTCTCGTAATTCCACATTACCAACACACCTGATAGTGAAAAACAGTATTGAGTTTTTTTCTTCTATCTTCCATGATAGATGTGTCATCCAGATCGTGGAGAATTCTGCTGCTCTGTCCCTTTGGAAACCATTCTGTTTGAGACAGACTTTATTTACACACATAACTCTTGGTTATAAAACTATGGTTACCCATAGCGCCATGGAGTCCTTGAGGTCCATTGAATACAAGAAATGACAAGCAGCATTAAGTAATGTCCTTTCTAATGAGCCAAGCAAAGAAAGTCGTCGCATTTAATGATAAATTACCCAGTTCAACATCTTCCTCTTTGGGCCATTGGGAGAAGGGAAGGTTCTTGTAAAATGCTTCAAGTATCTTTTCTTTCACCTGACAGATGGTGTCTGTGTTCATCACACGGACAATCACGGAGTCCATTCCAAAACCTTGGAATGACACGTTAATGTTCTGGAACACACACAGACACAAGGAGACGGCTATCAAACCATTTGATTAAAAATGAAAGAGATGAGCGTAGAATCTGAAATGAAAGTGGGTGTGAACAGAAAGATTTGTCAGAAGTCACGTTAAGCTCACCTGTGGTTTAGCCTCAATGTTTTCCCTCAGAAGCCACTCCTCGTTGAGCGTGTAGCGTGCCTTCCCAGTGATGGCGTCGATAGAACCCTTGTTGATTTGCTGTCTGATGGCACATAGCAGCAGGAAGAAAGGTTCGCCTACAGTTTCCTAATAGGCCAAGAACAACAGTTTGTGAATGTTGGAATTGCAAGCGATACGTACAACTGATTTATGATGGACACAGATCATCATGGTAGACCTTTGTGGTCATTCTTGGTACAGTAGAATTTTTCTTATTTCTCACTACTTTGTATACTTGGGCACCTTAAGGTAGCTGTACATGCAAATGGACATCCAGTTCGTAAGCATCTTCTCCACCACTGACTCTGTTCTTCTGAGCATCAGTTTGGGGTTTTTGGAGGCTGAGGCATCAATCAAATCCACCAACAACTCCTTCATAATGCTGGTGTAGTACTCAAGTTTACCATGGAGGGCAATAGTAAGCAGAGAGGCAAGATTGCACCTAAACATCAATGGAAACATGCATACACAATGAGAACAAACCTAGAGAATTATTATTAAAAACATGTGCATGTGGGAGTGGAAAATGTGATATGAAGAGAGTTGGGGAAGGCCCAGGCCATGAATAGCTCCAGAGAAAAAGGACCTCTCATGCCAAACATCCATCCCTTTCTGCAATAGTACACAATTGTATTGTTCTACTGTTTTAGCTAATCAGGTGCAGATGACAATGACAGACAGAATCATTGAGTGCGGGATGTGCACCATAGTTGCATAAATAAATAAAAAAAGGTTAACATCTCATTAGGGAACTGTAAATATGATTTTTTTTCTCAGTCTCTCTTAGAAAAATGTTGTTTTCGTGTCGGTGGTTTCCTTATATTCGTTGTGTCTTTAAGGAAAACCGTCTAAGAAAATGTTCATTCATAACTGAAACAAGTCGTGTGCTATAACAAACCTCTCTCTCTGTTCAATAAAATGCATTTTTGCAAAAATACTAATTGTGTTCTTTAAAGACCAAGGAAAATACTTATAATATAAATTCCACATTATCAGCACAAGCAAAAAACTTATTTTTCACTGTACTCACCGGTCTCGCACTGCAAAGTCTTTCTGCTGCTCAAGTGCATGAACAAAGGTGACTAGAAAGTGTTTGTTGTTCAGAAGAGTTGAAAACAGTGTGATTCCCTCATCCACATTGGGCCGTGTGGTGTTAGAAGGCTTTCATAAAGACAAAGACACATCGTAAACAGTTTGCAGTTTTATAAAAGCAATAAGCCCCACGAAGCAGTGCATTTTATAACCGTAAGACTGAAAATACTCTGTATTTTCCGCAAACACGCATCAATGTATATCAGTACATTATACAAACAATGCTTCTATAAGAGTATCCTAAACATTTGAATATTTTTACAAAATGCTGAATGTTCCTTCCTAATTATGAATAACACACTCTTGTGACAATGTGTTATACATACACATGAGATCACACAAGAAGTTTTCAATTCCTAAGTACAGTGAGACTGAATTCTCGACAGCGTTGCCTCACCTGACAGTCCTGCAGCAGAGGATGAGTTTCAGATAGAGCTCGAGGACCAAAGGGACTGTTCTCATAGACAGGCTGAACCAGACGTCTCTCATAGTCAGAACACATCTACACACAACAGGTATAATCAAAACCAAACCAATATTTGTGTGTGCTAAATATTTGAACAGCATTTACTACTTTTTGTTGATGTTAAAGCAAATATATTTTCTCATTGTTTGTTTTGCTCTTAAAAACTGAATTATCTGGTTTAGGCTCCAAAAAGGTAGGTGGTAGTATTTCATATTTATATTTATTATCTTGCCTTTGATGCCACAATTTTAAGTGGGTTTCATTGGCAAAATTACATAACAGATGAATTTGAATAATACGATTATTTATTTATGAATTGCTTTTATTTTCAACAGGTTTTGCAGTAATATTAGGATCGCAAATTCTAACCTGATATTGTGACACCACTTATTATGCATCTAGTGCTATGGATGCAACATTTCATTTTGAAAGGGTATTTAGTAAATGTTGAAATTAAAATTCACATGGTATTTAAGCATTGTGCATGTTAATCTAGTACACATAGAACCCTACTGTAAAGTGTCACTATTGTTTTACACATTTTCATGAGAATGTACAGCAGCAGACATGCAGACCGTAGTGAACTGTGGAAATGAAACCTGTTATGTTCTACAGTACCTTAGGAAAGAAAGTGCGAGTCACAAACTGCTTGTACTCCAGGAATGGGATTCCCTGTGAGCGGTTAAGCTCTTTGGTCAAATCGGTCATGTCAGTCTGTAGTTCTGCAAAACCTGCATGACAATAACATGTCAGCAACACAAACACAGATTGGGTTTCTTATACATGTGTGTGATTTTGCACCTTTATGCGGTGCAAACTGTATATTCTATACCATAACCCTCACCCTACCACTAAACCCAAGGGCGTGACTTTGATTTGACATTGGTGGGACATACATATAAAATTGGTCGGCAGAGCCGCATTGTTGATCCCAATCCTTTTAAAGAAGTCTCGACAGAGAACGAGGCTGTTAACCGGTTGTGTACCACAGACACATTTTTGCATGACTTCCACATTGTTTGTGCAAGCAACTCATTTGCATGGTAAGCATTTTACAAGGGTAAACATCTTTCAATTTCCACTGTTCTGTAAGCAGTGTGTGTCTTTCCTTTCAAGAGTTGAGCACATGGCTTGAGCTGATATCAGATCAGTCTTTGTGGGGAAGTCCTGGTGTAGGTGGTTCTGCTGGGATAACAGGAAGTGAGACATCCTCTTATTGTTTCAACACAGGATGTTTGTGTCTATTTGGAGATGAAATATCCATGGAAACCCAAAATGTAACGGAAGGAAAGAGCTCCATGTGGTGAAATGTTGCAATTGTGAAAGCCTGAGCCCCTAAGGCCACATTCACAACTAAACATTGCAAAACTACATGAAGAATCCAAATGTGTTGAATCTGAGATTAAAAACATGTACAGCGAACCCTTCGAACCTGATTCCACTTAATGTGACCAGTTTGTACAGACATAGTGAAAGATTGAACAGATGTCCGGACAGAAAATCCTGTAAGAAGCTTGCATCTAAAACACAATTTCTGAACCGGACTTTCTGTACTACAGGTTAAATTAGCTTTTATTTTGTAGAGCATTTTAGCACTTGTGTTATAAAAAAAAGAGAATCTACGACATTCTTCCTTGAGAAGAATAAATCACTGACTATTACTCCAAGCAGGATTGCAAACTATCAGCAGAAACATCTCCCTACTGTAAACACCAAAATGATTTATGATCAGCAGTTTGGGAAACAACAGCTGCATTTCCATAGTCGGGCCAAAAGCTGTATTGTGATGTGCATGCCAGGGTCAGTCTTCACTTCCGGAGCTTGATCGGGCTTGGCTGGGGCTTCCTTTAGGACAACCGAATACCTTGGTCCAAAGAGGGCCGGCCGTGGCTTTAGCAGTGGTTATGATGAAAGGCGGAGATTCTCAGAGGAACTGTGATGGGTGAGCAGTGCATAGGGAAAGCATCTGCAGCTATTTCAAATACATTTACAGCTACATTTCTTCAACAACTTCTGAAGATGTAGATAGTATAACTTGGATTTGTTTTATCTGCATAGCTTTGCACATTGTGGTCAATGTTATAAAAGTCTGAGTTCTAGAAAGAAACGCGATGTGCTTTATCTCATGCTTTCAAGGATAAAATCAAAGACAGGAAAGAGTGATTGACAGTGTGGCGCTAATGACAAAATATTCATCCACTTGGAAAGAGGAAGAAATTTATATAATCTGAATCTAACCAACACTGTTAACTCGTAAATATGTTCTGCATTAAGCAACAAATACTTTAGGGGCTTCTCGGTCATTTAAATTTGTTAAGTGAGACGAATACACACAGAAATTTAGAACTTGGCTCCCTCAGATCTCCCGAAGCTCAACAGAGGCCCAGGATTTTCTAAAATGAAGACACCTCTTGATGGATTTCCCCCTCACAGCTGGAGGTCCGAGGCTATACGCTTGGCCCGGCCCATAAAAAGGCGTGACTTGCACTGGCCCACCAATGGAAAAGCAGCTAGTCATTAGAAAAAAAAATTATGTGAATTTTTTTTCATGTGTGTGTATGTGTGTTACCTTTGCGTATCTCATCTCTGATCTGTGACTCCATTTCCTCCATCTGTAACAGAGTCTTCTGCCAATACCTCTCCGCCCTGCGGCTCTTTGTGCAATACACCACCAATGCTACACACAGAGTTGATGTCACACATTGTTTTCGCTGCCAATTCAATTCTTGTTCAGGTGGATGTTACAATAGCAGATGTTTGTATGAACAAGAGGACCTATCATCAAGTAAGTCTGAGACATAAAAACACAGAAAGAACTGAGACAGCCTAAACACATTTCTTATGAAATGTGGCAACATTTTTTATTTAACCCCAGATTGACTAAATGAAACAGAGCTCAGATCTCTGTGTGGGCCATAAAAATGTTTAGCCATCTACATCTCTACTCACACAATTTCTACACTTTTGTGGGAAGCATCTAATACTTTTGCTATACATTCTTTTTTATTCCCTTAAATGTATATATTTATTGTTATATACATACCCACGGTGCAAAGCAGCAGCAGCACACAGCACACAACAATAGAGATCACAATGGCCAGTTCGCTGCCTCCACCCATCTGCACCATCGCTATGACCTTATGAAAATGACCCACTCTCACCTGAAACAAACAATATTACGACTTAAAGAAGCCAAAACTTCAAAAGTACATTCAAGCCATTTATCGAAAATTTGACCTTTGCCTTGCTTAGCGCATCTGTAACAGAGCAACAGAGGATTACTTTTACAGCCAGTGTCGTCTGCTCAGATTTCGCATTCTTATTATGAAATCATTGCCTCTGACTTACTTAAGAATTCAGCAGATTTTGCGAAATTAACTATTTGTCTTCTGTTTTTTAATGCCAGACAGCAATGTAATATAATCACGTTTATATTTCACAGAGGGTATAAAGTTGTGTTCACCCAAACGTGTCGCTTCAGACTGTTGATATATGTGAATAGAGGGCGTTCAGGAGAGAGACTCACAGTGACGGGCAGATCTCCAGTGCTGGCACTCAGTGATCTATTGATGGTGCAGTGGAAGAGCTGGTCATTTTGGAATGTGATGTCACAGAGGTCCCAGCCAATCCTCACTGAGTATTCCTCCGGTGTCAAATCCAAATCACTCGGCACTTTCTGCAGTCCAAGAAAATGAATACCCTTTAAGACTGTCTCTGCATATACTCATATGATAGTGGGATGGAAAGTTATTTGAATAAATTACATTTTATATTTTAAGAAATGTAACCTCCCATCCTATCTTTAAATTCCTTGGTAGAGAATACAGCATGCCCTCGTTGTCCTAGGACTACAAACGTGTTCCAGTCTGACTCTCAGATGCTCTAAACCAGGGCTAGTCAACTTAGCTTCTGGCCGTCATACTGCAGAGTTTAGTTCCAAGCCTGACACCCGCTCAAACTAACCAAAATACTCAGGACTACTTGAAAATGATAACCAGTTGCACTGGATTTGGACTTGAAGTAAACTATACAGACCACAGACCCTCCAGGACCGGATTTGGCTGGCCCTGCTCTTAACATCCCACCACTTAGTTACAGACCATTATATTACTTCAATATCATTGTAATGGCGCATTTCCACTGCATACTTTTTTTTCACTGGGTACATTACTAGTACCTGACACTTTTTTAAATACCACCTCGGTTGTGCTTCCAAGCGTACCATACCGATACCAAAATGTGACTTGTTTAAACACAGATCACTGATTGGCCAGAGAGAATCTTTGCCAGCGGCAGTATGCTCTCATCCGCCATCGATATGGTCCAATACTCCTGTGTTCTGCATTTGTTTCTGTCGCATTAACAATGATGCTACGGCAGAAGAGGTGGCGTAACTATGACGAGAAGTTTGTAAGTTTGTAAGCAAACTGAGTCGAAGCAAAGTGAGCTGTACCGAATCGAGTCGTATTAAACCTGACGGTACCACACAGTTGAAACGCACCAAATGTGTACCAGGGTTATTGATAGTAAACTAAAACTAGGACTTTGTTCAACTTTTTTAAATAGTAATAATAAAATAAATAATAAAATACTGAGCTAGAATAATCAACGAAAATGGTTTTGAATTGTTTTAATTTGTTCTGTTTGCTGTGCATTATAATTGACCAATGGCATGATACATTATTTCACACAATTGTGATTCTCTTTTTATATTTATGTTAGTTTTTTATACAGGAGCATAATATGCTGAGACAACGACAACTACGCCATTCTAAGGAAAAGGTCATGAAGTCTGCAAAGACCAAGGCTCTGAGGTCCAGACCAGCTAGTGTCAGTAGGGCAGAGAAATGACAAAGTACCACAACAATAAACAAAATCACCTAAAAAAAATCAAAAACTAAATTAAAAACTTTGAAAGAATGTTTTTTACATGTAACAGTCACTTACATTAATGATCAGGATAAGTGGCTCTCCAGGGTGATGTTTAATGTGCTTCTCTTTGTTGGCTGTATAAAACTGCGGGTCTTCCACATAGTCAAAGCGGAAGTGGCCGGTATGTGGCACCTCGTCCTCCTCTAGCTTCTGGCTTGCTGAAGACTCACCGATTCCCCTGTAGAGCACCTCATTAAAGTAGAAATGAGCTGTGGCCTGCTGGGATTCACTGGCAGCAGGAGAGTCGCACACGATTAAAGTGGACGAAACGCAAGAGCAATTCTGCAAAACACAGTACAATGACATCTACATGACTAAATACTGTATTATTACTCAAAGCCACTTACTAGAATATCACCACTTTTATTTATGACAAAATCATAAAAATATACCGTCTGTCCAATCCCAGACACCTCCATTTTGACAGACTGCACCAGATGAAAACTGTGTCCAGTGACTGAGATTTTGCGACCACCACTGCAACACAAACACATGTGAAAAGAGACATAAGTAGAAAGATCACTGTGTTTATTTTAGCAGTCATGACCAATCCGATTTTGCCCCCCGTTGACTCCCATAGTAGGAAGAAGGTTCTGTTGAACACAAAAGAAGACATTTCGAAAGGACAGCAAACAGTTCTGGGGCACTTTTGACTACTATTGTATTTATCCTACTATGGGAGTCAATTGGGAGAAAGATCTGTCTTGTTATAAGCATTCTTCCAATATATTTCTCGGTGTTCATCAAAACAAAGAAATGAATACAGATTTGGAACAAATCGAAGGTGAGTAAATGATGACAGAATTTTTATTTTTCGGTGAAGTATCCCTTTAAGCCTAGTCTCAGACTAAGTTAAAAGTTAAAAGTGTCTTGATCGAAAACAACATGTACTGACATATCTTAAATGATATCAGTGTGATTGTTTTGTGTCAAGATGTACACCAGTAATGTTTTTTATTGTAAAGTATGTTCCTAAAATCGACTTAAATATCTAGTCTAGTCCTGGGTTAAACGGATCTCTGTCTGGGAAACCACCCCCGTAGACTTATATAGATGATGTATTTAGTTTTTCTTGTGCTGTGTTGTCTCACCTGAGGTAGCTTTTGTTGGGTTTTAGGTGACTGATTGTAGGGTTCTTCTCATAGAAAAATGTGGAATTTGGTGAACCACTGTAACACTGCCCGTCGTCGTATACCACACACACTGAGACACTCTCTGTGACGGAGGACACCCCTGGTGGCATTACGCACATGATGACATCACTGGACTGCCTGAAAAACCATATGGGAGTGTCTAATAAAGCTACACAAATATAGGAGATGAGAAATACTTTTGTAAAGTAAAAAAATACCATACTCACTTGAGGATGTTGCAGTTCTGAGTACTGTTGACTTTGACATTAATAATAGATCCAGCATCCAAAAATTCACCCTGAATAGTGAGTCTGGTTCCGCCAGCAAGGGGACCTTGTCTGGGTGTAAAGTCTAGTAGTTTGGGCTCCTGTGTCGTTGGCAGACAATGTAGAAGATTTAGGAATACACCTTAGTTGCTAAATTAAGACTTCAGAAAGATTCAGCTGTACTGAAAACTAGTCCAAATGCATAAGGATCTTGCAAAGCTGGTAGACCGGGATAGTAACAGTGGAAAATTTAGCAAATCTTCTTTTTGTAACAAAGCCAATACAATATGTTTGCACTTACAATGTATTCAAGCTGTACATTTGATCAGTATTCGTATTCCCTTGGAATCAAAACTAACCTTCCTCTGCCGATTTAACCACAAAGCTAAAGAACACAAAGGAACGGGTGTGTGACTGCATGTTTGAGTGTGTATATTTACAGGTCTGCTCTCTGAAACAGCCCTGGAAGCTTCAACCTATAATGTCAGCCCAAATCTATGTGTCATGCAGGAAATGTAAACACTACACACACACACACACACACACACATTTGAGATAGCCCTGCAGCATACCTTACACTGCCCTAGGAGACACACACACAAATGGGTGCGGGGGGATAACAGCTAGCGGAGAGTCAAGGGGAGGATGTTTAAGTGTATGTACATTAAGACATAAGGTTTCTTGAACTCAGGGAATTGGCATACAGTTTAAGGAACAAGGACTGGAGCAGTACCCTTTACACTTTCCCACTCCATCTATTTTTCTGAAATTCTTTGGGTTTCAGAGAATATAGTAGGTCTGGGGATTTTGCGTTAAGTCTGATCACAGGAATGACCCATGACCAAGTGTGCCTCTGTATGCCTCTGCATGCCTCTGCAAACTGTAATAACTTTAATAATGAAACCATTTGTTGAGTCGGGGGAAATTTACAACAAAAAAATACATTTTCTCCTTGCATATCGCTTACTGAACTTTAACTATTATCCATAACCATCAAGCGTACATCACAGATGGAAGTATACTGAAGACATTTTCCTGGTTTATGCTGGTTTAAGCTTGT
This sequence comes from Barbatula barbatula, assembly GCA_037178815.1. NCBI lineage: Eukaryota > Metazoa > Chordata > Actinopteri > Cypriniformes > Nemacheilidae > Barbatula > Barbatula barbatula. Next base: position 2,686,139 of record CM074086.1, read on the forward strand.
CATGTATTGGTATAAACTGGTCATGTGCTGGTTCCTCACCAGCTTAAACCAGCACATGACCAGCTTAAACCAGCACAGACCATCATCAAGACATACCTACTTTTTCAACAGGATTACAGCTGTTAACAACAAAATGGGCTTGATTTTTATATTAATACAATACAAATGCAATGTCTTCCAAAGTGGAATTTTTTCTAAATGCAATTTCAATGGAAATAAATTCAATGGGATTTCACTTAGGTCAAAAGGTGGGTCTTGACAAGGCCACTTGGCTTTTGCAATGAATTTCTTTAAAAAAAAGTTTATTCTAATGCCTATGGTTCATGTGTGTATTTTTCTTGGACGCATAACCTGCACGTCTAGAATGTGCATCTAAGCACAGTTCTGATGTGTAAAATGTATCAAATCAAGCTTGAGGCAACAAGTGTTTCAACGGTTTCAAGAGCAGTTTGTTTGGTATGTTTATAAAGAATAGTTTTAATCTTAAAAATTCATAAAAGCTTTCAGGGGCCGGTGCAGAAAAGTTTATTAATGCATTCAGGAGATCAAGATTTGATTATTGCAATGACTTACTGGGAGGTTGCCCTGCGGGCTTGTTACAAAAACTTTAGTTGGTCCAAGATGTAGCAACAAGAGTATTATCATATCAGCTATTAGATATAGACTTTAATAATCTTATTTTTTTCCTTTCTGCCTCCAGAGTCAAGGTTTTTCTACATTTAAAGTATATACATCACCACTATTGGACTTGCTCTCTGTGGGCCTTTTACTTGAATATTGCTTTTAACATAACAGTCTTACAGGAACATACACTCTTAAGCAAAAGGTGCTTCAAAATGCTCTTCGATGCCATAGAACCTTTTAAATCTGAAAGCTCCCATTTTTTCCTTGTTTTTGAGGCTTTGATTATGTTTTTGGGCTTTGATTATGTTCAATCAAATTTCACATATTTCAAGTCTAGTGTTCACCGCTGTCCCTCTTCTAACTAAACGACTGGATTTCTTCCGGTCTATATAAAGTCCCACCTTCCGAAACGCTCTGATTGGTAAAGCTGACCAGGTCCGTCGTGATTGGTTCCCCACTTAGAGTGTGTGTGTGTGTGTGTGTGTGTGTGTGTGTGTGTGTGGGGTGTGCGTGCGTGCGTGCGTGTGTGTGTGTGTGTGTGTGTGTGAGAGATATCCCACCCATACCATTTCAGCAAGTTGGCGCACACACACACAATATCAGTGTATTACACAGAACAGCTTTCACAACCGATGTTAAAGTCTTGGAAGTTGTTATTAGACCGTTGGTCATCCGAATGTGTGTAGCTGAATTCTTATTACCAGCAGTAGGATTGTGATGAAAGTGAACGTAGTTTAGTCACATGTTTACAATCTCAGATAACCAAACACTACTCCAGCGGCTCTTCCTCTTCTCTAAGGAAGGCCTCGCCCCTTTTTTGGAATAATCCTGTGGGCGGAGGTTATTAAAAACATTCGGAATTGTGACATCATGTACCCGGGAAGTAGAGGGCTGTAGTCTGATTCCAGACGTTCTCTGAAGTCCTTGAAAAGCGAACTCTGTTAAAGACAATATCTCGCTTGGCACTGAACTTTAAGCTTTATCATTTTGCAGGTTTTGTTTATGCTCTAACAGCAAGATTACACCCTAACTAAGGGTTGGAAAATGTGATCGCACGGAAGGGGACCTTTAAGAACCTTTCTGTTCGACAAAAGGTGTTTTGTTGTGAAAAAGTTTTATTATAGAAAAACAAGAAGGAGATTCTTCTCTGTGGCATCGCTGTCAAGAAGTGTAACTATTTTCCAATGAATGCTAATTGTGCATTACATAATATAACTGCAAACTGTCTGTCTTGGTTCACATTGTATCAAAAGGCATCTTTAGCTCACGTTTTGTAAGACTTGCAATAATACCATGTTTTGAAGCTATTATTTCAGGAAAAACATTTACATATGCTATTTTGATGCATACGTAAGTTGCGAATTTCTCGACTACAGTGGGACTTAAAGTCCGATGTCATGCATAATCGCATCCAGGTCCAAATGCTCTAGCACTTTTTGTGGTTTAACTTTGGCAACTGATAATGTACACTTGTATCATGCCGTGTTGTAAAACTACTGAAAAACCTTGATCCCAACCTTTTTCTCCATAACAAAACCCCAGATGACCAGACAGCGATTCAGTTTCTATTAATTAATAAAAGATTGATGTCGGACATTCTGTGAGACTTGAGACTGTAGTGTAAATTGTGAGTTTATGAAAGTTTATTTTAAATATTTCTTAAATGTATAAATGTATGTTCAATAACATTCCTTACGTCAAAGTTAACAATGGAAAAAGATTGTTGGATCATATTTGTTTGTAAAGCGCCTTTCAGAACGCACAATATTTCAAAGCAGCTTTTAAAGTATAAATAATGGTCTATGGCCTGTTGTTTCATGGAAAAATTATGATTAGAAATGTGTCATATAGTAGATAAAGGGAGAGATGGCTCAGGACAGCCATAATATAGTCTGGCTTTTTGTGATGATTAGGATGAGGACAAAACTAGACATTCCAAAACAAAACTCTCTAAACACCCAAATAAACGAAATACAAAACAAATACAGAAAGGTTTATACTTACAACAAAGGAGAAGATTTCCCTTGATACGCCCACTGCATTACTGTTTATGCTCACTGTAACATAATCCCTCATCTTTTCCCATGATGCAGCGGTCTCACAAATTAACCTGTGGTGACACATATTTTGTGGTTCATGACTGGTTAACACTTGGTGACCATGCTTTCTCCGACATAATTTTTTTTTAGCTTATGGCTTGTCGAAACTGTCTCTCCAAACGCTGGATCAATGGACTGGTGTCGACCAGCATTTAGTTGTGGTTCTCAAACTGTGGTAAGCGTATCACTAGCGGTACTTGAAGAGACCCCTGTGGTGTGTTACACGACAGAAAACTTTACATTTCGTGTTTTAAATACAATTTCAAATGTTTAATACATGACTGATAAAAACGGAATACCAGTATCTCAGCATATTTGTCATTTTAAAATAGTTGTATGAATTATTGTTTATTTATCATTGGTCGATGTAACTCGGAGCGTGAAAGGGCAGCTCAAACACAGAGTGGGAGCAAACAGGCGCTTGTGAGTCCCTCTCTTCCGCCGCCAAGTTTCTTATGTATTTCTGCACTTGAACCGCTGTTTAAGGCTGTTGTTATTTCTGTAAAGCGGTAATTTAACACGAGTCTGCATCTACTCAAGGTTAAATCAATGAGGCACGTTGTGTCGTTTTGATAAAGTAAAGTGAGAGTCTCGGTTTCTTATATATACAGATCTCTTGATGTTTAAGTGTACGGATATTTATTTATCTTCTGTGTTAAATATTCTATCAACATTGTTTGTTTTTAATATAAATGTGTAGGCTCCCCTAAATCCCCCATAAGTCATTTACAGAGCCCTGTTTACAGTGCACTACAGAAAAAGTGTTTTGTGTCCACTGTTCCTGCTGTGAAAGAAACATGCTCTTTAGTTTGAAAACAGCTGGTAAATTAAAAAGTGTTCGTATGGTTAATAATACATTAGAATTGGAGGATACATGGTTTTCTATGGCGGTCTATGTTCTATGGTGGTACTTGGAACAAATAATTTCTAAAAAGGTGGATCTTGATCGGAAAAGTTTGAGAACCACTGTATTACGGTATAAAGAAAAACTATCACAGACATAAATGAGAGTGTACTTACTTGACCGAAACAGTGTAATATTCAGGCAGTATCTTACAGGGCACATGTCCGATGGACACGTTCACATGATCAGCGCTATGCCCAAGATTTTTTCCCTGTATTGTGAGGAGCGTTCCGCCCATCAAAGGCCCTCTGAGCGGTTCAATCTACACATCAACAGAAAATAGATTAAAGGATTGTTTAATGAATGTGTTCAAAAATACAACAAAACATTTACTTTAGTTTTTTGCCCATGGTGAAAATTTCATGATTTATTATCTGTGATTAATCGCATTGTTAAGCATAAAATTCAATAATGAATTTATTTTAAAAGTACTGCTATTTTGAAAAGTGCAATAAGATTTGGTTTGCAAACACTTTCAAAAAATGATGTGCTTTTTACAACAGTTCCCTTTCTGTCGGTCTCTCGACGTTGTGTCGACAGAATGGGGTTTGACTTGAGAACCTACCTTCTCTGACTGACTTGAACAGGCCAATGAAAATTGGCGAATGAAATTTGCATGCCGGGCTCCGCCCCCGGATATCCGGGTATAAAAGGGAGCCGGCGTGCCGCATTCATTCACCTTTTGTTCTTCGGAGCCTTCGCATCCTGATGCTGACGACTCTGCAGACATTATCTACGTGTTGCTGGTCTTACGACGTGGTGCAGCGGACTGTCCCGATTCCTGTGACTTCCCCTGGGCGTCTCGGCAACTTCCAAGGCATCTCTCTAAAGAGCGAGCCCTTTTCAGGGCTTAATATTTCTTCAGCGCGGCATGTCCCGCTGTGCTCGTGGGTGCGGCGCACTCATCGAGGAAGGGGACGGACACGATGTCTGCCTCATGTGTCTGGGACTCCAGCACGCTGAGGCAGCGTTTGTGGATACATCTTGCCCGCACTGCGGGCGGATGGTAATTCAGACGTTGCGTTCACGGGTAGCTGCGTTCTTCCGAGAATCAGCCGCCACCTCGAGTGCTTCCCGTTCTGCGGCAGCAGTGGCATCAGCCCTGCCGTCCGCTTCGGCGAGCACCGAGGGTGATCGGGGAATTACCGTGAGCCTCAATCCGTCAGCCATCGGCTCGCGGACCGTTCACGCCCCGCCTTGCTCGTCTGACCGTCCCGGAAAAGGCGGTACGCCGCCTTGTTCCTTCGTCACGTACTCGGACACGGGGCGTGACGACGATGAGATGTCGCTCGCAGCATCGGAGGGCGACCTCTTGGCATCCGACCCCGACGATTCCTTAGAGCTTCCCCCTCCGGGGGGTCGAGCTCAGGATGAAGCGGACGTCGAGATGTCAACCATGCTTTCCCGGGCCGCCGCGAGTATTGGGCTGCAGTGCACCGCACCGCCTCTTCCCCAACGCTCGCGGTTGGACACATGGTATCTGGGGACCGGCCGTGACTCTAAGCCACGGTCGGCGCCGGTACCATTCTTCCCGGAAGTGCATGAGGAGCTCAGTCGGACCTGGAACGCCCCCTTCTCGGCGCGTGCACGTCAGACTGGCTCGGTCGCCCTGACTTCCCTCGATGACGGGGCAGCTAAGGGCTATGTCGCCATCCCTCAGGTGGAACGTGCAGTCGCGGTGCACCTGTGCCCGCAGACAGCTGCCACCTGGAGAGATCGACCAAGGCTCCCTTCCAAGGCTTGTAAGTTTTCGGCATCGCTGGTGTCGAAGGCTTACAACGCTGCGGGTCAAGCTGCCTCGGCTCTTCACGCCATGGCCATCCTGCAGGTCCATCAGGCTAAGGCGTTGAAGGAGTTGCACGAGGGAAAGTCCGACCCGGGGCTAATGCAGGAGCTCCGCACTGCCACTGATCTCGCTCTTCGGGCGACGAAGGTGACGGCGCGAGCCCTGGGTCGTACGATGTCCACACTGGTGGTCCAGGAGAGACACCTTTGGCTCAACCTTGCGCAGATGCGGGACGCTGAGAAGGTTCGCTTTCTCGACGCTCCCATCGCGCAGGGTGGGCTGTTTGGTGATACGGTCGAGGACTTCTCTCAGCAGTTCTCGACTGTAAAGAAGCAGACGGAGGCGATTAAACATATCCTGCCCCGCCGCGACCCGGCCGCCTATCGTCCGTCGAGGTCCCGCGCGGCGTCTGCTTCCCAGCAGCCCCGCCCCTCTCCGACTCAGACTCCGGCCCCAGCGCCCCCTGCACAGGCGGCCTCCCGGAGAAGGACGTCGAAGAGGAGAGCACCATCCCGTCACCAACCTCCGCGGAAGCAGAAGCGTTCCTGACGGGGTGAACCCAGGGAGATCGAGTTCACCGGGCCCGACCCTGGCAACTAGTTCACCGGGCCCGACCCCTGCTCTCACCCTCCGCAGGACGGTGCTCGGCAACCCCACGTTGTGTTTCGGCGAGACACACGGTTGGGTATACTCTCAGTGGCCACCAGCACCCTCAGTCAGACGGTGCGGTATGCCGCGATATCGCCCGACAGGCACCTCGGCAGAGCCGCTCTCCTCCCCGGGGTCCGCCCCGCGTCGAGGGAGCCGTACTGCAGAGCATCCTCTTCCTCGGCATGGAACTCGACTCTGTCTCCATGTCTGCACGTCTTTCTTCCGAGCGTGCCCAGTCAGTGCTGACCTGCCTGAGGAACTTCAGGCAGCAGCCAGCGGTCCCGCTGAAACTTTTTCAGAGGCTCCTGGGACACATGGCGTCCTCGGCGGGGGTGGTCCCCCTCGGGTTGATGCACATGAGACCGCTACAGCACTGGCTACAGAGCAGAGTTCCTTGGAGTGCGTGGCACACCGGCAACAGGCGCGTCACGATCACGCCCTTCTGCCGGCGCACCCTAACCCCTTGGTCTTCAATGACCTTTTAACGGACAGGGGTCCCTCTTGGGCAGGTTTCGAGGCGCGTCGTGGTGACGACAGACGCCTCCCTGCAGGGTTGGGGTGCTGTGTGCAACGGGCACGCAGTGTCGGGTCTCTGGACGGGCCCCCGCCTGCGCTGGCATATCAATCGCCTAGAGTTGTTGGCGGTGCTGCTTGCACTGAGGAGGTTCCTTCCCCTCGTGCAGGACAAGCACGTGCTGGTCCGGTCGGACAGCACGACTGCCGTGGCATATATCAACCGACAGGGTGGTATTCGTTCACGGCAGCTATCGCAACTCGCCCGACGCCTCCTCCTGTGGAGCCAGCAGGTGACGAAGTCTCTGTTAGCCACGCACATCCCGGGCGACCTGAACCAGACAGCCGATGCGCTCTCTCGTCAGTCGACGCCCCGCGGAGAGTGGCGGCTCCACCCCCGCGCAGTCCAGCTCATTTGGGTGCAGTTCGGGCAGGCACAGGTAGACCTGTTCGCCTCCCTGGACACCACCCATTGCCCGCTTTGGTACTCCCTGACCGAGGGCCCCCTCGGCACGGATGCCCTGGCGCACAGCTGGCCGCGGGACAAGCGGAAGTACGCCTTCCCCCCAGTGAGCCTCATTGCACACGTCTTGTGCAAAGTCAGGGAAGAGGAGCATCAAGTGCTACTAGTTGCGCCTTACTGGCCCAACCGGACTTGGTTCTCGGAGCTAATGCTCCTGACGACAACTCCCCCCTGGCCGATTCCCCTGACGAAGGACCTTCTTTCTCAGGGGAAGGGCACGGTGTGGCATCCGAGACCAGACCTCTGGAACCTCCATGTCTGGTTCCTGGACGGGACGAGGAGAGTGGTCTACCCCCAGCGGTGGTGGAAACCATTACTCAGGCTAGGGCCCTGGCCACGAGGCGGTTATGCGCATTGAAGTGGCGCCTCTTCTCGTCCTGGTGTTCTTCTCGTGGAGAAGACCCACGGATATGCTCGATCGGGAGCATGCTGTCCTTCCTGCAGTCGAGACTCGAGAGCAATCTCTCCCCTTCCACGCTGAAAGTGTATGTAGCCGCTATTGCCGCTCATCACGGACCAGTTAGTGGGAAGTCTCTGGGACAGCACGACCTGGTCATTAGGTTCCTGAGGGGCGCGAGGAGGCTGAATTCAGCCCGTCCGCGCTCCGTTCCCTCTTGGGACCTCAATGTGGTCCTGGCGGGCCAGAGGCCCCCCGTCGAGCCCCTCGGAGATGCCGCTCTTTCTCATCTCTCGATGAAGACGGCTCTCCTAGTGGCGCTCGCCAAGAGGGTAGGGGACCTACATGCATTTTTCGTGGCCACGGATTGCCTAGAGTTCGGGCCTGGTCAATCTCACGTTATCCTGAGACCCCGGCCTGGCTACGTGCCCAAAGTTCCCACCACTCCCGTTCGGGACCAGGTGGTGAACCTGCAGGCGCTCCCTTCTGGGGAGGAAGACCCAACCCCTTCCGTGTTGTGTCCAGTGCGCGCGCTGCGCCTCTGCCTGGACCGCACGCAGAGCCTCTGGAGCTCTGAGCAGCTTTTTTGTCTGTTTTGGGAGGTCAGCACAAGGGAGGGCTGTCTCCAAGCAGAGGTTGGCGCACTGGATCGTGGACGCCATCAATGGCTTAACGATCACAGGATCCCCCGTGCCCGCTTGCAGTGAGGACACACTCCGCCAGGGGTGTGGCCTCCTCGTGGGCACTGGCTCAGAGCGCCCCTCTGGCAGACATATGTAGAGCTGCGGGTTGGGCTACGCCCAGCACCTTCGCGAGGTTCTACAGCCTCCGCGTGGAACCGGTATCAGCCGGAGTCTTACGAGACACCGCCAGGTAAGTCCGGCAGCCGGTGGGCGTACGCCTGCGATAGCACTCCTCCATAGGTGAGACGTGGTGCTATCCAGCCTCCCCTCTTCCCCCCACGTGGGCGAAGAGTAGGCATTCCATCCATCACTAAGCACTCCTCGGCGGCGGGCTCGGCGGAGCAGCCCTGCCTCCCTTGGCCTGTTTCTGAGCTCTAGTAGTGACTCAAACAAGGCCTAGTGCTCCACACGTAGTAACCCCCCCACAGGGCGGTTCCGTCTGTTGTCTTCTCATGAATGGCTCTCAATCGATGGCCCATGACCTCTCCCAGGTGTACTTCACCTGCTCGCGACACCATCTCGTGTCTGCATGTCTCCCACGTGCTCTCCCCTGTCCGGTGAGACCGTGTGTGAATCTCCACTGAGCTCCTCCCTGCGGTAGGAAGTGGTCTCCGTAGCGCGTTCCCTCAGGGGGGAATGACGCTTCCCAGTGGCCTTACGGTGCCGGGCGGCTTCTCGCTGTTAAGAGAACTAGGCCGCCGTCCGTGACGGCCGGTGGAAGGGGCTCCCATCTTTTTTGAAAGCTCTGGACTCCTTCCCTTCCGCTGGAAGGTTGCAATTCATGCTAAGCGCTCACGTCTGACACGCCCAGGCCAGTCAGCGTCGCTTCGCGAGGAATTGTGACGCGGCACAGCGCTGTGGCGTTTTCCGAGGAACCCCATTCTGTCGACACAACGTCGAGAGACCGACAGAAAGGGAACGTCTCGGTTACGTATGTAACCTCCGTTCCCTGATGGAGGGAACGAGACGTTGTGTCCTTCATGCCACAACGCTGGCCGCCCGCTGCAGCAGTCGGGGCAAGATCCTCAGGCTCCTCAGCACAAAAGGTGAATGAATGCGGCACGCCGGCTCCCTTTTATACCCGGATATCCGGGGGCGGAGCCCGGCATGCAAATTTCATTCGCCAATTTTCATTGGCCTGTTCAAGTCAGTCAGAGAAGGTAGGTTCTCAAGTCAAACCCCATTCTGTCGACACAACGTCTCGTTCCCTCCATCAGGGAACGGAGGTTACATACGTAACCGAGACGTTTTTCATTGACATAGTAGCATTAACACACAGCAAAATTGCACAGGAGATCTTGCTGTGCAATTTTAATTTACAGGATATATACTGTTTATACATAAATATGTACATATTTCTTGTAAATCTCAACTTTAACATTAATGTAATCAAATTATATATTAAACTAAAGCTATCTGCCACTGCCAGAGCCTTAACATTCTGTCTAGTTTGATATAGAAGAAGTTATAATGATCATTGATTCTATAGCTTACACAACATAAACTCACTTTAAACACTCTTTCAACACAAAGTGTAAAGTGTATTTAAAACACACCTTTAAACAACTAAATTATTGTATGCAATTTTTTCTTCATCTTAACAATTCATATAAGGAGAACACGATTCCTAATATATGAGTGTTTTGGAACCGTCCTTCATTGTTTGATGAACATTATAAACGGATATCTTTATTATGCTGCTGCCCCTTTAAGAGCGCTCTTTACAGATATACGGATCTAATATTTAATGACGTGTCCGTTTTGTTTCCCAGCTGTTATCGTTGCTGTTTTGTACCTTAGCCGGGGAAATGTTTGTATTCTGCAGGCTATTGATTTCCTTCCGCTTTATCATTAATAGCATTAAATAAGCACCTTACACCTGAGCATACACTGATGGATAACACATAGCTGATGGAGGGGAGACGAAATGGAGTGGTTTATTCGATCAACTCTGCCATTTGGAATAGATTTAAAACGAAATGTCCATCATGTAAGAGTTGTGTACCATTCCATTCTGGTGTTCCTGCTTCATGTGCGTGCTTCGGCAGTCTTAGGCCAACCCCAAATGCTCTCATTGGTTGAGACGCATGGTGACGCCATTCCCCAGCGAGTACCGATCAACATCCCCCCTTTCTGTGACCCATGGTTTGCCTGAACGTTTCAGAGCTAGTGAGCAACGCATAATAACGCATTAACTTTCCCAGCCCTATTATATGTATATATAAAGCTATAATTTTACTTACGACAAAAGGACACTAAAGCATCTCTGAGAGAAATGAAGAGACCCTCTGCCTAATCTATCCTGCTCTTTGTCTGCGTTTTTGGTTTCCGTCTCTAAAATTGTTTCCAAACCTAGCAAGTAGCTCTTTTAGGCAGCATAAATAGGTAACAACTGGGGGCTGTCTGGCCTCCTGTTACCTAAATTCCAAGACAATGTATCATTAAAAGATTAGGAATTACCCCAAACAAAAACACATTCAGACAATATGGATACTGAAAGTGTATTTTAATAATAAATAATTTAATATAGCAAACATACTAAATAAATGAAATAGGTATAAAGTGTTCAATAAAATAATGATGACCAACTTCTTCAAATTCTGTTTTGCTTATAGAGAGAGGGGTGATACACATTATGGAAGTTAAAAAAGGTTTAAGCAGAGAGCACAGAAAGTGACGTCCGGAAAAAACTCCCTGTTATGCAGAGACTGTGTGCTGGCCTCAGACTAATATTAGCTCAAGCAAGACAAGAGATTACTTAATCACAAAAACTAACAGCGCACCAGGTGCACCACTGGTGATTGTTTAAATAACTTTGTCTCTATACACTAAATAAATATTACTGGATTCGTAACTTTCTGAATGATACTATGCTAATATCTACACTTTTGAAAGGATGTTTCTTTATTCTATCTGGGTTTTAACAACTGTGCGCAAAGTATGAAAAGCTAGATAAACCAACCTTTTTACATTATAAACTCAATATGCAAAGGTGGCAAGGGGGAGGAGTGCTGAATTTATTTAAAATTCTACTCGCAACACAAAAAGCTCTGCGTTATAACATTTAAAACATAAAATGCATAATATAAAGCATCTGTAGAATTAAAAACTGTAAAACACACAACTCGCTGTAGGCCTGAACTCCCAAGTTGATAATTATGTCCCTCAGTGAAACCAGTGAGTTTTCTTAATTTACACCTCATACTGAAGTGAGAGACAGAAAAAAGCCAAAGTGTGAAGAGAGGACAGAATGCACAGCATGGTGTTTTCAACAACCTATTCCAGAAAATACGTCTGATGTAATATTAGGATCTATTTTTTACCGCAGTCCTGTATTTTTTTGCCAAATAAGAAAATCCCAGATTATCAATTATTGACACTAGTGTAATAATTCAGAAGCACCCATTTAACGTTTACAGTAAAAGCCTATATCCCTAAAACTGTCTCCTCCTCCTTACATTTGTACTTTGAATGTGATTCCTTGACCCAAAAAATAAAAACAGAAGAATTTATTTGTGATACTGTGAAAGCCCTACATCAGTCATAGGGATTTGACTTTCAAAGTTAATTTAGAAATTACATAATTATAATAGATTATAATAAAGGGTAACACTTCAGTATTGGGGACAATTTTCACTATTAACTAGTTTTTATTAGCATGCCAATTATTGGCTGTTTATTAGTACTTATAAAGCACATATTCTGCATAACCATACTCTATATCCCCAATCATACCCAATACCTAAACCTAACAACTACCTTACTAACTATCCGTAAGCAATAAATTAAGAGTTTTTTGGAGAAGTAATTGGTTTGTTAATAGCAAGAATTACCCCTATACGGAAGTGTGACCTAATAAAGTTTTTCTAGATTTCTTTATACTAGATTTTCAAGTTCTGGCTTTTTTTAAAAAAAACTAAACAAATATCTTAACAAATATTGATCATAGTTGTGCAAGCACTGTCAAGCTTGTAGAGATGCAGCAGTAGTGCCAGAGAAGAACTGGTTCCCCTGGCTGGGCCTGGGTTCTCCCGGGGTTTTGGGTTACTCGCCACTGTTTGCACACAGGCTGCACTCGTTTTGCTCGCCGGGGGGCTGCTGACATCAGCTTTAGAGTTTTGTACTTGTTAATATTGTTTTAAATGTAACATTTTGCGTGAAATATTACTACCACGTATAGGAATGAATAGTCTGCATATTATATTACCTGTGTTTCTCTTTTATTATCTTCTGTCTCTGTCTCTCTGTGTGTTTTGATGTGCGTTAGTGAGTGTGTCATTGCTGGTATGTTACTCAATGTATTGCTTATAGTTAACATGTTTTCATGTACAGCTGCTTTGTAACATTAAAAACTAGCCTGCAGGCACTAGATTGACTACTTACTGTAAGATACACTTTTCCAGCAGCATTTTCACTACAGTACATTTAATCTCATTACTGTCTAGGTCGGAGAAGCAACTGGCATTTTAAGGATATGCCTTGGATTTCACTTTCCTGTGGGTGTGTCTTATATGAGTGAGTGTCGTACCTTCAGTATGTCTGGGTCTGGGCAGTGCGTTGTAATGAATTGGCAGTGGTCTCGCGGATGACAGCTGTTTTCACACCAGGCGCATAGGTGACCCTGCTTCTCACGACCCCAACACTGAGAGCAGTCACTGTCCCCCGCAGTGCAGCTGTATACCTCCACTATATGCAAACAAACACATACAAACAAGTTGCAATGCGTTTATGTCAGAGTTATGAATCACCTCACATTAATACGTTAATAATGTGTTGACATTAGGGCTGTCACAAAATCTGATTTTTACAATAACAATATTATCACGATAACTATTTGAAATTTAAAAAAAGAATGCTACTAAACAAATTCATCATTTATTTGAAATCACATTTTAAATATGAAATTAGGAAGTTAGAAAATGTTTAACCATTTGTAACCTTGATCTTATGTTATGCATAACGTAATGTACAATGGTACAAAACCACCACATATTTAGTTGAAGTGTCATCCAGATTTTGTATTACCGTGGTACAAATATATAATATTAATAAAGTTTAATATTTAGGCATGGGGAGCCTCACATTCTGACTTTGCTTTGGGCTCCAAACATGGTAAAACCACCCCTGCTTTATTACTCCCTACGTCTGAAGTGACTAAAGCTCTCTGCGTCTAGAAACTAAATTTCTTTTTTACTGCCGCAGCAGTGATTTAATTCCCGGTCTTACTACTTAATACATAGTGATTGTTTAGCACTGCCCTCTCGCAACTGTTTAGACAACATCTTAAAGGGGTCATATGACGTGATTAAAAAAAGTATTAAATTGTGTTTTTGGTGCAATGCAACGTGTTTATATTAAGGTTGAAAAAACAAATAATCTACATTATTGTAGCTCCTCTATGCCCCGTCTTTCTAAAATGCGTTGATTTTGACAAAACTCAATGTTCTGAAAAGCACAGTGTGCTCTGATTGACCAGTTGACCAGTGTGTTGTGATTGGCTGAATACCTCAAGCGTCTGGTGGAAGTACCTGTTGCTTTTGTGTTGAAGTAAATCAGAAACGCGAAGGAGCTGCGCAGTTTGACTACCTCTAACATTGATTCATGAGTTGAATATATGCGCTTAATCTGCAGAGAATTTCAAACAACCACAAACTGGCTAGTGCTTTGACAGCGTTACCACCCAATGTAGACACTATTCTCATAATTTCACTGTCACCCGTCCAAAGACTGACCTTGCATTTTGAAAAAAACTCATCAGATTTAGTCGAAACACAATAATGACCCATTTTGCATTCAAAACGGCTCATTTCAGCAAAAGGTGACAAGTTTCCATCCCTGTGGTGTGAAGACCCACAGTTTTCAGAGTCCCACCCTCGGGTGGAAGAAATGCCGCCTGCGCTTGAAACAGAAGGTCTTTCCTGACAGGAAGCTCCTGGCCAAGACTGATACTGCGAATGTCTCTCCGTAACCACCATAGCTGCCATTGATAGGCAGATGGTACAGGCCATCTGTTTTGTGGCAGGTACGGCAAGATCTGTGGCCCACGGGTCTTTTGACCTGCCACATATTCCTCACCCACAAACTCTGCATAGCCCGGGGGGCAAGGAAGGGTTTCGTCTCTTCCAACCTCTGCACTGCCTCGTATCCACTCTCATGCACCCCAATAGCTAAAAATAACTGTGAGTTTCAAGGGTATAAACATGTGCGAGTATCCTTTGATGACCATGACAATTCAGCGTGGAGACATGAACGTGAGATTACAGCAGGCAGGCTGCACAAAGCAAGAAGTCCTAAAGTGGTCATTAAGTCAGAAAAAAGAAAGTGGCTAGTCTAGGTTCAACTGAGCAACACACATGGGATCACCTCAAGAAGACCTCAGAACCCACCTGCATGTCTGTACCTATAGATCCTATTCAGGTGTAGACAACATAAGGTCATGGTTTGGGTCAGCAAAGCTGCAGGCCATGTTTCCAAACCCGCAACAAGTTTGACAATTACCTGGAATATCCAGGTTGTGTTTATGTATAATATATACAACAAATGTTTGTATTTTGAAAAGTTCTGTCACATCTGATCATGTTTACTGAGTCGGCTCGTGCAATTTCGTTTAGAAACACGCACACATAACTCGTACCACAGTATGCAATTAATGGACGAGCCAAATGAAATGTGAAGATGAACAAAACATGTCCGTTTACAGCATTACGTTCACGTCTGATCACAGTGCATCAAACAATTTTTTGTGTTCACAGCGCTGAGCATTACAACCAATCATACACAGCGCATGAACGTAATGACCAAGATCAGTCAGACCCAATTACTGCATTATAACGGGACTTTCATGCAGTCTCTTTCATCTTATATAACGCAAGATTATAACTGAAGTTAATGGCTTATTTGCTTCGCTTTTTGTTTATTTCCTATTTAAACAAGCGTTTCTTTTTAAGCTGCTAAGAGACAATGTGTAGATTTACTAATTCGAAAACTGCAATATAATCACTCAAAAACAGTTTATCTGCCTTTCAACCTTTCAATATTTTTTTTTATATTGATGACATGTGATCATATGCTGCTCTGACTCAAAGACATCAGCATCGGCCTTAAAGGGATAGTTTACCAAATACTGAAAATTCTGTCATCATTTACTCACCCTCAGATTGTTCCAAACCTGCATAAATGTATTTGCTCTGCTACACAAAAGAGGATATTTGGAAGAATGTCAGTAACCAAACAGATCTCTTCCCCCATTTACTGCCATAGAATGGAAACTAAATACTATGGCAGCCATTTATCTTTTATCAGATTTACCAATTGGTAGGCTATAACTATAATTTGTGCAGGTCAATTATAACAATGGTAAAATTGGACTCTTAAAAAAAACCTTGGGGGATTTGGGTGGGGCTGAGGGGGCCGCTGCTGAAGCTTTGAATGGCTCATCTCCTAACAGATGTGATCTCACTTCAAACTTTTGATAAAATTACATGATTTTCGATAAAGGAACATAGGAATTTTAAGAAAAATGTTCAGTCCACTGGAGGGATTTTACAAATCCTTTACATTTACCTGGCGCTGTGCTATAATTTCAGAATGTAAATGAAAATAATCAAACGTAGCCTGTCCTCATCCATGTTTGAGAATTAATATTCATGAGGCGCAGAACTTTGCATCGAATGAGATCGTTGTGTGGACGGAGCTGTCAGCCGCAACCTTGCAGAAATAGAAACCGTTTTTTTAATAGACACTTTATCGCGTAGCAGCGCGTTAGGTTAAGGCACAGGGTCAGATGTCTCACTATATAAAACAGCAAGTAATCTGTACAGCAGAAAACTAAATACAATACAAAGCCCCCAAAATGTTCCGTATAAAAATAAACGTGTTTGTTTCTATGAGACTGTATTACCTGTCATTGGCTGTGGGCTGTCTATATATTTGTCTGTTCCTTTTCTCCGCAGGTTTAGATGAAATGTCTCACTTAACCATGACGTTTTCAGCTATACACATAAAAAAATGTATTGTGTTAGTTGTAGTGCACTGTGGCCCAAAACAACTGGCTACAATTGCAAGAAAAAATATGCACACCAAGACAATCAAAATGTTTAAAAAAAACGAAGTAAACAGTCATATTTGATGTAATGTTGACAATTATTATTTGCTGCTATAAGTGTTGTTATAGCATGAACTTACTGTCACTCCGCTGCAGTTTACAGACGGCCTCCCATCGAGCCAGTCAGCTCTGTACAGCTGCCCATTGCCAAAGTCACACTCCAAATCAGTGTCCTACACACACACACACACACACACACACACACACACACAGAGTAGCATGACAACCAGAGCAATAGCTATGTCCAATTAAACCAGTCTCCTGAGGGAATAAAGGCATGTTGAAACAACATCACAAGACCATCAGACAGACAAAAGAACTCTCATGACAAACCGTTGTTTGTCTTCTCAAACACCCCACTCTAATTTCTAGATCCCCATTCTCTCAGCTGCTCGCTGCGATGCTATTCAAACTTGTCCAAAATACACACAAGTTTGTTCTGGTTCACTCAGTAGAACAGAAAAGATTAGTGATTTTGATATGAATGAGAATTAAAAACACTATATATAATTGTTATAATTCTAAAGAACTGTAAACTGCTGAAATTATGAATTCCAAATCATTCCAGCTCCAAGAGAAAGGGAAAAAAACACTCTCTCACAGCATTTTTTTCCTCATAAACTTTTGCGTAAGTTTTCGGCCTGTCAGATGTTTTCCCCTGAGAAAAAGACCTAGAAATCTCACATCTGTCTTAGAGTTTCAAAATAGTTCTCAACCATGTCACAAACTTCGCTCAGATTTGCCAAAGCGCTGCTAAAAAAACATAATATCACTGATTTAATTTGTGTTTCTATAATTCTAACAAAACTGAAATCTCCATCTCCAAGAGTAACCTCTGAGCAATAACCTTTTCATCAGGGCTAAGGCCTTCACAGAATATACACATTACATGTGAACACCTAAATCTGTCTGGAAATGCTAATCTGACTTTATACATGCCTTTGACCCTCACAGTGAGATTTGGAAGAGACTGCAGATTGGAGCATCTGAGGTCATTATCATGTGTTGGCCCTTTCGCAATAGCGGAAGCGGGACCCCTTTAGCGCATTTTCAAATTAGTGGAATTCAAGCACACTTTCTTTAGTCACCATGAAATCAAATAGATTTTCAAAAGAAGTGATTATTAAAAATGATTTTTCCATCCACACCATGAATTAAAAAAAATCATTTGCACTTGTAATCTTTAATAAAAACGTTAAGCCCTCTAAACAACATCTCAACACATGACGTCAGCAACAAAAAAAAAAGAGTAAGGACCATACCGACTGTCCAATGGCTAGGCATTTTTAGCCCAATTTACAACAAACTAATTAAAAAGGGAAGGGCAAAATATGAAAAAGAAAGTCTGTCCCGGCTCAATGTGCTTCTTAGACAACTTGCCACAGAGACGGGGAAGTTAAAAAGTCTTAAGAGCAGTAGTCATATCTGTGACACGGACAACTTCTTTCAGATAGGCCATTTTATCTTGCAAAGATTTCACTACTATTCAAATTTTCAGGACAATTGTGGCTATTCTCGATAAAACCAATGACGGCATAATATACTGTGATCCAAAAATGGTAGGCAAAAATTAATACCAAAATAAAGTCGCATTTATTTACATCATAAATGAGAGTTTTTGGTCCATCCACCACGCGGGGCATTCCAGCAGTGCCCGTCTGTTACGCCACTGGCCATCTACGTTATACATGTGAGTCTATATGTAAAAGTGTGAATTGCAATGCACACATGAGCACTGCATTGGACACAGAAAGCTGTGCAGTCACATACATATGTTTGTTAGCCTTTGGGCCTACTGTATTGGCACTAGTCTAACTATCAACATGCAATACCATTGCTTCATTAGTATGTCTGCAAATGTGAGTCCATATTTTCTAAAGGAACACAAAAACTTCTAAACCTATCAAACCCGTAGGTTCTTCACCTAACAGATGTTGTTCTTAGCTATAAAATTATTAGTTGTTTACACAAACAAAAAGACTTAGAACAGTAACTGACCAGACAAGTGAACTCGTGGCCATGCAAACCACACAACATCAATTCATATTACATACTCCACCCAAAAATGAAAATCCTGTCATGAATTACTCCCCCCAATTACTCCTTTTGGGTGGCGTATCCATTTAAGAGAAAGAAGTTGACAGACAAATTGTTTCCAGATAGCTAGCAGCGCTGGTGATTTACATTGTGCATAGGCTTGAGTAAATAAGTATACAACAATAAAGCTTTGCAGTCCTACATGTTGTAGGTTCTTGATGTCCAGTGTGAAAACTTGAGTTGATCCTGTGGGCGATGGGGAAACTTTATGGGCCACCATTCTGGGACAGCTCATGAAATTCTGGGAGAGAAAAAAAAGACTTCAATAAGTCACCAGTAATTTTTAAACTAGAATTAGAATCACCTTCTATGAATGTGTGTGAATTTGTGTCAGCACCAGTCCTCTTTACCCAAAGATTCACATCCCAACGTCCAAGGCAACATGCCAGGCTACCGAAGCAATCGATTTGAAATATTTTACACAAATAGCAGGTCCCACAATTATCGGGTAAAAAGAGTGAAACTGCCCCTTTTTCTTATGTAACACAGTCAGTTTGATACAGTGAAGTAAAGCTGTGAAGATATGGTTCACAGAGTGATTGCTCACCTCTAAAATATCTTGTGTAGTATTTTTATTGGGAACGCATGAATTGAGCCGCTGATCCCAGTAACAACGCCACGCAGAGCTCAGACAGCTTGTGCACCTGGGAGAAGACACAGACACATACTTACGACAGGACAGACTACCCAACTCCTACTCAAGAAACAGGGCTTACACATAAAGAGTCAGAGATCAAATACAACTTTATTGTCTGAAAAGGTCAAAGGGGGACACGGAAGACAGAGGGTCCACACTCTTCAAGTGTCACTGGAGCCAATAAAATCAGCGAACCATTCTTTACAGTGGTCAGTCAGAAAAAGATATCGTGTGCTTGTTTAAGATAAGCTTCACCACTTGTTTGTGGGTGTGAATGTGTTTTTGACTCGGTGGGGTGCGACAGATGTTAGATAGCATCTCTTGTGACAAGGGTGAGTAATTTCTGATGGTGAGTGGTTGATTAGTGTATATTGTGTCTCTCTGGGGGGTCTGTATGCATGTGTGTGTGTGTGTGTGTGTGTGTGTGTGTGTGTGTGTGCGTGTGTGTGTGTGTGTGAGAGAGAGAGAGAGAGAGTAACCAGATGTCATCTTAAAAGGCCTTATCACAAACAGAGTATGCTTTAATGCCATTCTTTTTGTTAAAATAACAATCAGCCATTATCCTCTTTTCTCATTCCTCATTTCCTCTTTTCCTCTGTATCGCATTCCATATCATAAATATAATTTCAGCGCAAAATGTATTCAAAAAAGTATGTGTATAGACGGAATGCACTTTAAGTTGATTTCGGACAAATCTGCCAAATGCATAAATAATTATAAAACAAATAAATAAGTGGGTCATTATTATAACACACTCATAAACATATTTCAGAAAGGTTAAGATACTATTTTACCAAACATTGACGTGAAAGTGATGGAATATACTGTATGCTGTTATACTTGTGAGGTTACACTGCAATATGACACAATGAAGGTGATAATAAGCTCAGTACAAATTTGTAAATGAACACTCACACTGACAACATCTCTCTCTCGTTTTTCCTCTCCCTCCCTCTCTCTCTCTCTCTCTCTATATATATATATATACATATATAGCCTTTTCCATTTAAAGCAAGTGTTGAAGTGTTATATTCGAGATGAATCATAATAAGCATTTAGAAAGCATTCAGGTGTATACTGCATGTATGACTGTTTTTTGCACATTTATAACGACTAGCAAAATTGTATTGCTACAGTAACCATGTTCCTTTTGTTTTAACGGTAGTAAAGCCATGTGAACCCTTATTGAAGATATCTTTACAAGCAAACATTCTGTAATGCATTTGTAATTTGGTGCAGGTTTTAACTCACGCAGTTTTAAAGTGAATTTGACCAGTCCGTTCACACTCATAAATGATGAAGCTTCCAAAAACTACAGGAACGCCATTAACCTTGATTGCCACAGGGACAGTGATGTGATCTAAACAGAAAACAATCAAAGTAAATCATAAGTTAAAAGTCCCCTTTAGTTTTCTCAACGGGTGCTTAAAAATAAACATGCTGTATTAAGAATGTGTAATTTTCTTCAATTCTTAGATCGAAATGCATTGTCGTTTTTGTCTTATTTCTGCTGTCCTGCAAGTGAACTGGCTTCTCTTTATTCACTGTAGTGAGTTTATTATTAGTTGGTTATAAAAAATTCTGTATAGATTATTTACATTAAAATGTTTTAAATAAAGGTTCAGAAATGCTTGCTGAAACAATGCATATTTTACACCTGTGCTTACATACCTTTGCCAAAGGGAATTGTGCCATACATGCCAGAAGGGGGTAGAGGGCAAGTCTGGATTTGAGTGGTGCCATAGTCAAGATGCACAGTTGCATTTGTAGCTATGCCAAACCCATAATCACATTCCACCCTGAGACCCTGCAGATCTGGGACACTTCCGTTTATCAGAATACCGACATCCTGCGTACCAGAAAGAGAGGAAGATAAGTGTGTGACTCATTTCTTAACAGTGCTTCTCAGTTTCAGATCCTTTCTTTAACACTACTGCCTCCACATTTTGAGGAATCTCATGCAACCTGTCAAGAACATGTCTAGATCTTACTTCAAAAGAAAGATATGTATGTATATTTATTTTATTTTGCAGAAAGTAAATTAATGCTAATTCATGTACATTATGATAATTAATTCGTAACAATTACACAGTTTTATTTGTTGAAATGCATGCATAACAGTAATAAAACAGTAAAAAAAATATATGGACAAAAGTATTGGGACGCCCCTTTAAATGGACAATTTAAATCTAGATTAAAAACGCATCTTTTCAGCCAAGCATTCACTTAATGCAAAATATGCTAAATAAACCACCAGGAGATGCTGACATTAGATATTATTTACTAGAATAATTGGATTTATTATATAAAACACCATGTAGTGTGTTTTACCCTTTCTTGGGTTTTTCGTTTTTCCCCTGTAAAGCTGCTTTGGAACAATGCAAATTGTAAAAAGCGCTATATAAATAACATTGAATTGAATGTTTGACTATTTTAGTCATGTTGTGTATGTTATGTTATGATTATCCGTTTGAAAGGAATTACTGGAAAAGATAAACATATTAAGTAGAAGAGGGCTTCCCAAACACTTTATCTCATGAAATCCCCCAACAATGCATTCTATCCAAGCCAAAAGACATACACATAATACTTTTCATGAATGTGATACAGTCGTGATGAATTTTCATTTAGCAAAATTAAAATTTTACTTTAACTGGAAACCCGGGGAATAACACACGAAGATCTTTTCACAGACATTCATCTAGCAAAGCAAATGTCTGCTATCACACGCTACATTGAGCTCTATTGTCATAAGAATGGTAGATTTCCTGACAGTGGTGCCTGCTTCCTGTTTCCTATTTCCTGTTTGGGCTTTAGAGTCATTTCCTTTATCCAGAATAACCAACAGCTGAGAATTTCTTCCAGAAAAGAAACACAGTTAATGACCTCAAACGTAGCCTTCAATGAAGGGTATTATTAACTTTTGTTATTAATGTTAGTTTATAGTGTACAAAATGTACAAAGTGTATAGACACAAAATTGTGAGATGACCTAAAAATGATAAGCGTATTTAAAAACGTATGACCTTGTCTGTACCAGATGCAACACGAAACATTTAAAAACATTACTAGTATAGAATTAATTGTAGCTCGTCGGGTATCATGTTGTGACAACAACTGGTGTGGACAACAACTCACAACAACATGGAAAACACCCCCCACCTTACGTCCTACCAGTCATATATCTGAAAAATGTCATCTCAACACATAATATATTTGTCGCTTTTGTTTTGACCAAATGAATACGAAATCACGTTAGTGACGTCTTATCTGTTTAGTGGATAAAGCCATCACTGCAATCCTTTTAGATGTCTCAGCCAACTCTCAAAATCCCTTTCGATATTATCTTTTCCTTTACATAAAGCTGTCACTTTCACTTTTTGACTGCAGGCTCCCTGGAGCTCAAGTTTACTTTGTGTGATTCCCCAGATGTAAAAGTCTGAACGTAATAGATTTGAGAATCGGCCACTCAGAGGTATCCAAGAGTATATCGAGCACCTAAAGGTGATATTTGTGTTTATGTGTGTTAATGCAGAATACCATGATGTTCGCGGAGCGGCTGATTTCAGAGGGGGTGATGGTCATTAAAGGACATTGTTGGACCCCATCTCCTGTGCTGATCCATGACCGGGCCAGATTACCGCTGGAGCAGTCCTTCTGAACCGAACACCTGCAGATCACACAGAACCACAGGATATCAAATGTTCATACATAATGCCCGAATACAAAGCAACGGATTCTCTTGAAAGGATGTACTTTTCTTCTTAAACACACACACAGACACACACACACACACTGGTCCTCGTACAGAATCATAGTATAAAACATGTGACGATGGGTAGTTGTAGTAAATTTCAATTTTCTCATTAAAATGTTTTACAAATATCTGGGATGCAAAAGAATATGTCAAATACACTTTTTTTTTGCAATTTATCAAAGCTTAAGCAACGATGCATTTTTAGGAATGATGTCATTACGAACACCATTTTATCTGTTAAAGGACAACTGGATGGAAACAGCCTGGAGACGGCACATTTCGCAAACATTTCTTTGCACATATTTGCTTTTGCGATATCTGGATGGAAACATGGCTAGTGTGTGCATAGGCCAAGTCCTACAAGCGATTACATTTTGCTGTCATTATTTTCTCGAGCCACTGCTCATCCCACATCAGCCATACACTTACAGTATGTCCCCTCAGAAAACTACCCACAGCTATGAAGACAGCTGAGAATTCACTATAGAATATGTGTCCATAGATATCCTAGGAACAAAAGGTCTTGGTAAGGTTCTTCTGAGTTTCTCTCACAATTTGCTGTACATTAACTCTCCTGGGCTGAGTACACTTTTCAGACTCCCTTGCAGCTCTTCTGAGTGCTTAAACCAAACTTCTGTAGACCACACTGTGCACAGGCATGATCTTCTTCTTCGACCCTTCTGCTCAGCCAGGGAGTGAGTTATCTACACGGGACCTCTGACTAATCTATCGTGCAAACTCAGTCCCTTCTAAATTATCCACGGCAAGGCCCTGTTCACACTTGACTTCTTTTTTGACAACAGTTGACCAAGGTGCTTTTTTCAGTAAAAAAACAAGCTTGCAGCATTGTGGTAACAAATAGTAGCCGGCCATGTTCCAAGATAGCATTTGTGCGTGAAGGCAGCTTAGAGAGACCGGCATTATACGCAGCGTAACAGAAGTCTATTTGAATTATAAACAAAGAGCGTCTTTGGAATAACAAATAACATATTTAACAATTACAATGCTAAATTCTCACGAGGAATACAATCGGAAGTTATTGCGAGTTAAAATTAAACTTACATTTATACAAAACTATGCTCCAACAGGCGTTTCGGCCGCATTTTATTTTGTCGAGCTTGAGCCTTCTCGACCAATCATGTTCTCCTCATGCTGTTATGAAAAATGACAGGTCCCTGTCATTGGTTAGCTGTGCAAAAGTTTCTGGACGTAGGGCGTTTTTCATTCTCAAAACCCGCTCTGAGCTGCAGAAAAAGATGCTGGCGTTGACGTTTAAAAAAGCGCTCAGGATGTAGGAGTATAATGTAAGACAGACGGTTGCAGCTTCAAAAAAGAAGTCAAATGTGAACCTGGCCTAAGGCCTAATCAGCATGGATTTTTTCTGTAATTTTGTATTGACTGAACCCTACTCTCATCATAACCATCATTATGCTGTCAATCACTCTTTCCTACAGTGAGTAAACCCTCTATAGTCTTGTATCATATACTTAAAAACAAGAGACATTATGTTTCTGTATATGCTTGTATTGCATATGTGTGAGAGATAAGTGATCGCACCACGCTGTCAATCACCCTCTCCTATGGTGAGTAAACCATCTATTATCGTAACTTGTATCTTATTCTTCAAAGCACAATCTTAAGTGCAATGGCTTTTTACAGTATTTACAACTTGGACCATGTATATCCGTAAAATCTGCTTTTTGAGGATGTTTTGGAAGAGGTTTTGCTCATTAATGTACTTAAAATAACGCTGTTCACGCACACGCATCCAGTGTGAAACCGGGATTATGGAGAATGACTGCTGCTGCTTCTAACTGGCACCACAAAAGGGTTCATGTTTTTACCAAATATTGATCATTGATTTCAATATAAATATTGGTTTCATCATGAATGCCCGTTTCCTGTTCATATCATTACCTCCTGTGAAAATTCACGAGCGTTCATTTGTATAAAATAAAAAAATAAAGACCTACTAAATGTTATAACCAAATCACCATCAGCTGGTTTTAAAAGCAAGTTGTTTTACCTTCTCTCCAGAGTACACCAACCACAGTAGGCATCGCTGACACTCAGGCATTCATTACAGGAGCTGTACTGGGCACAACTGGCCACCTTCACCCGCAAGAGCTTGTCAAAGATAAACACAGTGTTACACACAAAACCAGGACCAACTTTTTCTTGACACTGCATACAAAAAAACACTCACACTCAATCACAAGTCAGGTGGTGAGATCCAAGCAGGCGCCTTCTACTGTTCTCATGAGCATTACACTCATACACTCCTTATCCAGTCATATGTTCAGTTTTACACCTTTCGTCAATGTTCTCACCCATATGATTATGCACATAGAACTGTTTATTATCACCTGAAGTGCCAAATTCAACACCAAAACGATTTGATGTCTGTGTCTGATGAATGCTGTGTGCATGCTAAATTAACAGAAGACAGGCCGATTATGGAAGCACATTTTAAATAGCCTAGGAGTCGAAAGATTAGACACACTTGACTGGAATTATTTTAGAACGGTTTGACTCCTAAAATTGTGGACAAATGTAGGGTTTAGGTCCATGTGTTACCCATACATTCCCTTCCTTACAAAACACAGTATTTTTAGAGCTTACATATTCAATAGATGCACACTCTAAAATGGTCGTGTTAAAACACACCTCAGTGTTATTTTTTGGAGAACACCTTGTGTGTTACTTTTAACACAACTTGAGTTGTACCTTTCATTTATTTCACCCCAAATCAACACAAAATGTGTTAAATCGGTGTTCCTTAACTGGTGGGCCGTGATCCAAAAGTGGGTCCCAAGACCGTTCTAAGTGGGTCGCAGAGTGTACAGTCTTAGAAACAATATCAACATCAAAACATAATTCTTAATGTTTTTTCTGTTCAGTGCTCGCTGTCCCAATTCAATATCTGCGTTTAGGTGAGGGGTTGTCAGGCTGAATGTCAGTGTCATTATTCTATCGTTATTTTCTAAACTTGTTAAGAAAACAAACTATCCAGTCCTGTAAGACTCTAAACGCTTCACTGTAGCACAAAAGAAACTACGAGCATGGCATCCCATGTGTGAAATAAAAAAGTACCCAGAAATCACATAACTGGTACTTTTGTGTGTTAGCTGTGAAGGATTAGCATGAAGCATGATATTCATATTCATCTTTCATTAACAGTTCATGTTAGTACTGTGTGTTCACCATGGTAGATCTTGCTTCCATAACCCCAAAATGGCATGTTAATGTTATTTTGGCTTCGTGTTATTGTGTTAAAAAATAGTTTGGTACTGCTGCTATTTAAAAGCCTTAACTTATAGGCTGTTCATTCATCAGTATTAGTCAAAAATTGTTGTAAGTATTTTAGTATTAGTCACTTGTTTTTTTAAACAAACTACATATGACGTCATAAATGCTAAAAGTGGGTCGTGGCTTGATGACCATGGGAAATGTGGGTTCCATGGCCAAACCAGTTGGAACCACTGTGATAAATAACATAGACAATGTGTTTATATCGAAACATCCTTTCTAAACATTCAAAATATTCTTAACATTCTTTGTCAAAAACATCAAATACACAAACAAGTTTTTGTGTGTCTTGCCAAGAGAAACACACTGACTTTTCTTGTGCATTTCCATGGGTTCTAAGGCCAACAGGATTGGCGCCTATGATTTACAATATGGCAAGACCTTGAATGTCTTATTGTTCTTTTCTGCTGCAGAGTGATATATTGTACAATGGTGAACACTGATTCGCTTTATAGCTTTTACATATTTTAGCACAGCAGGAATTCCGGACAGTAAGATTTTTGTTTTCTTCAGTGTCATTGTTTTGAAGATGTACACAATAATATCAAAACTGTGCACTGTGAGTGATTTCATAAAAAGGTTTTATACTCACATGATGTGTTGTCATGAGGTACAGGTAGTTCTTGTCGCTGGGGTCAAAGGTCATGATGTGGTGAACTGGATCATTAGCAGAGAGTTTCGATGACCACATATTAGCAACAGAGAGATTTCCCAGCAGAGACAGCTGTTAAACAACACATAATGAAACTGTTTACACCCTTCATGATCACTTAGACCTTGAGCTATATTGAGAATAGCACAGTACCAACCTACCTATACAGTAAATATTATGTTCCCACAAGAAAACAGCACTTTTTCAGTCTTAATCAAAGTATTCCCACTAATAGACTGACTTCCCATTTATATTCTATTTTACTTCACATACTTGTTTACTTATTAGAACACATGAAATGAAACGAGCCTAATTCCATCAGTGTATAACCTTTGGCTGTCTAAATGTGAAATGTAATTGAATGAAGTTAATAAAACACAACAATAATACATTGCAAAACTTCATTTAATCTGTACTGTGCATTGTGCAGCTGCCATCATTCATTCATGTTCATGTATTATATGAATATGTATATAAGGCAAGTCAGATGGACAGAGGAACAAGAGGGATGAGGTTCGGCTGTGAGCTGGTACATGAGCAGAGGTTGAGCTCTAATTTCATTTGATTCAACTAACACAGATCCTGAAATAAGCTTATCTCACTATCCCAAATCACATTACACACAACTCCCAAAACCATCAGCACTGTCATGAAACCACCCGCTGGGTATACACACCGCTACACACACACAAACAAGCACGCACACACAAACAAGCACGCACACACACACACACACACACACACACACACACATTATGCACGTCTTTATAAAAATATATGTTCTTACTTTTGCTCTTTATAGTGTGTGTAGTAGTGTGAAGAACTATGTGGCACACTGTACTAAAATGTTCTAACAAATTCTGAAAATGTTAATACATTAAAAACAAAACAAAAACATTTAAATAAAATATAACCGTATCTTTGTATATAAAATAAACCATTGCAGTCTTTTGTGCCTTTAATGAGGATTTGTATTGAATGCCTTTATGCGATTTCTAAAAACTACTACTAGACCAACTTAAAATGACCTGACAAGCACTCACTCTGAATTTAATTTGTATGTTTGTTGTATTATATTTTTGTTTTGCTATTTTTACAGCCGCGAACATTTAAAAAACCCTTGACCGTCAAGTGGACTTTATGATCAAATTGTATCCTACAAGCATAAAAATAACCTATTTTTTGAGCACCAATATGCAGCACACAAAATACATATATTTACAGTCTTCCATTTGCTACAGTAATAACTCACTCTTTGTTAAACATAAAATCAAATGTAGCGCATAACATTGACTAAGTTTAAGATTACGTTAACACAAGAGTCTTGGAGTTGGTGTGAAATCACACACACTGTCTTACATGAGCAGATCCTCACTTCAAAATAACTCACGACATCTGGAGCAGACGCCCATGTACTCTGGCAGGAAAACATAAAACCTTTTTACACAAGCCCCCCTGCAGCCACATATTCCATATCCGTAAGTTAAATACTGAGTAATAACATTACTCACAAACAGCATTTGTCCATGGCCATAGAAAGGTGCGTTTACACTTTTTAAGAACTGAGCATGACACAGCGTTCTGGAATTCTGTCCTAATTAAGGATTGTTTTCTACTTTCTGCTGCTTGCAGATGTTTTGCAGCGTGCATACTTTTTTTGGCAAAGGTCTTCGTTTGTAAACTATTCAGTAAGAAAAAGCTTTAATGTATAATACATTTACTTTAAACTTTGTGAAATAATCGGTTCATTTCATATAAATTATAATGCAACAAAACATGGTTTTACAAAGTGATAGTTCAAGTCTAAGGACAATGATCTCCCACTTTGAGTTTATGAATCATTTTTTAGAAAAAGTGAATTCAAAGGATTTCAGAACTGCCAGGCTACCAGGGGCATGACTAGGTTTTGCTAGCATTTCCTCTCAATAAATCTATTGACAACGTGACAAATGCATAGGGTAATGAAATCTTCAATCACCATAACATTCTAAAATTCATGATGGCATCTAATTAAGAGAAATAGAATTAATGTATTGACCAGAAACATGATGTCATAAGTAATGTGTAAATATGATTGGCCGTGTCAAACAAAAGACACTGATAAAAAATCCACACAACCTTGTTCTGCATACTTCTCAAGCCCTGTTAACACCTGGTACTAAGATGTGTTTTGGTCGATCAGTTCACAAGTGGACGACGCTAAATACAGGTGTAAACAAGGTGTGAAAAGTTTTAAGCATGTTCCATTTCGACCACTTCGAGAGGTAGTCGAAAAAGCATTTGACCGGAAGGGGTTATGGTATAGACGCTAATGTGGTTGTAACCGTTCAAACATCCACAAGAGAACACCTACTAGTGTTGTATACTCAAGATCCGTGTTGGTCTCAAGAGAGGTCTCAAGATCCTTTTTATGATGGTCTTTGTCTTGTCTCGGTCTCAACTGTCTTGGGTCTCTGTCTTTTGTTGGTCTCTTGGACTCGATTTTATCTGAAGACCAGTCAAGACCACCGCTGGGGGAATTACACTAAATTGCTGGTGCATTGTCTGATTTATGTTTTAACATCATTAATGTGATTGGATGTAAAAGCAATTATTGACGTATTTCTTATTTGATTTCTTTGTTACTGTTGTGTCTGTAAAAGATAAATGAGGGATACTATAAAAGCCCACAATATCCAAGATGTGATTCCAAAAAAGTACTTGACTTGTATTAAATCTCATTTATTTATATTATAACATCTGACATGTCTCAACTAGCAATTAGTTAAAACTAATAAGTCTTACTTTTCAGATACTTTTTGAAGATTTGTAGAAGTTATGACCAATCTTGAAGAAAATAATTAGATGACTAACTTATAAGACTAGTCTAAGCATTTTATGCGACTGGCCCTGATCTTGGCCTGCCTTAGTCCTGGTCTCGGACACTATGGTCTT
Organism: Barbatula barbatula; assembly: GCA_037178815.1. Lineage (NCBI taxonomy): Eukaryota > Metazoa > Chordata > Actinopteri > Cypriniformes > Nemacheilidae > Barbatula > Barbatula barbatula. Next base: position 2,715,808 of record CM074086.1, read on the forward strand.
GATCTCGGCTTAGGTGGTCTTTGCTACAACACTACCACCTACTCTCCGCCAATGGACATCATGCGTAAACCTTATGGTACGTGCGCTAGCTAGACAGGATTTAAACGTTGCTGGCTGAATTCCGAAAAGTTTGGTTTAAAGACAAATACTTTATCAAGCACAATATTCTCTCACTTTTACAGATTTCTAACACATACTTACATTGTTCAGGATTTTTTTTGCGGCTGTCAGAACAGAAATAAAAATCGCAGTTTTTTATGTTGTTCTGCCATCTCTGTAAAACTTGGGTGCTTATTTTGTCCATTTTATCAAAAATCTGAAAAAGGCCATATATTAGCCCACATATTAACCCTCCCCTCCAAGAATAAAGGGCAGAAGTGGTCGAAAGTGGAGAAAACAGATGGATTGAAACACCAGGTGTAAACAGGGGTCTGTCTTGTCCACTTGTGATCCAATTGACCACAACGCATCTCAATACCAGGTATAAACAGGTCCTTCCCAATTAGCTATTGGCAAAACCATGGTTTTACTACAGTAGCCATGTTTTTTTCAAACTGCTGAATGTGCAACAGCATGTCATACACAATTGAGAAAGTAAAACCTTTTTAAAAACTTTGTGTTTAACAAAACCGAGTTTCTGTGTAAACAAGAACAGGGCAAACAAACAGAAAAAAAGACACTAGGAGAACAATGGGTTTTGACCACCTGATCAGATAGGAATGCTTTTAAAGAGGTTTCCCAGGCAATGCAAACACCTTTTAGTAAATACTATTAAACATTTGAACCCAACAGGACACATGCAAGACTTGTGTGTTAACTGGTGTGTGACACTAACGCTGTACATACGCTGTACACTGTAATTACTCGCAGATGTGTATGTGAGACAGAAAGAGTATTCAGGGTATTTAAAGAGAACGCATGTAATTTATCTTACCTTACATAGTCGTCCATTGCTTTTCCCCAGGAACACCACGGTGCGGTTATGGACACTGTCTACAGCAACAGAGCTGAGCCCTGGAGCCTCATAGATGGGCCGGACCCTCAGAGGTTTTCTCAGGGCCAAGGGATGCTGCAGGTGAGCGGCACCACAATTCAACTGCTCCGGCTGAAGCTAAGATAATAAAAGGTTGTTGCGGTGGGATAGGTAACTTGACCTCAATATACAAAGAAAGAAATTACATGTTCTATTCTGTCATGCCTAGAATACAAGGTTTGATCTTCCTATAAAATGGTTCTAACCGTAAGTGTGATGAGCAATAAAAGTGACACATATCTGTGTTATTTCTAAAACAACACATTTTGTGTTACTTTTAACACAACTTGTGTCGTCCCTTTTATTTATTTAACACAAAATCAACAAATAATGTGGCCTTAGCAAACCCTGTCACTAAATAATTACACTGTGATTTTAATGACAATAATTAGATAAAAATGACGAACAGATGAGGAACACAAAGATGAATCTATTGTTTAATCAAATATCTGGGTGTTGGTGTTCCATTTGACTGTAGTCTTTATCCAGCGTATCCCGTTTTAGCTCCATTAGAACAACAGTTACTTTGTCATATGAAGTTGGTGTAATGCAGAGAAGTGAAAGGTTCATTGCAGGGTGACGGGAACTGAAGCGGGGGAGAGAAAAAGAATTCAGCGGGCGGATTTTTCTCACGAGTTTCTCCCGTCAGCACTGTGACCTTGTGTGCTCTCAGAATGTAATCCATCAGATAAAAATAAATAAATAGTCTCCCTGAGCACTAAGTTTAACCATCACTTTGCAATGCTGAATTACGATAATGTGGTGTAGTAGGAATAATGTGATGTTATAACGTAGACTGCGAGCACAAGTTTGTCTCAATAGAATGGGGCATGCACACAGGGTTCATGGGAAAGCCAGTGTGACGTAAAAGAGCCTTGTTCAAAATAAAATATAATACAGGGTTTGGTGTTTGTTCCTATAAGATTTTTCTAACTTATGCCTGTTGAGCAATAATAGTGATGTTTGAGCAAACACCACCACTAAGTAATTACACTATGGTTTTAATTACAGTGATTAAATAAAAATGATGAACAGATGAAGATCCTGAACGTTCATGACGCATAAAAGCGAAAAACAATTACAATAGCGAAAACACAAAAAGAATGTCCTAAATAAGCATCAGATTGTCATATGGTTTTCATGAAACATCATGTTTACATAATGAAAACATTCCTTGGAGCATACTTAAATGCAGGATAAGGGTTATATGTAAATAATTTCTAAAATGATAGAATGTTAATCAATAAAAGACCGCACAGAGTTTTATGCACTTCACTAAGTTATATTCGTCAAAAGATCACATGGAATTCTTAAATGGCATAACATTTATTACATGTAAATCAAAGGAACATTTTCTAAAGCATGCAAACTGTATCTTTTTCACATAGTGTACAAATATGTTATACAAATATGTCATTGGGGTGGGCGATCTGACGATCTTAAATCGCGTTCGATCTTGGAGGCGTCCTCAATCCACTTTTCAAAGTAAACCGCATGGATCACGATCAGTTGCAAGTGCATTAGACAGAGCCGCTTGTTTTTGTGAAGTGTGTTTGTCCTTGTGCTTGTTTGTGTGTTACGTTGAAAGCTTGCGCACTGCTTATTTACTTCATTTTAGTCTATTTTGCGATTGAAACTCGTTTCCTGCCTGCATTGAGTTCATATAGCCTATATCTAGAGCCTTGTGATTTCGGTGATGCGGAATTTAAATGTCACCTGCCGGTTCTGCGTGTATGATTGAATTTGTTGCGCAGTTGAACGTTGTACATGCTTGACGCTCATGGATTTGTATGGGTCTCAATGTATGAGGACACAATTGCAACTTTAATAGCCAATGTCAATAATTTATGCATACCTAAGTCACTTGCACTATTTTAGTCTAAATTATGATCTGTTCATATCCACCTGTACATTAATGTTCATAGTATATAGCCATCTGTATATATTGTTCATAGTATATACCTACTGTCATATTTTCATAGAACATTCCTACTGCAAAATATTTTTATAGTCCATGCCCACTGTATTATATTCTCTCATATTTTATTCTGTATTTATTCTAACTGTATATCCTGCACTTGCTAACAGCACTTCTGGTTAGACCTAAACTACATTTCGTTACACTGTACTTGTATATGTGTAATGACAATAAAATTGAATCTAATCTAATCTAATCTAATCTAATAAACACATGGGCATCATGTCCAGAGTTGTCCTGAGAGTTTATTTCAGGTGCATTTAACTGTTTTCGCTGTTTGAGAAAAACTACTGTCACTGAACTACACGCACACACACACACACACACTGAAACAAAAGTGTTGATTGTGGAATTTTGCTGCAGTTTACTATAGGCATAGAAATATCTATGGTGTAGGCTACTACAGTATATATTACTATTGTATCGTATAAAAGGGACAGCGGAGAACAATAAAAAATGGGTAAACTAAAAATGTATACTTTTTATTTGATGATCTGCATTTGTGTTTTTTAAAGATGATAACAAATCTTTATACTTGTGCTACATGTATGACTTTATGACCTGTGCTACAAACTTTAAACCTCTGTAGCACCAGTGCTATGTGCAAAAAAGTGAATGTACAGCCTTGTATTTCAGTTTGGATCGTGGAACAAGATTCTTTGTTATGTTGATCGTGATATGCTTTTTGGGGAGATTGCCCAGCCCTAGATGTCATACATCAAGGTATGTCATAAACCTAATGGTTTGAGTCTTAAAACTATTTACACTCACTTATCGTCCTAAAGTGGCTGCACTACGCCGCTGAAATGAATCAAACACGGACAAGAATAGAATAGTATCACTCACTGGCTCAATAACTTTTGTAGCTTTAACTTTCTCCCTGCAGACTAGCCTGAATTTGACCATCCCAAACAATTTGACAACGATAAGCAATGTTAAGAATTTGAGGAAGACAGAAATTACAACCCCAACTCGAAGGATGCAATTTGGACAGTTCTCCCAATGGCCAGTCCACCCCATAGGTTACTTTTTTGTTATGAAAAATCCATTAGAGCAAGCTATGCACCATAATGGCAAAATAACTCATATTGGTTCGGTGGGTTTGATGGGCCCCCTTCTTTCGAGTGGTTCCGTGATCCATGGGCACCACTGATTTGACATATTTGTGTTATTATCTGACATGACTTAAATAAAAGGCTGTCAAAATTGATGGCCTGCAGGACTCATTTTCCACGAAACGACTATACTAATAGATTAAAACCATTTCCACGAAACGACTATACTGATAGACTAAAACCATTTTCCACGAAACGACTATATTAATTAAACTAAAACAGTCAAACTTTTAAGCATAAGGCTAGTTTAATACCTTAAAGTATTGTGGGCCTATTGTATAGTGGGCCTACTTGAATTGAACTGTAAACTGGAAGCTTATTAGGCCTAATTATTATTTTACAATATAACACCACGTAGCGTAGGCTATACTTGTCATCAATACCTAGAATTAAATTAATATTATCTCTGTAATAATATGTTTAATTCCGGGTTATGGCTGGTCACCAACGCACTTTCCACAACTTGTTCTTGCACGCGACACTCTGAACACCATGCTTGCCAATTTTTATAATAAATAATCCTTAATAATAAATGATTGTCAATGTCACTCATATTGCATACAGATTTGGATATGAATTAGCTGCTCCGATTTTTTTTAAATACGAGTTTGTTAACGCGTAATTAAATAACGTTTATTGTAAAATGAGCAAAAGTTAAAAGCAGCTTACCACGATCGTCCCTTTGACCTCGCACTCAGCCCCTGAGCCTTGGATGACGCTGTCCAGAACCTGCACATCATTGTTTGGGCCGTTGGAGCAGTTGCGGCGGCCCTGGCGGATCATCTCCTCCACATCCGACACCCGAAACGCACACACGGCCGACTGCCTGCCCGCCCTGGCAAAAACCCCAAAAAGATAGGGTTCAGGTGTTTCTGAACTGTCGGTGCTGATATCCACTGGGTATATGGAGATGAGTCGGTTATATATATTCCCATTGGATCCACACTGAATTCCCATTTGGATGTACGATTCGGTGAGTTTTCTGCTCTCCGTGGATGAGGACCGGCGGGGACCATCCGTATCCAGGCAGATGCGCGCCAGGATGCTGTTGGGCTGGCTTTCTTTGAGACCTGTATTTGCGTCGTTGTTAATAGCGATGTATGAATAAGTCTTGTGAATGAACGCGTGGACAAAGTTGAGCTTGTTTTTCTGCTTAACTTCTTGTTTGATTTTAAAGACGTTATCTTCCGAGGGGTTGATGTCATAGGTGAACAACCGGCTGAGGTCTTTGGTGTTAAGCGAGCGGATGGCGATTTCTGGTGTGTTTTCGAAGCGAAGGTCCTCTTTGCTGTGGTTTTTGGGAAAGAACTCGGTCCCCATGCCCGTGTAGGTTGCCCCCACTAGCAGCCGCGGCGCTCCGCCGTGACTCCGAAAGACAAGCCCGACGGTGCTCGCGTTCTCGTGGTTGGCGACGATATTGAGCATGCTGGGGAACACAGTGGCCCCTTCCTGTGGGAACGTGACCGCAACTCGGGACGCGTTCTCCATACTGCGCAGCTCACAAAAGCCCTGGTACACCGAACCGCACGTTACCAGAACGCCCTGCTCGCGGTCCAGCGCCAGCAGCTTGTTGTAGTTGTCGGTGAACACCTTCTCGTACTCGCACATCGCCTGCGGCAGCTGCGGCGCATGGCAAAGCGGGTTGTCGCGCACGGGTCCGGTCCGCGTCTCCACCTCTAGCGCGAGCGTCGCGTTTAGCTGGTACAGGCTATTCACTGAGGCCAGGTAAACCCTACCTGAAACCGCGTCCACTACGAAGTTATTAGTGGCGTTTGGAGAAGCAAACGCCTGTTGAATCTGAAGTCCACCGATCGTGCGCCCTTGGAGAGCCGTCAAAAATACGGTGTAAAAGAGTTTAAGAGACGCTCTCTCGGTTATAGAAGGAGGCATTTTTCCTTCTCGCTGGCTTCCGCGGGTTCTGAACGGAGAGTAGCATTGAGCGAGCGGAAAAGAGCGCAACTATCCGGGAGGAAAAGCCGTTTCCTGCTGAAAGCCTGATCACGGAATGACGTGATTGAAGAGTCCCGCTTCCTTCAGGGAGAGGAGCCTCACAACATTATCTCTACTTTTACGCACACTTATATGTGCGGAGTCTTTTAAGCTCAGAAACAGGCACGTATTCCCCCAAATATTTTGAGAAATATACTTACTGCTATACTGGGGCCCTGGTACAGTAAGGGTATTCAAATAAAATCCCATATAGCATTTTATGGACCATGGTCTGCTGAATAAGTACTACCAAGTACAATGCCCTGTCAAGTAGACCTAGCCTGAAAAGCAACCTAGATTCAACAAACTATATTTACAGATATAATAAAGACCAATTGGCTCATGCCAACCAAAATTGGTTTTCAAGATCGGTTAGAAAAAGCTCACAATTTAACTGTGATGTGATTAAGATTTCAGCTTGAGGATATTTCAAACGTCCTCTGTGAAAAGAAAAAATAAAAGTTCAAAACATGCAGAATAAAAATCAGAAACAGGAAACTATGTTTTCCAAGAAAGGGCAGTCCTTATTGTGGCGCATTGGTGGTTTCATATCCCTTTAAGATATAAAAGTCTTTTAAAGGACTTTCAGAATTCGCACCCAATATTTGAGACTTGAAAATGTGTGTCATATAACTACAACCTTATGCTCATATATAAATGCAGTAATTGCTGGTGCTGAACTTTCACCTGAGGCTCATGTTTCTTTATCTTTCAAATTAGTCACACAGATCCACATTGAGCACTGCTGCAGGAGCAGAAGGCACCGCAAGTGCTACCAGATGGCTACTGTTCCTCTCTGACATTACAACATTAACATTTTACAGAGAATGTGTCATGTTCTTTGTTATTATAAATTTTTTAAGGTATGCTGAATGTAGGCTAGGTGTGTCCATTTAAGAATAACTGTGTACGAGAAACTATTTAACTTGTGGCATGTGTGGATATGTCAGAAAATCACTGCATTTCTAATTATTTAATTATAGGGATTCGATTATTGTACAGAGAATTTGTTGTATAAAGTACTGTAGTTGTTTTACAAACCACAAAAGATAATAAATGATTCCTGAACTAATTCTAAAATAAGACAAAATCAATAGCACTAAAATACACCATAGACTCATTTTTAGGATTGGGGGACCAAATGTAGTAATTTGAGAATCCGCCCTAACACAATCTTTACTTTGGAATTATATAAAAATAAACAAATGTATAATAAATTATAGAATAAAAAGGTACATATGTATTTCAATTAATAGAAAAAAACTGGTTCATTTTATTAGCTGTGGCTAACTTTTTGTGTTTATTTGTATTTCTTTAAGGTTTACAAAACAAATTAAAAATGACATGTTAACTGCTGAAAAGCTTTCTTTAAAGTGTAAGTATACTAAATAACGAGAAATCAAATTAGCATGTAAAGGAATACAAAACAATGAGAGGGGGTTGTGTTGAGAGGCCAAACACCAAATCCTCCTTCAGTCCGTGTCACTGTTAAGCTGCCTGCACTAATCACGACCTGTTTCCGGTCAGATAACGCACAGTGATCACGCCGCACGCCCAACATCATTTCGTAAAATAACACGTTCAATCACTCGCAAAGACCAAATGCCAAAATGTGACATTTAACCATTAAACTACGCACAAGGCTCACATTCAACATACAACCATCAGCAGTGTGTGCAGAGAGTTCAATTACTTTTTAGTAGTAGGTTTTGCTGCCCAAACCTGTTCAGTTTAATTCTGCCTACAAGCGCGTCTATAGCACAGAGAGCGAAACATGCTCAAATTAAATAGAAGCGTATGTAGGCCTAATATATGTAAAAGAGCACAATTTAGTAAGTATGGCTAACAAACTATTGAAATACATTAAATATTACCATTAGATGATATTATAAACGTAGTACTAGTACAATCCCACTGGAAGGATTGGCTCATGATATTTGCCATATTTAAGACGTAACCAAGTTGGTTGGCTTGGCGTAAAATGATAAATATTCAGAAGCATTTTCTGCTTGCAATGAATGAAGGTGCATTTTCGCCACCTGCTGGAGAAATAAGTGACAAATGAATTTAAATGCAACATAGTCTGCATCAAGCAGATCTTTTATTAAGCATAGCTACTTTTATAGTAACGTGGCATCAAAAAAAAGCAAAAGCACAATGGTAACTTGGATTAATTTAAGTTTAATATGCTGTAGGTATAAGTAATGAATTAATCTATATTACAACACATAATATCACTCACAGAACTCTAATTATAAATAATTTTTAGTCTAGACATGATGGAGGCTTATTTAAATCCTGAAAAGAGCTGTAAGGCACTAGAGTGGTTTATAAGTGTGTTCACAAGCACATAAACAATGTGTGGCGGGGTAAAACACCTCTTGCAGCTGTGTATTCATGGTCTAGTTCCCTTGAGTTTTTATAAAAACCTTATTATCATTAACAGGTATTATCATTATTAAAACATATAATGTTATTGATTATCATATATCAAAATTAACAGGTAATAATCAATGACAACAGTCTCATTTAATAATATGATTTCCAATCAAATGCTTTAAAATACTGTAGATTGATGTTGTTTGTTATATTTTAAAAAATCCAAAGATTAAAATAATACTTCTATAAAAAGCAGTGTTCCAAATGCCATCAATGGGCCTCATTCATGAAACACGAGCAGATTTGATTTTTAATTTTTTTTTATTGAACATTGTGTTATAACAATACCGTGTTACAAAATAAACATAACATAACATAACATAACATAACAGAAAAAGTAAGATTAATGAAAAGAGAGAAAATAAAAAAACATTACCATGGCTGAATACAAACAAGACAACCCCCCCCCCCAAATTACACACAAAAAACAACAAAGAAATTACTAATTAAATAGATTGAAAAGTTTATAAGCAATCAGTCAATTGTTCAAGTTCTTTTTACTTTCGTGTTAGAAGAAAACATAATTGCAATATTGTTTTATCTCTTGCAGAAAGACTCCAAAAATAGGTTTGCAATTAGAAAATGTACATATATGCATAAAAAATCTACATAGAATTACGTATAAGCTTTGGAGTAGTTTAAAATATATTTCTTTTAATTAGTTTGAGAGGAGATATTTTGTTGCATGGACCATATCATTTTCCAGTTTAGATGATCAAAAAGGCTTTATCAGTATGAAACTGCAGAAGGGGCACAGGCAATGCGCTCAATAAGCTCTTATTTTAAGAGTTCTTCTTTTTTACTAACATAACATTACACAGTAGGTGTTTCTCTAGGCTCAGGTAAAGAGACTTCTTCAAAAGGTAAAGTATATTTTCTAAAAAGCATGCATGTGCCAGATGGAATAGCATCCACAACAATGGCAAACTCTTGAGGAGTTACTGGATTCTATAATGGGCTTAAATGTACTCTAAAACACTCAAATACATCACAAAGTGCTTCTGTGTGAATCATCATTTACTGGATATACTTATTGTAACATATTGTATCGAAACACAGTCCATTTATTTGCGTGTTGCTCATCTATGCGTTTGGCTTGCTCTCTTTCTAATCTAAAAAAGTAAGCAGAGCTTTGTTCACCTTCTTCAAGCCATTGATTGTCATGATCCTGCCTGCTACCAGCTCTTCAGTCTGGTCTATGTCCCCGCCCTCTCGTTAATTATTTTGTTTTGGTGTCATGCCCTTCACCTGCTCCCTTTTTTATTTGGTCGCTTATTAAATGCCCTGTGTTTTCTGTCCTGTGCTTGTTAGTTGTTATATTTCCTGTCTTAAGAGGTTTATTACGGTGTCCTGTTTCAAGGAGTTTACTATTGTGTCCGGTTACAAGATGTTGCGTCTTGTTTTGTGTCAAGTCAGAGGAGAGTTTTATGTGCAAATATTTACAAACGTTTCATAAATGAGGCCAGGGGCGACTCTAGGATTTTCATTTTAGGGGGCTCAGCCCCCAATAAGGGTATGATTAAAAAAATATTATTTGACTATTAGGGTAGGTTTGTATACTACTAACCTTATTGCTATCCACTATTTCATTGTATTCGAGAAGTGTATGTATAAGAATATAGACAAACATGTATTAATGTAATTGTCTATTGGAAAAATGTTTAATCTGTTCTATATTTATTTCTATTTATTAAAAATAACAACATGAATTATCAATTTGCCACTTCTATATCAATTACTTAAAATAAAACACAAATCCCTTTACTCTACTCTTACTCTAATGTATCATGATACACTAATGATTCATTATTACTTAATCCAAAAAAATATTTAATATTACAAAACAAAATAACTCCACATGATGTTTTTCTCTCTGTGCCATTTGTTGCTTTCAGACAATGATGTGTCTATTTAACCATTTCTGGGCATGGCTGCACAATGTAATGCCGAGATACACAATAATATGTTTTAAATTTTAAAAAGTAAATTAAAATAAATCATGATCGTTTTCTAAAGTATGTTTTCATAGGTGTTAATCGCTTCATTTTTGTTGGAAGAAAAAACAACTACCACACTGTAGCGAAGACGTACTGGTATTGGATGAGAAACCGAACCGTGTATTGGTCCAGTAACATTATGTAAACTGCAATTACAAGAACTGCATCGATGCAGATGTCATATCATAGCAATCTATCAATAAATTCAAACGCACACACACACACGCACGCACGCACGCACGCACAAACACGCACACAAACACACCTTGTACTCTCTGATGTTCGCTCTGTTCGGCGCCCCTGCGGATTGAAAAACGCGCTGAATCCATGCAGACTCAGATCAGGGGAGGAGCCGAGCTGAAGTCCCCCTAAAAAGGGCCTAGTGACGCCCCTGAATGAGGCCCAGATTGAGAAAACGTTCTTGACAGCTGTATACAGCAGTTTAACAAAATGATTATGCAAAATTGAACTAGAAGAAAATAGTCTCAAATACATAAAAACTTGGCTGGTCATTATGCAAAATATGGTATATGTGTGCTGAAAAGTTGTCCCAGTTCCTCCAAAGAACAGTAAAGAGAAAAAAGAGAAGCATTGATGAAACAGAGCGCATTTGGGTCTTCATCAGTGGGACGACACAGTTGGCTACAGTGGACACAAAGACCAGCACGATGGCCATGACAGCCAGCAGTACATTGATAACTTTGCCGAGCAGAGTGCGTGCTGTGGCATTCTCCAAACCTTCCAACTGCACCACCTGCTGCAGCTCCATCTTAGAAATACATGTCTGACAAGCCTCCAGAGCCTCCTACAAAAGAGAATGTTAAAGGGATAGTTCAACCAAAAATTTAAATTCTGTCATTTACTCACCCACAGATTGTTCCAAACCTGATGATTTTTTTCCAGTAAACACAAATTAAGATATTTGGAACAATGTCCGTAACCAAACAGATCTCATTACCCATTTACTGGCACAGTAAGGAAAATAAATACTATGGAAATCAATGGGGGATGAGATCTGCTTAATTCTTAAAAATATCTCCATTTGTGTTTACTGGACCATAGACATTTATAGAGGTTTGGAACAATCTGTGGGTGAGTAAATGATAACAGAATTTTCATTTTTGGGTGAGCTGTCCCTTTAAGAGACAGAAGGTGAGAATGAAGCACCACAATGTATTTAATATCACAGTCATAGGCTACTTGAAATGGCATACTACTCATAGTGATTTTGCAGTTTGCATAATGTACACATTATGGACGGTTTGGGTATTTTATGTAATGTTCTATTCCAGTATAAAGTAATAAAGCAGATTGATCAGCCTGGCTGAAACATAACATCTCTTTCTTGACTATATTAATGTGACTCGCAAAAGTTATCACAAGATAATAACTACACTGAATAAAACTATAAAAGCAACACTTTTGTTTTTGCTCCCATTTTTCATGAGCTGAACTCAAAGATCGAATACTTTTTCTATGTACACAAAATGTCTCAGTTACGACTGTAACCCCCGTTCCCTGATGCAGGGAACGAGATGTTGTGTTGAGAGACTGACTGGGGTTTGATCTTGAGAACCTATCATCTCCGAGATGAATTTAAAACACCAATGGGCTTGGCGAATGGCACACACACGCCAGTCTCTGCCCCGTACATACGGGTATAAAAGGAAGATGGCGGCGGTCATTCATTCACCCTTTCTGCTGAGGAACCTGAGAGGTCACTCCCCCGGTCGCTGCAGCGGTTCGGCGAAGCGTTGTGGCATGAAGACCCTGTAGGACCACATTAAGTGTGGTTAGGCCAAAAGGGCTCCACTACCAGTATTCGATGCCCCTCTTACCCGACCTTGCACAGGACCTGTGTAAGGAGGCCGGCCCCCCCCCCCCCCCTGCCCCCCACCCCCCCCCCCCCCCCCTTTTTTTTTTTTTTTTTTTCTCTTTTTTTTTTTTTTCCTTTTTTTTTTTTTTTTGTTTTTTTTATTTTTTTTTAATTTTATTTTTTTCAGGATTTTTTTTTTTTTTTTAATTTTTTTTTTGTTTTTTTTTTTTTTTTTTTCCCTTTTCCGCCTCCCCTAAAAAAGCCTTTTTGTGTAAAAAAAAAAGGTTTCCAATCTTTAAGTCCACCAAATAAAAAAGGAGGGCAAAACCGTGATTATAATTTAGTTAAGTGTAGTTGGCACTTTTATTGGTGTAAACCAGGCCCGGGGTGGGTAATCGGGAGACTCGGGAGAATTCCCGGTGGGCCGCTTCACTTTTGGGCCGGTCGAGAATTTATTTTTTTCCTTTTTTTTTCTTTCCTCTCTTCACAATAATGAAATATCATTTATGACAAATAGTTAGTTACATTAAGCTACACACGTTCAACATTCTGACACCGCAGCGCGCAGCCTCTGTATGGGTTGTACCATGTGAGGGAGTTCTCCCCTCCCCCCTCCGATAGAGTTGGTTGAGTCCACAGCGCGTCTTTTCCAAAACGTTTTCTCAGGTACGATAGCTGGGCCGGCCCCATCGTAACGGTACGCGAATGGGAGGAAGAGGCCAGGAGGGGCTGAAAAAGCCAGGTTAAAAAAACGAAAAGCATTGGAGGAGGATGCTGCCAAATGTGCTAAACTCACGGATTTGTTTTCAAGAGGACAACAAACACAAGTGGCAACAGCAGGTAAAGAGAGACAGGCCTATTCATGATTAGCATTAACGTTAGCAACGCTGCAACGTAATTATTCGGCTAATACAGTTGTATCGTTGTCAACCTATTCACAAAATATAAAAATTTAAAAAAAAAACATTTTTTGTATCACCCAATACATGGCGACAATGTCTGCTTAGGTTTGATGACAGAGCTACTGTTAGCACATTACAGACTGAGCTTTCTAGCCTGGCATACCAGTGGGACAGACTGAAACAGTCCTCTCTTGAAGGTCATACTGTCAGGACATGTAGTGAGGTGACACATGAAGGTCAGGAGGATAGTGGCGGACTGCCATATATGGAAGAACCAGAGATGGAACTTGAAAGCAGGACCTGTTCCTCCTGCAAAAACTGTGCCATTTGTGTCCATTTAATACTCTCACAGTATAATCTCCTCACAGATGCTTATCATGTGATTGGGTTAGCATATAAGTTTCTGTTGACTTTGTCCATCACACAGGTTGCATGTGGGAGACGCTTCTCAACTTTAAAATTTGTGAAGAATAGGCTACGAAGCTCATTGAGTCAGGACAACTTTGAGGCTTTCATGTTAATGTGCACAGAGAAGGAAATCCACATGTCTATAAGCAACAACACCGTTATCGATAAAGTGGCTGAAACCAGTGCACTGCTTAGGCGGCTACTGCTGCTGTTGTAGATGCTGTTGGTGCTATTCGCAATGTAACCATAAACAGTACTGTGACTTGAACTGTAAACATTAGTTCAATATGCCTCTTTGTGGAAGAGTGGGATACATTTCAAATGCTTTATTTATTTATTTCTGCTTTTGTTAATTTATCAACCTATCCTCGTGGAATATTTTTTGTTAACTTCTTCTGTGAATTATTATTTAACATTTATATTATTTGTTAACCCATCGTATTAATAAAAAACTACAAATAATAGGAAGAGCTGAACTGTTGCTTCATTTATCCAAATTGGAAAAAATGCTAATTTGGAATTCCACCATGGAAAAAGTGGGCCAGTTTTGGGCGTGAAACTCCCGGGCTGAAAAGTGGCCCCACTCCGGCCCTGGTGTAAACACTTTGATGTAACAATAATGACCTCTTTAGAACTACTGCAATATCAAGTTCAAAGTATGCGCAACAGTATTTACTACACAGTACACCAGTATTTCATTCTTAGAAAATCCATTGTTGATTTATTTTACAAGCTAAAAACTCGCTATTAAAGGGCAATCTCTTGGTGGTGTCAAAAATGATCTAAATCCTCCCTGTTAAGTTTAAACATATCTTGCTATTAGCCTTTATACAACCTGCAGTGTTTTTAAGCCAAGATAATTATATCAACATATCCATATCCATTGTACTGTACCAATATATTATATGAATATCTTTCATTCTGAGATCAGCTTGCTTCTGTCAATTTGCAATGTGTTTGTTTGTGGTTCTTAACATTCCCATTAGCGACACAACACCAGTTCCCTTTCTGTTGGTCTCTCGACGTTGTGTCGAACCGACAGATGGGGTTCGCCCTTGAGAACCTATCATCTTCTGACTATTTTGAAAAGGTCAATGAAATTGGCGAATTTAGAGCCTTCGCATCGAATGACTTCAACAGCTGATATCTTGACGTGGTGCAGCTATTTGTCCCTTCCAGTGATCATCATTTCTGTTTCAGCAGTTCCAGAGATCTTAGAAAAAGAGCAAATTTCTTCAGCGTGGCATGTCCCGCTGCTCTCGTGGTTGCAACTCCCTCATCGAGGATTGGGACGGACACTATGTCTGCGTCAGGTGTTTGGGGATCCAACACGCCGAGGCAGCTTTCGTGGAGTCATCCTGCCCGCACTGCGGGCGGATGACTATACAGACGTTGCATTCACGGGTGGGTGTGCTCTTTCGAGAGCCAGCCACCACCTCGTCTGCTTCCCGCTCTGCGACCGCAGTGGCCACGGCCCTGCCGTCAGCGGCGGCGAGCAGCTTGGGTGGCATGGGGATTACCGTGAGCATAAATCCGTCAGCCGATGGCTCGCGGACCGTTCACGCCCCGTCTCGCTCGTCTGGCCGTTCCCAGGAAGACGGTACCACACCGTCTTACTCCTCCATCACGCAATCGGACACGATGCGTGACGAAGATGAGATGTCCCTCGCAGCATCAGAGGGCGACCTATTGGCATCCGACCCTGACGATTTCTTCGAGCCGTCTCCTCTGGGAGATAGAGCTCAGGAAAAGGCAGACGTCGAGATGTCAGTCATGCTCTCTCGGGCCGCCGTGAGCATCAGGCTGCAGTGCACCGCACTGCCCACGCCCCAGCGCTCGCGGCTGGATAATTGGTAGATCTGGTCTGAGCGCGACTCCAAGCCACGCACGGCCCCTGTGCAATTTTTTCCCGAGGTCCATGAGGAGATCAGCAAGACCTGGAGCGCCCCCTTTTCGGCTCGCTCCTGTTAAGCTGACTCTGTCGCCCTCTCTTCCCTTGATGGTGGGGCAGCTATAGGCTACGTCGATGTCCCCCAGGTGGAACGTGCAGTTGAGGTGCACCTGTGCCCGCAGACGGCGACCACCTAGAGGTCTCGACCTAGACTCCCGTCTAAGCCGTGTAGAATTTCGGCATCGCTGGTGTCGAAATCCTACAATGCCGCTGGACAAGCTGCCTCAGCTCTTCATGCCATGGCCATCCTGCAGGTCCATCAGGCCAAGGCACTGAAAGAGCTCCACGAGGGTAAGACCGACCCAAAGATCATGCAGGAGCTCCACACTACCACCGAACTAAGGTGACTGCGCAGGCTTTGGGTTCGACGATGTCCACACTAGTGGTCCACCTAAAGTGGTCTGGCTAAAGCTTGCGCAGATGAGGGAAGCCGAGAAGGTTCACTTTCTAGATGCTCCCATCTCGCAAGGAGGGCTGTTTGGTGACACTGTCGAGGACTTCTCTCAGCAGTTTTCGGCAGTGCAGCAGCAGACGGAGGTCATCAAGCACATCCTGCCTCGCCGTGACCCGGCCGCCTTTCGGCCGTCGAGGTCCCGCGGAACGTCTGCCTCCCAGCAGCCCACTTCCTCACAAAAAGAGCAGTCTCTCTCTCTGGGTCTTTCTTTCAGCCGCACTCACTCTCCACAGGAAGGTGTTCGGCAACTCGACGTTGGCGACAAGCAAAGCCGATTATAAATTGTGCAGACCTCAGCACTCTCACCTCGACGGTGCGTTGAGCTGTGCCACCGCCACGCAGGTAAGTCAGCGGAGGGTTGCGCCCCATTCTAGTTCTGCGTACCCTGAACAAGCACCTTGAAAAGCTGCCGTTCAAGATGCTCATGCAGAGGCGCATCTTGACATCCGTCAGGTGTCAGGATTGGTTCGTGGCTATCGACCTGAAGGACGCGTACTTTCATGTCTCGATTCTCCCTCGTCACCGACCGTACCTACGGTTCGCTTTCGAGGGATGGGCATGTCAGTACAGGGTCCTCCCATTCGGTCTGTCACTGTCCCCACGAGCCTTGACAAAGGTCGTGGAAGCCGCCCTCACTCCCCTCAGGGAGAGAGGTGTGCGGGTACTCAACTATCTCGACGACTGGCTTATCTTGGCTCACTCACGAGATCTGTTGTGTACGCACAGGGATATGGTGCTCCGGCAACTAGACCGTTTGGGGTTACGGGTCATCCGAGAAAAGAGCCAGCTCTCCCCCGCACAGAGCTCCTTTTTTCGCGGTATGGAACTCGACACTGTCTCCATGACTGCGCAGCTCACTTCAGAGCGCGCACAGTCAGTGCTGAACTGCCTGAACCTCTTCAGGCGGCAACCAGCGGTCCCCCTGAAACTTTTTCAGAGGCTCCTGGGACACATGGCGTCCTTGGCTGGGGTAATTCCCCTCGGGTTGATGCACATGAGACCGCTTCAGCACTGGCTACAGAGACGAGTTCCCTGGAGAGCGTGGCACACAGGCAGGAGGCGGATCGTCATTACAACTCTCTGCCGTTGTATCCTAACCCCGTGGTCATCAGTGACCTTCTTACAGACTTGTGTCCCCCTGGGGCAGGTCCCGAGGCGCGTCGTTGTAACGACCGACGCCACCCTACAGGGTTGGGGTGCGGTTTGCAAAGGGCATGCAGTGTCGGGCCGCTGGACGGGGGCCCACCTGTGCTGGCATATCAACTGACTAGAGTTGCAAGCTGTTCTGCTTGCACTGAGGGGACTACGGTCCCTCATGCAGGGCCAGCACGTACTGGTCCGATCAGACAGCACAACTGCCGTAGCGTATATCAACCACCAGGGTGGCATTCGCTCACGGCAGTTAACGCAACTTGCCCGACGCCTCCTCCTGTGGAGTCAGCAGGTGACGAAGTCTCTGCATTACACTTACATACCAAGCGACCTGAACCAGACAGCCGATGTGCTCTCTCATCAGTCGACGCCCCGTGGAGAGTGGCGACTCCACCCCGTGCATTCCAGCTTATTTGGGTGCAGTTCGGGCAGGCACAGGTGGACCTGTTTGCCTCTCTGGACACCACCCATTGCCAGCTATGGTACTCCCTGACCAAGGGGCCCCCTCAGCATGGATGCCCTAGCGCACAGCTGGCCGCAGGACAAGTGGAAGAACGCCTTCCCCACAGTGAGCCTCATTGCACAGGTCATGTGCAAGATCAGGGAAGAGGAGCATCAAGTGGTACTAGTTGCGCCTTACTGGCCCAACCGGACTTGGTTCTTAGAGCTAATGCTTCTGACGACGACTCCCCCCTGGCCAATCCCCTGACGAAGGACCTTCTCTCGCAGGGGAAGGGCACGTTGTGGCACCAGAGACCAGACCTCTGGAACCTCCACGTCTGGCTCCTGGATGGGACGAGGAGATCCTGAGTGGTCTATCCCCCGGGGTGGTGGAGACCATCACTCAGGCTAGGGCACCTGCCACAAGGCGGCTGAACGCCTTTAAGTGGCGCCTCTTCTCGCAGAGAATACCCACGGAATTGCTCGGTCAGGCACATGCTGTCCTTCCTGCAGGAGAGGTTGAAGAGTAATCTCTCCCCTTCCACACTGAACGTGTATGCAGCCGCTTTCGCCGCTCATCACGAACCAGTTGCTGGAAAACCTCTAGGGCAGCATGACCTGATCATCAGGTTCCTCAGGAGCTCCACGATTCAGTGCGCCAGTCTCTGTTTGGTGTGTAGCCAGCGCCTTGCTCCTCTACGTGGACCGCACGCAGAGCTTCAGAAGCTCTGAGCACCTCTTTGTCTGTTTCGGAGGTCAGCAGAAGGGGAGGGCTGTCTCCAAACAGAGACTGGCGCACTGGATCGTGGACGCCGTCACGACGGCGTACCGATCTCAGGACTGCCCGTGCCCGCTGGCAGTGAGGGCACGCTCCACTAGGGGTGTTTCCTCCTCGTGGGCACTGGCTCAGGGCGCCTCTCTGGCAGACATATGCAGAGCTGCGGGTTGGGCTACGCTCAACACCTTCGCAAGGTTCTACAACCTCCGCGTGAAACCGGTGTCAGCTCGAGTCTTACAGGGTAACACCAGGTGAGACCGGCGGCCGGTAGGGCGTACGCCTGCGAAGAGCGCCATCCCCCTTTTAGGTGTGTCAGTGCGCAATCATCTGCCTCCCTTCTTTCCCCTCGGGCGAAGAATAGGCATTCCATTCATCACTAAGCACTCAAGGCAGCGGGCTGAGCGGAGCAGCCTGCCACCTTTGGCGGGCCCAAGCTGAGTTATTCACGTGTAGCTCTAACCGACCTCAGTGCTCCAGACGTAGTAACCCCCCAGCA
Organism: Barbatula barbatula; assembly: GCA_037178815.1. Classification (NCBI taxonomy): domain Eukaryota; kingdom Metazoa; phylum Chordata; class Actinopteri; order Cypriniformes; family Nemacheilidae; genus Barbatula; species Barbatula barbatula. The sequence continues at coordinate 2,734,757 of CM074086.1, forward strand.
GGGTGGTTCCGTCTGCGACTCCGTCATGAGTTGGTTCCCCTCCTGGAACCCATGACCTTCCCCAGGAGGACATCCACCTTGCGGAATCCCACACATACATCCCATGGGTTCGTCGAGAGACCGACAGAAAGGGAACGTCTCGGTTACTTATGTAACCTCTGTTCCTCAGGTGAACATTGCAAGCATACACACATCACCTGTATGTCACGGACCCTGTCATTGAACTGATATGCCATCTTCTCCTCCATGCTGGCCAGGTCCTGCTTCAGGTTTAAGATCTCATTCTGATGAAGTTCACTAAGGTCATTTAGCTGTTCCTCTGAACGCTCACACCTTCAAACATACAGATATACAGTGGTGTCAACATGAGGCACAGCAAATTCCATGTACTGAATTGTGTATAAATATAAGTGATTATGTATTTGAGTGAAAAATACACAAATGGCAATATATGATTATTAGTCCCATGAAAATATTGGTGTTAATTTATTTAAAGGACACATTTACTAATTTTAGAAAGTGTGGCTTGGTTATAGAGAATCATGGATCTTTAACACCCCATTAGATTATGCAGGCAGGGCATTTGTCCTGGATTCATACCAATATTTGGAAGAGGAAGCCTAGTTCAATAAAAAGGGTAATCAAATCCTGATTCTACAATACCATTTAAGTAACTTTAATGTTGCACATATGATGTGCAGGTGGGGTCAGTCAATGATACTGAACAATGGACACTCCTGTGGCCTCGTTTATCAATGCTGCGTATTCACAAAAACTTTGCCTACACCAGCTTTCACGCTCACAGTCGGATGTACTTACAGTAAATTTAACGTGAGAATGTCCCCTTGTGGTTTTAGTCCGTTGGCGACTCTTGGGGGCAATCAAGTGAAGTTACAAACATTAGACTATGAATTGTTCTAATTGTTCTAGAAACATTGCTAAAAATGTGTAATTGATAAAATTATTGACATACTATTGTCACACAAGCCTTATGGGAATATTATATCAGTTATGCAATTAAGTAAGAATATAAAAGCATGTGCAAATTTATATGACCCTATAAGCCTAGTTATATGGCAGTGTTGGCCTTATTAGAGGACACTGCCAATGGCAAAATCCGAAGAGAACGAGTGGGACCGCAATGATTTTCTGGCAAACGATAATGACTGCATGGCGGAAATTATATCAAGTCATTACGCAGAAGTTAAACAAAAAATGTATGAATTTAAATGTAATATTTGTAGTGAATGCGCTTGCTCACTTTTCCTGTTCAATTCGTCTTTAAACTAAACTGATGTTATGAGAAAATATTTTTAGTGAAAACAATGATCAATGATGCACACTTGCTTCGATATTATGGTGGAAACTGCTGCATGGATGGTCCGTTGTCCAGTTTGAATAGCTCCAATGATAATACTGATAAACTCCATGTATGGTGATTTTCGCACAGATTCTTGTGTATGCATGGTTTAATAAATCTGAAAACTTTTGTGCATACGTACACTTTTAGTATGAAATATAGTTTAATACATCCCATATTTTTTTCACTTCTTACCTTCTCCATAAACTGCAAAGGCTTAAATCAAGCCGGACTCAGGTCTCCCCCAAAAGATGCAATTGGCTTGGGACAGCAGCCGGGGCAATGTGATCCCAAAAAGAGGCTGGCTTGAGGTTAATGAGGGTTGAAGTGACCGAAATAGTCATTTTTTCCTTGGGCATGGATGCCTGGAGTCTATATTGATTCCTAAGAATTCAATGAACCTGCTTGGGCCCATGTTTTTTTCTTGGGGGGACAAGCTTGGTGCAAATTTTTTTTACTGTTGTTAGACGCGCGGTTGGCGTCGGACAGGGGATGAAATTATTAGGAAGTCGTTTGAAAGGTGGATGAGGTAAGGGATTTTTTAATTGTTGGAGTGGATCCAACAGACTGCCTCTGAGATCATGTCAAACATTTTGGGGCTGCTTCTTCAGCTGAAGGTCAGGCAGAGGGATAAATAGAATTTATTGCGACAGCGTATGCCAGCAAATGAGCATCACTTTGAAAGCGGAGGGGATGTCAAATTTGGCCAGCCAAGCGCAGCGCCCTGTGTGTAATTACAGTTATGGCTTGGTCGATGTCGTGGTAGTAAAGCTAAAATTCCTCGAGTGGGATGAGGCTTTTTATGCTTGTAGAAAGGCTTGTGAGGAGGAGAGGTTGATATGGAGGTGCTTTGAAAGATGATGAAAGGCAAGATGGCGCTAATACAAAATAAGACTTAAGGATTCAATGATCTTAGATCCTTCCTGAGCCCCACACTATCTCTCTCTGTCAGATTTTTCTTCACTTTTCAAAACTTTTTTCGCTCTTCAAAACTTTTTTCGCTTTTCAATTTTCACCACTTTTGTGGAATGGGTGCTCGTGAACAATGTATCTCCACCGAGGCCCGTCATCCCACTAGCTCCGCCAGACTCCCTCATCACTTCGGCTCCACCTTGGTCAGTCTTCGACCATCCGGCGCCTTAGGACTCCAATCCTTCAGCTGTGCCTCGTCACTCCGCCCTTATGGCTCTGTCAGGCTCCTCCTTACCTCCTGCTACAGCCTTGGTCGCTCTGGCTCTGCCACAGTCTTCTGAATCCCCACCTCAGTCGCCTATACCTCCAGCTCTGCCTTGGCCCTCCGGTACTGCGCTGTCACCCTGGCACTCCGTCTGCTCATCTCCATCCTGGACTCCTCCTTCACCGGCTCCGTCAGTCAGCCCCTGGTGACGCCAGCCCTTTCTCCAACCATGGCTCCTGCCTCCGGCGTCTCCACCATGGGCCAGTGTCCTGGCTAGTCTCTGTTTGCATTGTTTCTGTTTACCCTGTCTTAGTCATTAAGTTCACCTGTGTTCATCGAAGTTACTCATAAGTCTTTTTTTATACTCCCTTTTTTTTCATTCCTTTGCCGGTTATCGTTTGTGGTTGGATGTACTTTGGTTCGAATATTTGTCCAGTTCTCCTGGATTCTGTATTAAATAACATTTTGAGCTTACTCCTTTGTCGTGCGTTTTATGTAATACAGCTACACGTGACACCAGTACAAGTGTATTTACTTAATCTCGGATCTGTCGGGATCCGGAGCTAACACATGTTTGTTTTGTCGTGTGTGTATGTCAGAGCACATATGGATTGTTTTGACAGCCCCGCGTGTTCGCTGTTTACGTGTAGATATGCCACACCTGCCACCTTCCATTAGCACCCTCATTAGCTCTCACTGTCTGCACCTGGTGTTTATTTAGTTCTCACTATTTAATCTCTGCCACCGCACACTCCCTTAACTTTTGTTATCCCGTACCCCAGTTCTTGTTATAGTTATAGTCTTGCATTCGCGCTTGTTTAAGTCTAGTCTAGTCTAGTCTAGTCTAGTCTAGTCTAGTCTAGTCTAGTCTAGTCTAGTCTAGTCTAGTCTAGTCTAGTCTAGTCTAGCATCTAGGAATACCCTTGCAGAGTGATTGTCTGTGTGCGTGTCATTTGTGGCGTACCTCTTTATCTCTTACATTCTCTCAGATAATCCTATCACCCCACGTCTGTGTCAAGTATCCCCGCCATCTCAGCGTCACCCGCAGCAGTCTTCGCCATCACCGAGGGGATTGCCGTCTCCGCGGGCTAGTGATCTCTGCTCATCTGGCTGCTTCGTCCGCACCCACTGGCTTATCCCATGACTGACCGGTCGTTCTCCTCTCAACGCTACTGACACTGGCGGACTTCATCTCTCCCATCTCGGCTGGCGCTGCCATATACCGGGTCTCCCAGTTAGCCTCGCAGTTAGCCTGGGTGTTTGTCCCGTCGATCGTTCTTGTTCCTATTGGACTTTCACTAACTCAATCCTTGGAGCTACCAATACAACTCTTGTTACTCCCCTAATTGAATCCTTGTGTTTCTCATTCCTGACAGGATCAATACATGAAATTAACCTACTGATACTCTGTTCTCTTATTGTGGCAATGTTGTGAAGAACAACACAAGCAACTATGATATTGCATGCCCTTGCTGGACTGACCCTGAGCCCACGCAGACACTGAAACCTTGCCTTCAGGATGTCTATGGTCATCTCCACCTTGGCCCATGTCCTGGTGTATGCCAGGTTAAATCGTGTCTGTGGTCCAGGCTCAGGTTAAGGGTAAGATATCCGCATATAGGGAAGACAAGGGTACCTGCTATCTCCCAGCAACTAACTATTAAAGTTTTCTATAATTGAATTGTACAATGTGATTGAAGTGAATAATGACTTACAATACAAATTACATTGAGAAAGAGTCAGGATCTAAGACACTATATTTTATTTCCACTTTGGAGAACCACTAATTGAGTAGAGCTTTTTTTTGACAGGATTCAGGGTTCAGACTTGCCAATTTAAATCTAGATGACACCAGCCCTTGCAAGGACTTTTTAGATGACGCCAGCTCCAGACTATAAAAGTTATTCCAAATATAATTGATTATTTATACAATTTTATTGTTTTCTGTTTTTGTTGTGTGTGTTTTCATATTGTGCCCTTGTGTAAAGCTGCTTTGCAACAGTGTAAACCTTGCAAAGCCCTATCGAAATAAACAAGAATTGTTTTGACTTAAAAACGCCTATTTACTTAAGTCTGCCTCCATTGGATCTGGTGCGATGACACACTATGAAAGCTTTCCTCCAGTTTCTATTGTCTTTTGTTGCGTGGTATTGCGCCGCTCTTGTGTGTTACAGATGGTAACGCATCAAACTCGTAGATTTATCGTTGCATGCTTTTAAAGCCATATTACCTCTGTGCTCTGCTCTTGAATCTGAACTGCAACCTTCTGCAACACTAACCAATAAAAAAATTCCAGCCAATGCCAGCATAATCAGAAAGAAAGAAAATCATTTTATATAAAAATAATTTTTTTGACCCAAACAATCATCATGACCAATTGTCGCGTCTAATAGTGCATGTCATGCATAAGTGTTAATGTTTGAACATTGCAAACTTTTGGGAATTTATCAGTTCTAACAGTGCATACTGCTAAACCATGAAGGCACTGGCGATACCAAAGTGATGGTAGTTACATTACCAAAGCAGTTACCAAAACAGAATAAAAGTAAATGCTTAAAAAAGTAATGATCTGTGTGTGTGTGTGTATTTGTGTGTGTGCTTGCGTGTATGCATGCATATACCTAAGCCTCTCCTCCTGAAATGCCTGCATCAGGAGCGAACACTCTTTAAGATAACTGCCATTCAGATTTTCAACTGTGTCTTCTAGCCGTGTCTGTGCATCGCGCAGATCCTGCACCTCCTTCATAAAACTGATCAAACTGCCACTGTGTGCCCTCTCCAACGTGTTCCACCTTGAGCTGGGTGGGCCCCCAGGAGCACCTGTAATGCTGTTGGCTCCCACCGATCCAGAGGTTGCACTTGAACAATCTTCATCACTTCCAAACTTTATTCTTGACTGGAGCTGGCCACCAGCTGTTCCCAGTGAGCACCCTGCGGTGGTAATGCCATTATCAACATCCTCCATGCCATGTTTCAAAATATTTATGTTCTCAGCACTTCTGAACTTGTGGCGAATTAATGAGGCGATCTCGCGAGGTTTGGAGGCCACAGCACCAGCAGCAGAATGTGTGGCATGGGTAAAACTTGACAGCCCACCTTTAAAACTGTCTACGACTCCTTCGCTGATGCCAGTTATGACTCTGGCCCCCACATCTCGTAGACCTTGCTGCATATCCCGCAAAACATCTTTGGGCAGCCTCTGTATACCGCTGTGCTCAGCATCATGCAGACACCTATGGTAGTGTTCTAGCTTGTGCTGCAGCTGAGCGATGTTGGCTGCAGATTTCTTGTTCTTCTTCTCAAATACCTGAAGATGGAGCCATTGTGGTATTGAATAAAACAGTATTAAAGGTAAAAATATCAACAAATGTGTTCTGAAACAAGGAAAGAGGGAAAGACAGAAAAAGAAAGCATGATAAAAAACGTTTCATCCACACATACGTATGCATAGACAATATAGAAATAAACAGAAAAAAACATCTTGATTAAAAGTTATGCCCAAGAGACAACAAATTATTCTAAAATAAAGTTTTTTTTACTTAACTGCTAATATCCTATGCCAAACGTAAAAGAACCCTGACAATCTATATAACGTAAAAGTGTTTGTTTTAATGTCACGGACCTGTAGGTGGGCCCAAAATGCTTTTACAACAAAAAAAACTATAAAAGTAAACATATATTGACAAACGTCTTGGTTACGGATGTAACATTGGTTCCCTGAAGGAGGGAACGAGATGTTGTGTCGAGACTGACAGAATGAGGTTTGACTTGAGAATCTCTGATTATACTTTGAAAAGGCCAAGGAACTTGGCGAATGGGACAGCACCATTCATACACCTTTTTGGGCTGATGAACTTGAGAGACTACCTCATTCACTGCAGCAGGCCGGCGCAGCTCTCGTGGCATGATGGACACAACGTCTCATTCCTCCCATCAGGGAACCGAGGTTACATCCGTAACCAAGACATTCCCTTACTGTCGTTCTCTTGATGTTGTGTCGAGACTGACAGAATGGGGTTCCTGTTGACGTCACGATTTCCAGCAGAACGAAACTGCGGATCCTCGCGAATCGTAACATTCCAGTGGTGCAGTAAGACATCAATTCATGTGACCACGACGAGAGGCTCTTATTACCTCTAGAGGCGAGTAGGCCGCCCGACACTGGGAGCACTGGGAGCACTGGGAAGCGCTACCCCTTCGCCTGAGAGGGTGACGCAACGGAGACCACAGGGAGATGTGGGTCTCACCAGTGGGGAGAGCTCATGGGAGTAGTAGTGCGGGGCCCCAACCAGGGGTGCATAGAAGTGGTGGAGTCCACCTAGGGGAGTTCACAGGTTTGCCGACAGGGGAACCAAGAGTGAGAAAGCGTCTGAATAGACAACCCAAGGATGGGAGTCACTACGTGTGGAGCACGAGCCCAGATACAAGGGTTCACTTTTGTCAGGAAACTCAAATATACTGGTTCCACATCGGGAAAAGAGGTGCTCCGACAGGGGAGAGAATGCTTTTCTCCTGGTTGACCCCTAGGCCCAATCGGTCGAGGTGCCAGCACACAAGGTCCTGGTGCATAGGCAACAGACCCCACGAGTGAGCCAAGATAGGTCAGTCGTCAAGATAGTAAGCATACGCAGACCTTTGTAAAGGGGCCAGGGTCAGGGCCCTGGGTGGGCGAGCAGGTCTACTGACTTACCTGCCTTAACTCTACGCTGTCGGACACACCGTCGCGTGGAGAGTGCTACGGAAGTGGCATGTCACAATGTCGAATTTAGGCTGTTGCATGCTGTGGGCACCCAGGGAGAAGGAAGCTCTCCTGGAGACCAAGTGTGCACCAGGCCCTGAGAAGGGCACGGCTTAATGTGGGACGTGGCAAGGACTGTCCCAGTGCAGCTCGACAGTGATAGGTTAATGCCCTCCATTGAAATCTCCGTCCGCGGGGTGCCACCTGAAGAGGGGGCAGAGAAACAGAGGGGCTGCTGGGATGCAGAGGCTGTCCATGACCTCGACGCTCTGGAGGGGGCCTGGTTGCGGCGGGGAGGCTGATGGCCTCCTTCTGCTACTTCGTTGAAAACTCGAAGGTCTTCGGCAGTGTCACCAAGCAGCCCATGCTGTGCGATGGGTGCATCAAAAAAAGCGGACTCTCTCGACGCCTTGCATCTGCGCAGGATTGAGCCAAAGGTGTCTCTCTTGGACCACAAGAGAAAGGGCAAGGTCTGTGTGCTCCGTCACTTCGGTCTGTGGCGGTGTACTGAACCTGCCACTGGGTCCTGCTTTCCGTCGTCTAACCATTCCAACACCTTAGCCTGGTGGATCTGCAGGATGGCCATGGCGTGAAGGGCAGAGGCAGCTGACGAGCAGCAGTTTAAGCCCTCGACATCAGTGATGGTAAGGACTAACAAGCTTCGCAGGGAGCCTTGGTCGGTATCTCCAGGTGCCAAGTCTACAAAGCCCTTAGCTGCTCCAGAGTCGAGGGAAGTCAGGGCGACCAAGCTCGTCTGCTGCGAACGCGCCGAAGGGGCATTCCTGGTTTTCGTGAGCTCTTCATGCACTGCCGGGAAACTGGCACCAGGGCGGAACAGAGTTCCGTGCCCACGGAGTTCCGTGCCCAGATAACAAGAGTCCGGCCTTGACCTGCAGGGAATGCAGTGCCTGATGCTCACGGCGGTCAGGGCAAGCATGGCTGATATCTCCACGTCGGGGGTTTGAATGGCCATAGCCGGGACCTGCAGGGAGTCCTCAGCGTCTGATGTCAGGAAGTCGCCACCCGATGTTGCAACCAAAATTTCATCCTCTGCATGCCGTGGCGTGGATCCGCTATGGGACTGTCTGGTGACGCCCATAGGAGACAGGTTCAGTGAGCGTGATGGGGCCTGGGTGGTCCGCGGAAATGCTGCGACAGATTTTCTCCCACCTGGACTACCATATCACCGCCTGCTTGTTAGTTGCTTTAGAGCAGGAAGCAAACGGTGTTGTGGCCATGTCCAAAGCAAACACGGCCAGCAGTGACTGCAATACCGTTACCACGAACGCTTCTTCAGTATATTTGAGACCCAGACATGTGACGCAGGTATCGTGCCTGTCTGGCTTGATGATGGGGCGGTCGCACACCTCTGACCAGCTACTTAAATGCTCAGGGGAACTCACAAACGCCAGGAGGACTTCTGCTGTTTTGCGTTGTAAGAACAATTGAAGATCGCTCAGGATAAGCCTTGCAGGTTCCAAAGAACAAAAAGGTGAATGAATGGGCAGGCCATTTTCCCTTTTATACCTGTATGTATACCTGTATGTACAGAGTCTAGCATGCCGTCCCATTAGCCAAGTTAATTGGCCTTTTTGAAGTTTCTCAAGTCAAACCCCATTCTGTCAGTTCCGACAAACCGTCTAGAGACCGACAGAAAGGGAACTATATATAACTGGAAAGCTCTCAGACTGCAGTTATTCATTCATTTTCCGTTTTGTGATCTCTCCTTTAAGGTAAGACAACTTTATAAACAGTTCTGGACTGGGCTTGTAAACCAAATTACTAATAAAATTTCAGTAATATTTTTATATTTATTTTTTTAAGGCTTGTTAATATGGTACGTTTTCGTGGCAATTTAGTCACATAAACATTATTTGCGCTGCAAAATAATGCGTTGTGATTCAAAATGCTGTAAAAAGAGCTTAAAAAGGCGTCTATGATGAAAATGTTTCGAACATTAGCCAACCAACCTAACCAGTAGGCAAACAACAATGGTGTGAAGTGATTTTTGCACTATCATATTGCAAGACAGCAGCAGAAAAGGCAAAGCTTTTCAGGGTCCTTAAAATGTCATTAAATACGGCGTCATTAGACCCCATACCAACCCAATTATTTCAAATCTCCCTTACCTGTCTAAAATTCTAGAAAAAGTAGTGTCCACTCAGTTGTGCATTTTTTTACAGAATAATGACGTGCACGAAAAATTTCAGTCGGTCACAAAATTAAACCTAAACAGTTACAACAAATGAAATTTCCTAAATCACAATTAATAAGCTCTCCCTGTTATTCATAAACATTTACACAGTAACTTTTAATCAAAATCACTGAGTGCAGCTGTGACACGTCAGAGGAGACCTGGTCCTCCCGGTTGAGACTGGTTTGGGACATGGGACCCTGAACTCAAATAGATCAACCCCAAACCTCAGGGAGACATTTTAAATCACAGCCAAGATGCCCCCAGTCATTGAGATAAGCGCAGAGCTACCCAATTTTAAAAGGTTAACCAAGCAGCAGTTAAGATCATTATAGTTAAGACAGGAAGTTCAGCAAATCAAATTGAAGAAGACAAAATTTACTGTTGGCAGGCCGGCCACTTAATAATGACTACTGTGAAGTGAGATGTCGAGCATAACAAAGCCAACAGTTTTATAATGTAAATGGTAGGATTTCAGAGATGCAAATAAATATCTGATATATAATTGGTTAAAAACGTAAACAAGCCTCCACGACGTGGAAGTGGAGTCCACGTACTGGCTACGTCACATCATAACGTTATCATGCAGAAACGTCAGACATCATTTAGTCCGGAATGGACAAAACACCACGAATTCATATCAAATAGCATTAGAGATGCATTCCATGGATTTTGCACACTATGTCACTGTGAAGTAGACGTTAGTATTAAAGGGAAAGCCGCCATTGACCGACATGCCAGCACTGAAAAACAAAGTTAACCTTATTTTCTTATTTTCGAGAGGCAACATCACCTCAGGATGACAAAATCTGCGCTGCAGAGCTTTGTAACGTCTATCATGCAGTCAAGCATCACCAGTCCTACAGGAGTGTCTTGAATAAATCAAAAATACTGTGAACGAACACACATAGGTCTACATGAAGATATGTCGTAGATCAAATTGTCTGGCAATGAATAGAGTAGGCTATTTCAGTATCATGATCCCATCGATATGATAGACAAAATTGTATTGTATTTGCGAGTACACCAGATGCAGTTATTCTAGCCTCACTAAATGCTGCAAAGTGTCCTCCTTTTTGGTGTTATGGAAATGGCCACCCTAGTTGTTTGGCTAATGGTTCCTTTAGTAAATAAATATGTCACAACAGCAATATGTCCAAGTACTGTCTTTTCGTTGTAGAAATTTCAATTGGGGTAATAATGTACACCATAGAGAAACTTTTTTCCATTTTTTTAATCAATGTAACCCTCATGTACTGTTTAGGGTCAGGGTGCCCCCCAGAGACTTCCCTAGTAAAAAAAAAATATTGTTCCCTTCATCTCAGTGGCATAACATTTTGTGAATTTTGCTAAATCATCTTTCTATACACACACACAGAAAAATAACTGGGCTTGATTTAGTTGTTCTGAAGGTGTGTAAAAAGGTTACACTTGTCGTGTTTCGGATCAAAATGAGCCCACATTGAAAATGTATGTAAAATTCGATTATGTTTTTCTATTTAATTTGCAAAATTTCCACACAGAAATGAAGGCTTGGTAAACCAGTTCTTAAAAAATACTGCTGCACCTCACCTGCTGAAAATAGATGTTATAATATTAACCTTTCAGTGGATGAGTATAAAAGACTGCTTTTATCGAGTGACCCAAGACACTCAATCAAAGGACTATACAACTCAATTGGTCGTACCAAGTAGCAGTCGGGAAATGCTTTTCCAGGCGGCTCATTATAATCCGATGGCCGTGCATGCAAGAAAAACAGCAACACTAACGACTCGATTTTTTTGGCCGGGCATCCACGAGAATTTGCGCAGATGGTTCGCCACTTGTTGTGACTCCCAGTTGGTAAACCCACCGGCCACCCCAAAAGCACCTTTGTGCCCTCTCCCCCTTGTTCAGGCCCCCTTCAAAAGAATTGGCATGGACCTGATCAGGCTGTTAGAGCGATCGGCACGGGGGCATCGCTTTGCATTAGTCATAGTGGACTATGCCACACGATACCCGGTGGCGCTCCACAATATTTCAGCAAAAAGCATAGCAGACGCCCTTTTATCGTTAATCTCCCGCGTGTCAGTGATCTCAATTATGAGGTAGTGCGATCAGACAGGAGCAGGCACATCAGATATATAGTTATGTCGGTATTAAGGGAATAGCTTAAAATGGTTTAGATCTTATTTATCCGACTGTTTTCAATATGTAGCAATAAACAATGAGGTGTAACGCAAATCGCAAGTCCAGTACGGTGTACCACAAGGCTCAGTCTTAGGGCGTATGCTCTTCATATTATACATGCTACCTCTAGGAGATATAATAAAGTGACACGGAGTAAGCTTTCACTGTTATGCTGATGATACGCAACTTTATATATCCTTGAAGCCTCATGAAACACAGCAATTCCATCGAATAGTGGAATGCATAGTCGATATAAAAAAAGTGTATGAGTAACAATTTCTTATTACTTATTGGACCGAAAACCGCCCTACATAACAACCAAGAATACTGCTTAACTATTGATGGATGTTCCATAAAACCCTCATCTTCAGCAAAAAATCTTGGCTTTTTATTCGATTGTACTCCGTCATTTGAGAAACAAGTATATCTAAACTACATCATATGCAGTTACCATCAGATACAGAGGAGCTAATTCATGCGTTTATGACATCAAGACTAGATTACTGTAATGCACAGGTGGTTGCCCTGAAGGCCTATTACAAAAACTCCAACTGGTCCAAAGTGCGGCAGCTTGAGGACTTACACGTACAAAAAAGTATGAGCATATTAGCCCGGTTCTGTCAACCTTGCACTGGTTACCTATAAAACAAACTTATAAAGCCCTGCATGGTTTAGCTCCTCACTACTGGAGTGAACTTCTCTCAAATCACAGTCCTTCACGTGCATTTCGCTCTCAGGCATCCGGTAAGTTGGTAATACCTAGAATTAGAGGTCTTCTCGGGTCCAAAGATCTTTACCCGACCTAAAATGACCCGATAACGTTAGACCCGAGTCCGACCCGACCCATCGTATATTTTTTTCAAACCCGACTAGACCTGAATTTAAACCGATGTTTATTAATGAAAATAAAATAGATATGGCAATGAAAACGGTGATCCACTTGTTTTGCTCTGGCAAATTGCGCAAACTCAGGCTAAATAGCCTACGCAAAAGAGTATAAAGACACAGCTATAAAACCAGATAAATATTATTTTGTGCAAGGTTATAAATGTTTATCACTGTTCCATCCTTCAGATATCCTTAAATACTTTTACATGAATGTGCCATTTTTATGACTCAAAGCTGTTCATGAATTGCTGACAAGTCAATCACTTAGGCCTTTGTCCTCTAACTTTTGGCGTAACATAACAAAAATATTTATCTGACCATGAGTTTATTAAGCAAATTATTAAAGGCAATTATTCTAATAACGAAATACTTTGTTTTATTTTATAGTTTCACTCGAGGGAAATTACCCCATCGAGCGGGGCTTTTTTACTCAAAGTAGCTATAATAATAGCCTACAATAATGTTAAATGAACATATGTCATAAAAAATATAGTTTGTTTTGTATCACCAATAATTATGGATTTTTTACTTCGGTATATTCGTGATCTTTCAGCTTTTTAGCAATGTCTGATATTGCCTCCATGTCATGCTAATCTGACGACACAATTAGGACCAAGGTAATCGCGACAGTGTACATTCAAAATTGATTGACAGGTCTGGATCAATGTTAATTAGCCTACCATTCAACCACAAGATGTCGCAAGAGGAGAGTTGGTAACTACACGCACACACACGAGCGACGCGCTGTTATTGTACAGGATAGTTCGGGTCTTCCTCGGGTAAATTCAGCAAAAAACATTTTTACTTTATATTACCCGAGACCTGAAGACACTAATAATAAACCCGACCCCGTGTCCGAAGCTTGCTTTTTTGTTCATTAAATAAAGCACAAATACCAGTAGGTCTACGCGGGCAAACCTTTGTAAATCGTGCTGCGTGATTACATTTAAATAATCTTGTCCCATAAAGTTTGCCTCTGAAGAGGAAATACATATGGAATAAAGGGTATGCACGTCACCGCACAAGTAATGTCACGTAAATCATTTCTACACCTTTAAATGTATTTCTTTTAACATTCTAAGCAGATGTATTTCATTCAAACGTACAGATGAACGCATTGTAAACTGTTACCATTTAGAAGAGCAATGTAAATTGTGTAAGATTCGGTTTATTAAATAACTAAATGTATTTTGCTTGAGTAAAAAAAATGTTTACCTAAATGTTTGTTTTGTGTATTTACCCCACTGTTGAATTCAGGTACAAAATAAATATCAGCAAACACAATTCCACGCAATATTTCAGTGGACACCTGGTTCTTAAGGATCACTTTCGAGTCTCATTTCTTTTAATTTCAGCAGTCAGGTTTCTTTGTTTCTCCTATTAAAAGCAGCCTTTTTGACTCAAGGAGGCGTGTTCATGTTGTGTTTTGTGACTTACACATCATCTGAAAGTGTATGAAAGTGTAAGTGTATGAATTCTCAAAATGTGTTACAAAAGTTGTGAAAGGAGCCTGCATAGAAAATGAATGGATCTCTATGGCCCTCTGCTGGATATATATGGTCAAAACCAAGTCTTTAACCTTACAGAAAAAAACTTCAAATAACAGCTTCATGCAAAGCATTCTGGGAACCAAAATTAGAAAAAAACGGAGAAAGTTTTAGTGTTTAATGTTAATTTATCTTTGAACAAACTGTTGCCGATAAAAACAAATCTACATCTACTGGCAACTAGCTGCATTACAACGGCAAAAATTTTTACAGTGTGGCAGAATTCTAACTCCAGAAACAACATTTAATTTAGATCAATATTAAAGGGATTTTTTATTTTATGCAAGCTCATAGTGTAGTTGGGTAAATCGATACAGAAAGTACTTCATATATCCATAAATACAGCTAAATTTATAGATGAGAAGTAAACCAAAAAATATATATAATTTGAATTATTTATGTTAGATCCCCCATCATTTATTCCCCTATTCAGTTATAAGATGAAAACATAGACACATGATTGCTTGAAGGAGTTTCCTGTGTTCTCTTCTGTACTCTATAACATGCATCTTTTGAGGAAATAATAAGCTTCATGCCACTACACTTCGGTGTCAGTGTCTTTCGCTCCCAGAACATTTTCTCACGCCATTTATTCATTTGATTTGATTAATTAAAGAGTTATCCAAGCACAGACAGAAACCTAGAGTTCGAAAGGAATTTAGAGTTGATTTTTTTAACCATCACTCTATAGCATACCTTTTTTGGGGTCATACTGAATGTAAACTGGAAACTAGCAGAACATAAGGGATAATTATTAAGTCTAGTAAATAAAAATCAATAAAGGCCAGTGGGAAAATCACAGCTTTTTTGCAAAGAGTTCAAGAAAGAAGGATGAAGTGAGAGTGACAGGTCATATATGTCACAAAATTTCATACCCATTATATAACCATTATATTTTCAGTATTGGACTTGCAATTCAAGTGCAGGGTACATTTAACTATGTATGGATGACTATGTTTGTCAGCCACCACCGAAGACCAATTTTGACCCAGAAAATAAGGTTACACAACAGAGCAAATAAAAGATGTCGACGAGACAACAGACACAATAAATAAAGACAAATAACTTAACTACACCTGTTTAATACGGATGCTCTGCTGCTTGTCATTGGCACTGCTGGCCAGTTTGAGGTATTCGGCCACGTTGTCATCACGAGCTGCCTGCTCGATGCGCAGCTGCTCTTTTAGTTTTAAAATCTTTTGCTGCAGTTGCGCAATCGCCTGCTGTGTGCGCTGGGGATCAAGATTGCCTTCCTCTGACCCCACCAATGAATCATCATCCTCAAACGATCCAGAGAGAGCAGCTTGAGCGAGACTGCCATCCAGCCTCTCAATCTAGATCCAGCATTGAAGAGAAAAGGCAAAAGGAATCAGCGAGGGCCAACAAATAGAAAAGGGCAAAAGGAAGCAATGTGGGCATTTTGGAAATGTCTTTCCATGTCTTTTTACTAACACAATGAAGCAGTCACCCACTCAGACAATCAGCATGTATGTAGACAGAGGATATTAAAGGTCAACATCTAAGTAACAATGCTCATCTATAAACATATATTCTTCACGATTTCACAAACGTTTCACGTACTGTTGATGTGTTTCTCAGTCTTGTTTTTTTTTACGGTAAAAATGTAACAAACATACATTAAACTTTTAAAAGACTACAAAAAAAGAGAATGTGCAGCACGCTGATAAAAAGAATATACATACACATACATTTGGCAGACATCTAAGATATCTGCATTTATACATATTGTCTCTGCAATTTGTCGCATTTTTAAATTGTTTGCCCATCTGCAATACTTGTATGTATGTAAAACTGCTCTAAGATGTTTATCAGATTTTCGCACAGCATATGTTTTCCAGACCTCCAGATCTTTAGCAGGCATCCCACAGATGCATTTGCTATCTGGTACAAATCTCACTCTCAAATGACAAAAACGCACAAATCATGAATGATCTCAAACCACAACATTCAATATAACATTGACTAATAATTTCAAACTGATAGCGCTATAATACAACCTATAACATAAACTATTATAAATGACTGTGCAAACTGAGATTACAGAGAAAACTGTTGATCTTCATCTCACTTTACCATTTCTCCCATTTCTCAGAATGCACTTGCTCCCAGTGCATTCTGCTGGAGGTCTCCAGTAAAATGAGCTCTTCATATATAATTCTAATGCGTTCGGCAGGAAAGCATGCTGCTCCACCGGTTTAGGTATCCCGAATTTCCCAAATTTCTTTTGAAATTTCAGTGTTCTGTTAAGCTCCGCCCCCGGCGTGATGCAGCGTGGAGCATTAAAATTGCATCATCCCTATCTCAAGCAATTCAGCTTAAACTTGTAAACTTAATGTCTAATGCATCAAATGATTTACTTGTTTTTGCTTTTACAAATGCAAACACTTTATATTACCCTATTACCATTTATAAATGAATAATAACACAATTTTGATCTTATAATAGGCTGTATACTACAATAAATTGCATATTGCAGTGTACCACACACACACACACACACACACACACACACACACACACACACACACACACAATTCATGTTTGGGGAATTTCCATGGGGTATTTTCATAGACAATTACGTTTTCTACCGTACCTAAACCCGATAAAACATTTTAAAGTCAGGGTAAATCAATATTAAATATGTGTTCTGAGTTTGTGACACAATGGATAAATGTGTTACTAGCCACTCAGCAAAATATGAAAAATGTCAAAAACGCCAATGAAATAAAATAAGTTATCTCTAAAAAATTTGCAGTTCTCTTTGCTCTCAAACGCTGGGGCATGTCGGGCAGAAAAAACGCCCACTGAGCTCCAATATACGTAAATGGTTTCAAAGTGACAACATAAAAAAACGTTACTGTGCATGCGCGTGTTTGTGGGCTGCAGTTAACTTCCAGTACACATTCCAAAACAATGGAGTACCTGTAGATTATTTCTGATAACAAGCAAAAGAAACAGAGAAGTTACTTGGCTAAACTTGTCTCTCCATTATTTAAAATTTTGACTTGGATAACAAACTCAACTGCTAGATGTCAATGTACTATACAGTTTCTCTACATGTGACCAAATTTCAGAACCCATTCAATAAATACTTTATTTTTCATTAAAGGATTGGGATACCGCGGGACCCAACGCAAATCAGGGATTTAAACTAAATTAATCAAAACATTATGTCTGGATGTACAAGCTTGAAGACCAGCCAGTAGAGCATTGCAACAGTCCAGTCTGGACAAGACAAGAGCCTGGACAAGAACTTGCATAGCATGCTTAGACAGGAAAGGTCTAATTCTCCTAATATTGGGTGGTGCTGGCAACATGATCTCTGAAGTTCAGCTGATCATCAATTACAACTCCCAGGTTTCTGGCCGTTCTGGAAGGAGTAATGGTTGATGAACCTAGTTGGATGGAGAGGTTGTGCTGATGTCACGAATGTGGTAGGAGAACCCAATTTCAGGCAGCGACGATGAAGGGGTTAAACAGGATTTAATAAATAATAAATGCAAATTACAAATAATTCACCCACGATGGGGGGAAAACTGAACTGAGGCACGATACAAAAACAGTAAACAAAGACTTCCCACAAGGGGGCATAAAACAAAAGACAAATACTAAAAGCTATTATAACTAAGACTAACTAAACATCAAAACAAGGAGCAAGGTAATTTCCAGGAAAGACACGGCTGAGGAACACTACATGGAAACAGGTACAGGCAAGGGAACATGTACAACGAACGAGCACAAGAAAATAGACAAGAGGGCATTATATAGGGAGACTAACAAAGGAGATAACAATAGGCAGTTGTGGGTAATGAGACAGAGGAGGAAAGCTATACTAGGAACGAGAGGCTCATCGGATGGACATTTTCAACAATTTACCATGATTTATTAAGGTCTTCATGAAATATCTGTAACATACGTATTTGTTGAAAAACACTAAATGGTTGTGTAAACGAGAGCCTTGTCAAAAACGCCTATACTCACAGCAACCCTTTGGTGTATGTCTTCTAAAATGTTAATGAGTTTCTGCGCACACCACCCCTCTTCCGTCAGGGGTGTTGACCCAATGGATATGTAGTGTTTCCCAGTTTGTTTCCCATAGTTTCCCAGGTGTCCAGGTTTTTCACTTCTGCATCGTTCCATCATTCCACAGCAGTATCCAAGTCTAACAAGAGTGTCTGGATTAAATGCCACATAATCCCATTATAGTGAAGGAAACAGAATCAAGAACAGCAAATCTGCCGTGCAACAACAATGTCACCCATAATGAATCACATGAAGCAATACAAGAAATAATCCTTTAGCCAACCTGACTCACATCTTTTTTACGTTGTTCTCTTGAACCAGTATCAGAAGACACTGAATTTCCAGACAATAGAACATGAGAGGGCATCACGTTTTCAGCATTGGCTGAATCGTTTTCATTCCATTATCCAGCTCTCTCATTGGCACGGGTGCAAGACACGATGCATGCCACTTTTTTCCATCATCCAAGAGGTAAGTGTAGGGACCAACTTTCTTCCTGACCTTAATTGGAGGAGTGAACTTTGAATAAGCTTTTGGTACATGTAAAGACTTTTTAATGCACACTTTTCCCTGGTTGAAAAGATAATGACTCTATGATTGTGGTCAAAGCAAGATTTCATGACATCCTGACGTGAGGAAACACGTTTCTGCAGCGGTGTTGGCTCATGACCAGAAGGCAAAAGTTTCAGGACATTGAGAAGGGTACGCATGTTCCTTCCATGAATCAATTTGAATGGGGAAACATGTTACAGCATGAGGTGTAGCATGGTAAATCTGCAGGATGTCAGTCACAGTTGTTTTCCATGGTGTGGATTGTAGGATTGCTGATTGAATTGTACTCTTGAGAACTCTGTGAAAGTGTTCAATAGCACCATTTGCAGCAGGATGACACACTGAAGTGCGCATGTGCTTAATATCCCACTCTTTCAGGAATGCGGCAAACTAAGGAGAAGTGAACTGAGTCCCATTATCACTGACCAGCGTGGTCCAGTTGCCGTGTCTACTGAAGACAAGAAGTTAAGAAATGCAGTTACCTGTCTTGTTGCAACAGACGCAGTAAAGACTACAGTCCCAGACAGCAGTCACAAACGGGCCCACAATGTCTACTGCCAGTTTTCCCACGGTGCAGAAGGTAAATGAACAGGCTGTAGTGGGACAGCAGATGTTTTCGCAGTTTTGTCCAGAGAGAGACATAACTGACACAAATGCATCCATGTTTGGCCACCAATACATTTCAATGCTTTGTTCTCACAATTCCCCTATGACCCTCATGTGCAATACGGAACAATGACTCTGTGAACAATGAATTTTCCAGGCACAACCAATCGAGATCATCTAATTACAAACTCAGCTTGCACACTGAACTCATGTCGGAGCTTGTAGTACGGACGAATCACAGGATCCACAGCAGCAGAAGATGAAGGCCATCAACGCGCAATTTGTATTGAGAGAAAGAGTTCAGAACAGTGAGCAGAGGCAGTAGCAAACTCGTCCTGGGATATGGCAATCGGTCCAGAAGACAGTAAAGCAACAAACTCGTTAGAGCGTTGGGCTTGTGATCAGAAGGTTGCCGGTTCAAATCTCAGTGCCAGCAGGTAATGACTGAAGGGCCCTTGAGCAAGACACCTTACTCCTGATTGCTGTGCAGTAATGTGCCACTGTAAAAAACTACTTATAAGTCGCTTTGGATAAAAGCGTCTGCCAAATGAATAAATGTCAATGTAAATGCAGTAAAGTTCTCAGATCCAGCACGATACTCAACTATGTAGTCGAAACAGAGCCACCGAGCAATGCGCATACCAGCTCTATCAGTCCCTTTTGTGGTCAGCAGTGTCGTTAACGCTTGATGGGCAGTCCGCAAAGTGTATCTGCAACCCCACAAGTACGTTCTCCATTTTTCCACTGCCCAGACACACGCCAGAGCCTCCTTTTCAACAGTGGAGTATTTCTGTTCAGCTGAGGTGAGTGTTCTGGATGTGAAAGCAACAGTATGTTCTTGACCATCAGTGCCAATTTGTGCGAAGACAGCACCTAGTCCATAAGCAGACACGTCAGTCAAGTCAAGTCAGCTTTATTTATATAGGACTTTTGACAATTTTCATTGTTACAAAGCAGCTGTACATAAAGCATTATTGTTATATGTCATGCAAGTCAAAACACAGGTAAAATATCAGACAGACTATAAATTCCTATATGCAGTGTTAATTAAATAAAACTATAAAATTCTAGCAGCCCCCCCAGCCAGTGCAAAACAGTATGCAAACGGTGGCGAGGAACCCAAAACTCCATTGGAGGAGAAAAAAAAAAACCTCAGAGGGAAACCTTAAGTCTAGATTTAAACTGACAGTGTGTCTGCCTCCTGGACAGTGCAGGGAAGACTGTTCCAAAATGTAGGCGCTAGGTAGGAAAAGGATCTGCAGCCTGCACTTGATTTTGAAATTCTAGGTATTACCAACTGACCGGACGCATGAGAGCGAAGTGCATGTGAAGGACTGTAATTTGAGAGAAGTTCACTCAAGTAGTGAGGAGCTAAACCATGTAGGGTTTTAAAGGCAATAAGCAAGATTTTAAAGTTAATGCATTGCTTTATAAGTAACCAGTGCAAGGTTGACAGAACCGGGCTAATATGCTCATACTTTTTTGTACGTGTAAGATCTTGAGCTTCCGCATTTTGGACCAGCTGGAGTTCCTGCAACAGGCCTGCAGGGCAACCACCCAATAGTTCACTACAGTAATCTAGTCTTGATGTCATTAAGGCATGAACCAGCATCTCTGCATCTGATTGTGACAGCCTATGACGTAGTTTAGATATATTTTTAAGATGGAAAAACACCATTTTACAGGTGTTGGCAGTTTCTCAAATGACAGAGTACTATCGAATAAAACGCCAAGACTCTTTGCTGAAGATGATGAGTTTATGGAACATTCACTAATAGCTAAGCAGCACTCCTGGTTGTTACGTAGGGCGGTTTTCGGTCCAATAAGTAACACTTCAGTTTTGTCTGAGTTCAGTAATAAGAAATTGTTACTCATCCACTTTTTTATATCGACTATGCATTCCACTATTTGATAGAATTGCTGTGTTTCATGAGGCTTATAAAAGGATATATCCTATTCACGAGGATATATAAAGTTGCGTATCATCAGCATAACAGTGAAAGCTAACTCCGTGTCACTTTATTATATATCCTAGAGGTAGCATGTATAAGGTGAAGAGCAAAGGCCTGAGACTGTGCCCTGTGGTAAACCGCTCTGGACTTGCGATTTGCGTGACACCCCCTTGTTTATTGCTACATATTGAAAACGGTCAAATAAATAAGATCTAAGCCATTTCAAAGCTACTCCCACAATACCGACACAATCTTCGAGTCTATGTAGGAGCATGCAGTGGCCAATGGTGTCGAATGCAGCACCAAGATCTAGCAGCACCAATAAGGAGATACAACCTTGGTCAGACGCCATAAGCAGATTAAAGCACCGTGATGTCCTCCAAATCCAGACTGGAAATCTTCATTGATGTAATTTCTTTGTAGGAAGGAACATAGCTGAGTTAAAACTACTTTTTCCAGAACTTTAGATATGAAAGGTTGATTCGAAATGGGTCGAGATGGGGCTCTCTGACAAGGGGCTCTTTTTTGCTTTTTAACGTCCCGGAGGGGAAATGATTAAAAGGCTCAGCCAACAGCCGGTGATGAAAACAATAGATATAGAGGTACAGTGTCGGTGCTTCCGGGTTTACGGTGTGGGGTGCTGAGCCGTGCTCCTCGCCGATCCCCGTGATGTCCCGTGCTTCTGTGTAATCCTTGTGTCAAATAAACCTCCTTGTCCGTGCAAACCCTCGTGTCCGTGTAATCCCTCGTGTCCGTGCAGTTCCGTGTGGGGTATTGCTGCGGGATGCGTGGGTACTCGGCCTCTGTCGGTCGTCAGCAGTCTGAACCTGGTTACAAGAACAGGAGAAAGCAACGTTAGACAAGCTATTGTCATGGAGTTGTAGCTCGCCGTGTTGTCTGTGAAACCGGCTTTTATGCCGTTCTAGATGACTTTCTGACGACCAACAGCTGTGCCTCGTTCCCTCCCTTGGTTGCCATGGCGACACTGATTGCGCTAGGGGTGACTCGCCACATCCCCCCCAAGCGTCGACTTGTAATGGCGGGACGTCCTGCTGCTTGATGGCTGTGACTGTAGGGGAGGAGTTTTTTTCTTACCTGACTGGGACGTCCAACCTGACCACATCCTCGACAGACCGTCGGCAATCCTGGGGTTGGATTAAACCCCTTCCCACACGGAAACCCAGGTACTGAGCTTCGTCGAGCCCCAGGTGACACTTCCGTGGGTTTGCGACTAGCCCTGCTCTTTTCAGGTCGATAAGCACTCTCCTCAGTCTATCAAAGTGTTCCCCCAGCTTTCCGAGTGGATGACCAGATCGTCTATGTAGACCGCTGCATACACTTGATGGGGCCTTAGGAGGATGTACATCATCCTTTGGAAGGTTGCTTTGGGCGGGCCAGTCATACAGCCTCCGTTGGGCGCGCTGGGCCTCTGCGAGATGTCACCCTCCCGTTTGCTCTCCGTAGCCATTAGTGCCGGGCGGCGTTCCTTGTCCTAGGCCGGGGTTGTCGTCGACGGTGGCCTCCACGATAGCTGGGCCTGATAGATGTGGCCATCAGCTGCTTAAAACCCGGGTAGTCTCAGCCTAGTAATACCGGGACCGGTAGGTCCTCCCCAATCCCCACCTCCAGTACCCAGGAACCTTGTCGTGTGGCTACGGTGACTCGGTAGGCGGGGGCCTCCCAAGTATCCCGTGCACACAAGTGATGGGGATCATGGACGATTTCTCCT
The DNA here is from genome assembly GCA_037178815.1 of Barbatula barbatula. Taxonomy (NCBI): domain Eukaryota; kingdom Metazoa; phylum Chordata; class Actinopteri; order Cypriniformes; family Nemacheilidae; genus Barbatula; species Barbatula barbatula. Next base: position 2,757,713 of record CM074086.1, read on the forward strand.
CCAATGAAGTTTTAGGTTCCTCGCCACCGTTTGCATACTGTTTAGAAGTGTTTGCCTGGCCGGGGGGGGGCTGCTAGAATTTTAAAGTTTTATTTAATTAACACTGCAAATAGGAATTTATAGTCTGTTTGATATTTGACCTGTGTTTCCCTCTCCTTATCTGTGTGGTTCTAGGTGATGGCCCCTGTGTGTGTGCGTGTGTGTCTGCACATTTGTGTGTGTGTTGTTGTGTGTGTGTGTGTGTGTGTGTGTGTGGTGTGTATGAATCTGTGTCTCTGTGTCTGACTTCTGTGTTTTCACGTTTTTAGTTTTGACTTGCATAACCTTATATGTTTTGCTTATAGTCAATATGTTTTCTTGTACAGCTGCTTTGTAACAATGGAAATTGTATAATGTACTCCCACAAAAGTTAAGCTCTTGACTGCAAACTCACATTTTTCTCTGTTTAGTTTTAAATTGGACTTTCTTATTAGATCCAAGACCCATCTGAACCATGTATCATGTTCCTGACGGTTCCAACCACACACAATTATGTCATCCATCATTGTCTCAATACCCTGTAAGTGCTCAAAAATCATGTGGATTGTCTTGTGATAAACCTCTAGCGCTGACAAAAGGCCATACGGTAAATGAAGAAAATGGTATCTGCCTTCTGGTGTATTGAAGGTACACAATCAAGCTTAATTTGCCAAAAGCCAGAAGATGCATCCAGCTTACTGGACCACTTAGCTACAGCAAACTAGGACATGATCTCTTCTCTCGTGGGTAGTTTGTAATGTTCTCGTTTTATAGCCTTGTTGAGATCTCTAGGATCAAGACCCGATTATAGCACTTTAAACATGTTTAATATTTAAAAAACAGAATTAAATACATCTGCTTAGAATGTTAAAAGAAAAAAGAAACGCTGGGGGAACTATTCATTTAGGCAACATACAAAGGTGTACAAAGTAGGTACTGTAGGCAACGCCATTATGGTATGCTTCAACAAAAATATTTTAGTCTGATATAAAGTATTAAACTCTTAAACTATTAGTATACCAACAATATACCAACAGTATACATACTTTTTTAACACTGTTTCACACACACAATAGGTGAGTATTTCCACAACAGGCAAGTAAATCCACAGGTAATCCAATCCAGGCAAGTAAATACACAGGTAAAAACATAAATCCTCCAAAGGAAAGCAAATCCACAGATAAACAGGTAATTTAAAACAGGCAAGTCAATCTACAGGAAGAAATGTCAAATGGAGCTGCGTCAAGCCGGACACTCATTTGTCCTCCTTTTCGGGGTTGCGCTGAATCAGCCTTAAAAAACGCGCTCTAAAACCTTATTGGGACGCAGCAGCATGGCGTCTGACGACGTAAGATCTCCGGTCAAACAAATGATTGGCTGAAAGAGGTGTCAAATAAATATCTGATATATAATTGGTTAAAAATGTAAACAAGCCTCCACGACGTGGAGGTGGAGTCCATGTGCTGGCTATGTCACATCATAACGTTAACATGCCGAAACGTCAGACATCATTTAATCGGGAATGGACAAAAGGCCATGAATTCATATAAAAAATCAGTAGAGATGCTTTCCATGGATTTTGCACACTATTTCACTATGAAGTGGACGTTAGTAGTAAAGGGAAAGCTGCCATTGACCGACATGCCAGCACTGAAAAACATAAAGGTTACCGATGAGCTGCTGGTACGTCTTCCCTTAGGTCTTATTTTCGAGACTCAACATCACCTGAGGATGACAAAATCTCTGCTGCAGAGCTTTGTAAAGTCTATCATGCAGTCAAGCATCACTAGTCATACAGGAGTGTCTTGAATAAATACAAATACTGTGAACAAACATTTTTTTGCCTCTTCTGTTACACATAGGTCTACATCACTGAAATACATTTCGTTGCACTGTACTTGTATGTGTGTAATGACAATAAATTGAATCCAATCCAATCAAAATATGTCGTAGATAAAATTTTCTGGCAATGGATAGAGTAAGCTATTTCAGAATCACTGTTTCATGATACCATCGATATGATAGACAAAAACGCAGAGAAGGTCCGCTTTCTCGATGCTCCCATCTCCCATCATGCTCTTGTACTACGGGCCGAGATTGCCTGTCCCCCCGGCCGAGATGTCCAGCGGGTTTTACATCCCGTACTTCGTCGTCCCCAAGAAAGGCGGAGGGTTGCGCCCTATTCTCGATCTGCGTACCCTGAACAAGCACCTGCAGAAGCTGCTGGTCAGGATGCTCACGCAGAGGCGCATCTAGACGTCTGGCAGACGTCAGGATTGGTTCGAAGCCATCGACCTGAAGGACTCATACTTTCATGTCTCGATTCTCCCTCGTCATCGGCCGTTTCTACGGTTCGCTTTCGAGGGACGGGCATATCAGTACAGGGTCCTCCCATTCGGCCTGTCCCTGTCTCCACGGGCCTTTACAAAGGTTGTGGAAGCCGCCCTCGCTCCCCTCAGGGAGAGAGGTGTGCGGGTACTCAACTATCTCGATGACTGTCTTGTCTTGGCACACTCGCGAGATCTGTTGTGTACACAAAGGGACTTGGTGCTCCGGCACCTCGACCGATTGGGATTACGGGTCAACCGAGAGAAGAGCCAGCTCTCCCCGGCGTAGAGCTCCATTTTTTTTTCTCGGTATGGAACTCGACTCTGTCTCCATGACGGCACGACTCACACTAGAGCGCGCACAGTCAGTGCTGAACTGTTTGAGCCTTCTCAGACAGCAACCAGCGGTCCCCCTGAAACTATTTCAGAGGCTCCTGGGGCACATGGAATCCTCGGCAGGGGTGGTCTCCCTCAGGTTGATGCACATGAGACCGCTCCAGCACTGGCTACAGAGACGAGTTCCCTGGAGAGCGTGGCACACAGGCAGCAAGCGTATCGTCAGGTCAGGGAAGAGGGTACGGGTACGTGCTGTCCTTCCTACAGGAGAGGCTGGAGAGGAAACTCTCCCGTCCACACTGAAAGTGCATGTAGCCGCAATTGCCCCTCATCACGAACCAGTTGCTGGCAAGCCCCTGGGGCAGCATGACCTGGTCATTAGGTTCCTGAGGGGCGCGAGAAGGCTGAATCCGGCCCGTCCGCTCTCCGTTCCCTCTTGGGACCTCAATGTGGTCCTGGCGGGCTTTCAGAGGCCCCCCTTCGAGCCCCTAGGAGGCCGCTCTTCCTCACCTTTCGATGAAGACGTACCTCCTGCTGGCGGTCGCTTCCATCAAGAGGGTAGGGGACCTACAAGCATTTTCCGTATCCCCGGATTGCCTTAAATTTGGGCCCTAAATTTGGGTAACTCTCACGTGATCCTGAGACCCCGGCCTGGCTACGTGCCCAAAGTTCCCACCACTCCCTTTCGGGACCAGGTGGTGAACTTTCAGGCGCTCCCCACTGGGGAGGAAGACCCAACCCTGTCCGTGTTGTGGCCGGTACACGCGTTGCGCCTCTACCTAAACCGCACTCAGAGCTCTAAGCAGCTCTTTATCTGTTTCGGAGGTCAGCATAGGAGGGCTGTCTCCAAACAGAGGTTGACTTCCTCCCCTTTCCGGGCGGGTCAGTGCGCTAATTCAGCCTCACTTCTTTCCCCTCAGGCAAAGAACAGGCATTCCATCCATCACTAAGCACTCCATGGCGGTGGACTGTGCGGAGCAGCACTGCCTCCTATGGCCGGGTATCAGCTGAGTTATCACATAGCTCTAACCGGACCAAGTGCCCCACACGTAGTAACCCCCCAACAGGGTGGTTCTGTCTGATGTTTTCCTCATGAGATGGTCCCCCTCATGGTGACCCATGACCTCCTCCAGGTGGACATCCACCTAGCGGTACCTTAGTCCGCGCTTACCTCCCATGAGTTCTCTGGGAGCGTTTTCCATAGGAACAATGTCGAGAGACCGACAGAAAGGGAACGTTTTGTTTACGTATGTAACCTCCGTTCCCTGATGGAGGGAACAAGACGTTGTGTCCCTCATGCCACAACACTTGCCGCCCGCTGCAGCAGTCAAGAGATGCTCTCAGGCTCCTCAGCACAAAAGGTGAATGAATGCAGCATGCCGTCTCCCTTTTATAAACCGGATATCCAGGGGCGGAGTCCGGCATGCAAATTTAATTAGCCAATTTCATTGGCCTTTTCAAAATAGTCAGAAGATGATAGGTTCTGAAGTCAAACCCCATCTGTCGGTTCGACACAACGTCTCGTTCCCTCCATCAGGGAACGGAGGTTACATACGTAACCTAGACGTTTCAGTGCAGCTTCAAAGGGCTTTAAATGATACCAGATGATGAATAAGGGTCTTATCTAGCGAAACGATCAGTCATTTAAAAAAAGAACATAAATGTTTACGCTTTATAAACACAAATGCTCGCCTTGCTCTGTTCTAAAAAGCACGTTCACGACATCACTTAATACGTATTTATGTAGAAAAGGTCACGTTTGACGTAAGCAGAAGCACAGAGTCAGTGTCTACAAGTTGAACGTGCAAATACTAAGTCAAACGCTGTTTACAAAAAAAGGGAGTTAAAAGGTAAAAACAACGACGTCGGACGATTTTGAACTTGGAGGAGAAGATGAGATGTATTTTTTCACCCTGCCCTACCAACGTCAAGCGTGACCTTTTGCAACGTAATTACATGAAGTCGTGAACGCGCTTTGCAGAACAGAGCAAGGCGAGCATTTGTGTTAAAGCATATAAATATATATATAGTTTTTATTGACTAATTGTTTCGCTAGATAAGACCCTTATTCATCGTCTGGTATCATTTAAAGCCCTTTGAAGGCAACGTGAACTGACATCTCTTAAAATATATCCGTGACATTGTTTATCTCTGACAGGCACTCAATGTAAGGCATGTTTGTAAAAACGACTTAAATGTCATAATTGAACTAAAACCTAGTCCTGGTTTAGGTTAATCCATGTCTGGGATCCCCAGTTGCCCCCTTATATTCTAGATCAAATGTGCACAAAAGTTGTTTTTGATTCTTGTTTCACAATATTCTAGCAACAATTAGTAAAATCAGTTTTGTTCATAAAATAGTGTTTGACAAACCATTTAATTTAGCATTTCTAATACCTATTGGAAAAAGAGTAAAGGAAAGTGGAAGAAAAGTTGAATCTCCTGAATTGCCCAGAATGCCCATGAAACAGGGATTGTGCATAGATGCTTATCCAATTTATAGACCACTTTGCAAGATGTAAACACTGGTCCAGAAGCACTGTATTATTCATACTGGCAAAAATGGAGTACCAATATTAATAATAATTATAATTTACATACAGGCCTACATTCTATTTGCAAATAATAAAAACTTAAAATCTTATAAACACTCAATGAACTTACGGTATTGGTTGGAGAGTTAGTCGGCGAGCACTCAGGCGTTATCAAGTTGAGGATGATATCCATTGGAGAAATCATTAAGACTCAAAGTAAAAGCATGAATTCAATCCAACAATTCTTCAGTGATGTAGATATGTGGTTCAGAGTTTAAGTTGAATAATTGAGCTGTTCCAACTTAATGTGATGAGCATACACAGGCTCTTGAACAACAGCCAATTAATAATATTACAAGATAAAATTGCTGAAGAGGTACTCCGGAATCTAAAAAGGAAAATTATGAACACAGCTCATAAATACATCCCTTGATGGACCGATGGAGGTATTGTGAAAAGTTAATCCTAAAAACCTGCAATGAAATGCATTTGGAAATGCACATGGGTAAAATCCAAGCAGCCAATCTTGCGTAATGAAAAATCCTTAAAAAGCTTAGTGTGAACTGTTTAGTGTGTGAGAAAGAAGAGAGTGCCAGAGCCCATAAGGAGGTTTTGTCTCCAAGCCAATCATTTGACCAACAAAACGATGTGGGAAAACTAATGAGGGAATTCTTTCAATGGAATTTAAAAAGTTTTGAGAGCCTAGTCAACAGAGGCATTGTGATCAACCAATTTCAGCTAATCACAGACAAAGACCCAAAAGACATAATCATCTACAAAATCCGGACTAAGCTAATAGGTTGCTTTGCTCTCAATTGTACAACTATTCACACACCATGATCAACTTTTGCCTAATCGTGATTTCTTCATTACAGCAACTTTCCAAGACACTAAGCCATTATGTGTGTGCTTGAAAGTGAAACAGAGGGATAGATGGTATACTGCCAAAAATCATCTCAATGGAAAAGAGGGACAGTGGGGGGCTAATGAAGTTGTGTCTAATGAAGAGGTTTAGGTGAGAGGTGGCTTATGTAACATAGGGCCTCAATCGGGGTTTTCATTGTCAATAGGGAAGATGCTGTATTTAATCAATGAAAAAATAACATTGATCAAGTTTTTCTAACTGTTTTTTCATATTAGCTATTATCTGATTACATTAGTCGAGAGGTATTTAGATGTCATCCACCTGTCGGATCTTGCGGTGCCGCATCAAGTCCAAAAAGCCTTTTTACATTATTGAAGTAAAGCACACGTAGGGCTGTGGTGACGGTGAAAGGTTTTTTTTACCACCGCAAAAATTATGTTTATTTTATTATATTCACATGTAGCAACCACATGACGAGTGGAAGAGACATATAGACGTGCCTTATTTAAATAGTTTTTGAAATATGATATCTGAAATAAAGGAAGATGTGCACCGGCATACTTTCACACCCTACTACACTCCAACACCCCATCAAGAACCCTGCTTTCAGCAAACGAGCGGCGCCTTGTAATGCCTTCTCATAATTTTGATCTGTTCTGGGAGCGACCTAGGCTCTTACGCCCCGACAGCCTGCACCCCAGCAGCATCGGAACGGCTCTCCTGTCCGACAACATCTTGAATGCGCTACGCACCTGTTGACTATGTCTCCCTCCGGTAAGTCTCCCTCAGGTAAGTCAAAACTTAACCATAGTCTGTGCTCCTCAACTGCTATAAATGTTACTGTTTCCAAATATATAGAGACCGTATGTCCCGAAGATCTAGACGGGGTCGCCTGGAGCTGCTCTATCTCCCGGTCTGCTCGCTCTTGTCTGGCCACCAGCTGGTCAAAGCACTGCTGCTGGCGGACTGATACCTCTGTAAGTCGGCGCAGGAGGAACTCCATTTTGGCCGCGGAGAGAGAGAGAGTGTCCGTTGTTCCTGCGATAGACGAAATACCGGTGTTAGAGAGAAGAAAAAAAAAACACGTTGGCTCAGAGACACTAAGGACACAAGACGACTGGTGTAAGCAACCCGGAGGGGAATTTATTAATATAAGTAGTGGAAAAGTGTCCATAACGTGCTATTCCGGGGTGTTCGTGCCGTGAAATATCCAGTCCAGTCCGTGCTCGTCCAATGGTGCTCCTCTGGGCTTCAATCGCTTGACTCTGTGGGTAAAAACAGTCAGCATTAGTCTCTTGGCGAACGAGCCCAGAGTGGTGTGTTTGTGAAGGTTTTATGCCCGGCAGCTAATCAGCAACAGGTGTGGAAGATCAGCATTAGCTGCCGGGTCGTTTTCCAGGTGACGCTGATCCTGGATCTGTACCCTCCACAACAACATACACAATCAGCCCTAGCGAGCTTGCTTATAAATAGGGAAACCATCTAACCTGCTCTACCTCTTAAGATTTAGCATCAATGTTATTCCGACACTATGTCCGAGACCCCCATCATTGACGACTTATCTGCCAAACGCAATCTTTCAGTCCCGCCGAGTGCGTCTCATCAATCCAGCTCAGGATCGAAATCATCAATCGATTTCCCGGTTTCATCACAGGGCCGCCATCTCCCCCGTTCTACACCTCGAAAGGATAAATCCAGAGGTTGCACTTCATCACCTGGCCCAAAGAGGCGTCCACCTCCTTCTCCGGCTTCTTCTTACACCTCTACTCACAACACGATCCCCTGGTGGATGACCAAGGTGGAGCTTTTCTGCCTCGAAGCCTTTTCCCTGGCGGATATCACCTCACCCAAGTCCACTTTGCAAAAGACCACCGACAAGCTGGGCACGGCTCGTGGTTCTCCTTATTCCCGGCCCGGGTGATCCACCTCCGCGGCTCATTGTGGCCGCCCGCGGGCAAGCCGGCACAACAGGATTTCTGTGAGCGCGGGTACCGCTACAGATTTTCCGGACGCCATGAACCCACTGGTCGAGGGCTTCCAGCAAATAATTATTTTCTTCATTTTTATTCAAAACAACTTAAAACTTTTATTAAGAAAAAGAAAATTTAAAAAATAATTTAACAAAATGAAAGGTCCCAAATTACATGTTATTTTTACAATATAGTTACAGTAAATATTATTGATAATGATACACTCTAAAAACTGCTGGGTTATTATTTCAACCCAAACGCTGGGTTAAGACCGCTGGGTACGAAAACTGGTTGATTTGACCCAAATTTGGGTTGGTGACCGTAACCCAACAGTGCTGGGTTGTACATGCGGAAGTTAAAGAGAGCATGCACGTCACGTTAAAAAGTTTCTGAAGGTTTCCTCTGTGTTGATAATACTCCGTCTACCGTTTGCGGTGCTTGACAGAATATTGCGGCTTTTGGCAGAAATGTGTTTGGGGAAAAAACAACGAAATAGCGTTAAATGTGAAAATGCCTGAGGTGAACTTTGGGGGTTAAATCACAAGTGAGAGGGAACTTGTAAAGTTTCTTGGGACATGTAATGAAAACGCTTCACAATTTTTTTTAATTAAGCCTTTTAGTCTTCTTTTCTTGACGACAATTTAAAAACCCAACGCTTCGGGCTTAAGGACTATTTTTTGTTGGCGGATGTCCTGTGCAATTAGTAAACGGAGTCTGCTCAGGGAAGTGACGCTCGGCGTTGGATTCTTTAGGCCAGAAAAGGTAAGATGGTGTAAAATTACTTTAGTATTTCTTAATCGTATACTTTAAATTTAAGATACATTTTGGTGTATTATAAGTCGTTTGTTATAATTGCGGTTATTTATACGGTTGGCCTTGCTGCCCTGATAATTTCCCGCCTAGCAAGTTTTCAGTTTGCGACAATTTTCGTGTAGTTATTCATTCATTATATCACAATTTATTTGTTCACACAGAAAATACTATATTTTTAGCTGTCTTAAACGTTCAACCTGCTTTTGAGCAGACAGACATGATTAGACCCATTAAGATTAACGTAACGTTCCCTTTCTGTCGGTCTCTCGACGTTGTGTCGACAGAATGGGGTTTGACTTGAGAACCTACCTTCTCTGACTGACTTGAACAGGCCAATGAAAATTGGCGAATGAAATTTGCATGCCGGACTCCGCCCCCGGATATCCGGGTATAAAACGGAGCCGGCGTGCCGCATTCATTCACCTTTTGTTCTTCGGAGCCTTCGCATCCTGATGCTGACGACTCTGCAGATACTATCTACGTGTTGCTGGTCTTACGACGTGGTGCAGCGGACTGTCCCTTTTCCTGTGACTTCCCCTGGGCGTCTCGGCAACTTCCAAGGCATCTCTCTAAAGAGCGAGCCCTTTTCAGGGCTTAGTGTTTCTTCAGCGCGGCATGTCCCGCTGTGCTCGTGGGTGAGGCGCACTCATCGAGGAAGGGGACGGACACGATGTCTGCCTTGTGTGTCTGGGACTCCAGCACGCTGAGGCAGCGTTTGTGGATACATCTTGCCCGCACTGCGGGCGGATGGTAATTCAGACGTTGCGGTCACGGGTAGCTGCGTTCTTCCGAGAATCAGCCGCCACCTCGAGTGCTTCCCGTTTAGTGGCATCAGCCCTGCCATCCGCTTCGGCGAGCACCGAAGGTGATCGGGGAATTACCGTGAGCCTCAATCCGTCAGCCATCGGCTCGCGGACCATTCACGCCCCGCCTCGCTCGTCTGGCCGTCCCGGAAAAGGCGGTACGCCGCCTTGTTCCTCCGTCACACACTCGGACACGGGGCGTGACAACGATGAGATGTCGCTCGCAGCATCGGAGGGCGACCTCTTGGCATCCGACCCCGACGATTCCTTAGAGCTTCCCCCTCCGGGGGGTCGAGCTCAGGATGAAGCGGACGTCGAGATGTCAACCATGCTTTCCCGGGCCGCCGCGAGTATTGGGCTGCAGTGCACCGCACCGCCTGTTCCCCAACGCTCGCGGTTGGACACGTGGTATCTGGGGACCGGCCGTGACTCTAAGCCACGGTCGGCGCCGGTACCATTCTTCCCGGAAGTGCATGAGGAGCTCAGTCGGACCTGGAACGCCCCCTTCTCGGCGCGTGCACGTCAGACTAGCGCGGTCGCCCTGACTTCCCTCGATGACGGGGCAGCTAAGGGCTACGTCGACATCCCTCAGGTGGAACATGCAGTCGCGGTGCACCTGTGCCCGCAGACAGCTGCCACCTGGAGAGATCGACCAAGGCTCCCTTCCAAGGCTTGTAAGTTTTCGGCATCGCTGGTGTCGAAGGCTTACAACGCTGCGGGTCAAGCTGCCTCGGCTCTTCACGCCATGGCCATCAGGCCAAGGCGTTGAAGGAGTTGCACGAGGGAAAGTCCGACCCGGGGCTAATGCAGGCGCACTGCCACTGACCGCGCTCTTCGGGCGACAAAGGTGACGGCGCGAGCCCTGGGTCGTACGATGTCCACACTGGTGGTCCAGGAGAGACACCTTTGGCTGAACCTTGCGCAGATGCGGGACGCTGAGAAGGTTCGCTTTCTCGACGCTCCCATCGCGCAGGGTGGGCTGTTTGGTGGTACGGTCGAGGGCAGCAGTTCTCGACTGTACAGAAGCAGACGGAGGCGATCCTGCCCCGCCGCGACCCGGCCGCCTATCGTCCGTCGAGGTCCCGCGCGGCGTCTGCTTCCCGATTTGCACAGCGACGCATTAAGTTCAACGCTCCCATATACACCAAATCACATATTGCAAAAAATTTGAGACAACCATGGGACACTCATATCGGATCTGAATGGTTGCTACCGTGGACATTCAATCATTTAAACTTTTGTCTGTGCGTAGCCATAGTGTTTTTACATGATTGTAATTTCCTTAGTTTGGTCTGTTTCATTGTATCTACTTTCATCTAGCAGATGACAGACTTACTAACAATAGAGCATGTAATTTCCCCCATCAGTATATAACAAGTTCTGGATGTCACCTCTTTTACAGGTGAGAAGATTGACCAAGAGACACTCTTCCTTTTAGACGACTCCACGCTGACCACGCTTATCCCTGTTATTGGACTTCGTCTAAAATTCAAGAAGTACCTCAAGAATGTGCTTGATGTAAGTGCAAGGTATTAGGTGTAGACAACATGGGGTACATCTGCTTTAAATGCAAAAGGTCTTTAGAGCCTACTATCAGAGCTTATTTTATACTTAAGAATTGTATGATCTGAGATTGTTTTAATGCCAAAAATAAAATTTATTTTTCTGTGACAATTTCTCTGTTGCTTTGGTTGAATGTTTACTGATTCTGACATGCTGATGTGCATAAAGTGTAAAAAGTTGAAAATGTTTTTAAGTCAATGATTTATTTTACTCCACAATTGATTTTGCTGTGACAATTTCTCTAGTAGGAAATGTAGAGTTTATCCAGTTTGTTATTTTTACACAATGTATCTGATGCTGACATTGTGTAGAGGTGTGTTAAACATATTATAGAATTTTTTTATGCTAATGTTTTACACTACAATTGATACATTTTAACTGTGACCATTTCTTAAAAAGAATTCATGAAGTTTGTTATCGCTGAATGTAAAATAAACTTTTTTTTCCACACTTGATTTGCCATGCGCTTCTCTCAGACCCCAACACACAAACACAACATTTACTTTTCACAAATAGACTATTAATATTCAAATTTAAAAAAAAATTTTTTTAATTAAAATACCTAGTTGTAATTTTTAACCCATTTTGGGTTGAGGTTAACCCAGCAGTTATGTTTATTTTTAACCCAATTTTGGGTCAAAACAATAACCCAGCATGCTGGGTCAAACAGTTAACCCAACCCAGTTGGGTCAAAATAACCCAGCGCTGGGTTCGTCCCTTTTTGACCCAGCGCTGGGTTACCAAAATAACACAAATGGGGTTATTTTTAACCCAGCATTTTTTAGAGTGTAGAAATATGGAAAATTGCCCAAAAGCAATATGAAGAATGACATGATAACATTTTAAATAATTTAAACCTATGTGAAAAAATCAATAGTGAAATAAAAGGTTAAACCTTTTCTTAAGGTTCACCAGCCAACAGTGAACCTTAAGGAAAATATAAATAGTTGGTTTTATTTCTTCATCCCCTCCCATCTTCTCCTTGGTGCTTGCTGGGTTGATCATCACATCATCTGCCAAATAAGAATATAAAAACATGTATGAGAAAATATTTTTGAACTTTAATAACAACCAATTGTCTTTAACTTTGCGGCACACTAGGGCTGTGCAACATAACTTTTTGAACAATGCTGAAGTCAAAAACCCAGAAGTGTAAAAAGGCTTAACCTTAGAGGTTGGGCATATTCACATTATGTGATTCTATTATTCTTTTTGAAAATCCATCCATCCATCCATTTTCTACCGCTTATCCGGGGCCGGGTCGCGGGGGCAGCAGTCTAATCAGAGATGCCCAGACATCCCTCACCCTAGACACTTCCTCTATGTCTTCCGGGGGGACACCGAGGCGTTCCCAGGCCAGCCGGGAGACATAGTCCCACCAGCATGTCCTAGGTCTTCCCCGGGGTCTCCTCCCGGTCGGACGGGCCCGGAACACCTTCCAGGGAAGGCATCCAGTAGGCATCCGTAACAGATGCCCAAGCCACCTCAGCTGACCCCTCTCGATGTGGAGGAGCAGCGGCTCTACTCCGAGCTCCTCCCGGGTGACCGAGCTTCTCACCCTATCTCTAAGGGATCGCCCAGCCACCCTGCGGAGGAAGCTCATTTCAGCCGCCTGTATCCGGGATCTTGTCCTTTCGGTCATGACCCAAAGCTCATGACCATAGGTGAGAGTAGGAACGTAGATTGACCGGTAAATTCAGAGCTTCGCCTTGCGGCTCAGCTCTTTCTTCACCACGACAGCTTCTGCAGCATTACTGCAGAAGCTGCACCGATCCGTCTGTCAATCTCCCGTTCCATCCTTCCCTCACTCGTGAACAAGACCCCGAGATACTTAAACTCCTCCACTTGAGGAAGGAACTCTCCACCAACCTGAAGTGGAAAAGCCACCCTTTTCCGACTGAGGACCATGGCCTCGGATTTGGAGGTACTGATTTTCATGCCAGCCGCTTCACACTCTGCTGTAAACCGTTCCAGTGCATGCTGAAGGTCCTGGTTTGAAGGGGCCAACACGACAACATCATCCGCAAATAGCAGAGACTAGATCGTGTGGTCCCCAAACCTGACACCCTCCGGCCCCTCGCTGCGCCTAGAAATTCTGTCCATAAAAATTACGAACAGAACCGGTGACAAAGGGCAGCCCTGCCGGAGTCCGACATGCACTGGGAACAAGTCCGACTTACTGCCGGCAATGCGAACCAAGCTCCTGCTTCGGTCGTACAGGGACCTGACAGCCCTTAGTAAAGGACCACAGACCCCATACTCCCGAAGCACCCTCCACAGGATGCCACGAGGGACACAGTCGAATGCCTTCTCCAAATCCACAAAACACATGTGGATTGGTTGAGCAAACTCCCATGAACCCTCCAGCACCCTGTAGAGGGTGTAGAGCTGGTCCAGCGTTCCACGGCCTGGACGAAAACCACACTGTTCCTCCTGAATCCGAGGTTCTACTATCGGCCGTATTCTCCTCTCCAGTACCCTGGCATAGACTTTCCCGGGAAGGCTGAGAAGTGTGATCCCCCTGTAGTTGGAACACACCCTCCGGTCCCCCTTCTTAAAAAGAGGGACCACCACCCGGTCTGCCATCCCAGAGGCACTGTCCCCGACCGCCACGCGATGCTGCAGAGGCGTGTCAGCCAAGACACCCCACAACATCCAGAGACTTGAGGTACTCAGGGCGAATCTCATCCACCCCCGGTGCCTTGCCACTGAGGAGTTTCTTGACTACTTCAGTGACTTCAGGTTGGGTGATGGACGAGTCCACCTCTGAGCCCTCAGCCTCTGCTTCCTCAATGGAGGACGTGACGGTGGGATTGAGGAGATCCTCGAAGTACTCCTTCCACCGTCCGATGACATCCCCAGTTGAGGTAAACAGCCTCCCACCTCCACTGTAAACAGCGTTGGTAGGGCACTGTTTCCCTCTCCTGAGGCGTCGGACGGTTTGCCAGAATCTCTTCGAGGCCAGTCGATAGTCCTTCTCCATGGCCTCACCAAACTCCTCCCAGGCCCGAGTTTTTGCCTCCACAACCACCCGGGCAGCAGTCCGCTTGGCCTGCCGGTACCCGTCAGCTGCCTCAGGAGTCCCACAAGCCAACCAGGCCCGATAGGACTCCTTCTTCAGCTTGACGGTTTCCCTTACTTCCGGTGTCCACCACCGGGTTCGGGGATTCCCGCCTCGACAGGCACCGGAGACCTTACGGCCACAGCTCCGAGCGGCCGCTTCGACAATGGAGGTGGAGAACATGGTCCACTCGGACTCAATGTCTCCAGCCTCCCTCGGGATCAGGTTGAAGCTCTGCCGGAGGTGGGAGTTAAAGATCTCTCTGACAGGAGACTCGGCCAGGCGTTCCCAGCAGACCCTTACAGTACATTTGGGTCTGCCGAGTCTGTCCAGCTTCCTCTATTGCCATCGGATCCAACTCACCACCAGGTGGTGATCAGTTGACAGCTCCGCCCCTCTCTTAACCCGAGTGTCCAAAACATACTATCGCAGGTCAGATGAAACGACTACAAAGTCGATCATCGACCTGCGGCCTAGGGTGTCCTGGTGCCATGTGTACTGATGGACACCCTTATGCTTGAACATGGTGTTCGTTATAGACAAACTGTGACTAGCACAGAAGTCCAATAACTGAACACCGCTCGGGTTCAGATCAGGGGGGCCGTTCCTCCCAATCACGCCCCTCCAGGTGTCACTGTCGTTGCCCACATGGGCGTTGAAGTCCCCCAGTAGGACGACGGAGTCCCCAGTCGGAGCACTTTCCAGCACCCCTCCCAGGGACTCCAAGAAGGTCGGGTACTCTGCACTGCCGTTCGGCCCGTAGCCACAAACAACAGTGAGAGACCTAACCCCGACCCGTAGGCGCAGGGAGACGACCCTCTCGTTCACCGGGGTAAACTCCAACACATGGCGGGAGAGCTGGGGGGCTATAAGCAAACCCACACCAGCCCGCCGCCTCTCACCATGGGCAACTCCAGAGTGGTGAAGTGTCCATCCTCTCTCGAGGAGTGTGGTTCCAGAGCCCAAGCCATGCGTAGGGGTGATCCCGACTATCTCTAGTCGGAACCTCTCAACTTCACGCACCATCTCAGGCTCCTTCCCCGCCAGCGAGGTGACGTTCCACGTCCCTAGAGCTAGCTTCCGTATCCAGGGATCGGGCTGTCGAGGCACTCTCCTCCGACTGCCACTCTGCACCGACCCCCTATGGTCCCTCCCGCACGTGGTGAGCCCACCGGAAGGCGGCCCCACGTCGCTCCTTCGGGCTGAGCCCGGCCGGACCCCGTGGGGAAAGGCCCGGCCACCAGGCGCTCGCATACGAGCACCGACCCTGGGCCTGGCTCCAGGGTGGTGCCCCGGTTGCGGCATACCGGGCGACGTCACGGTCCTTGGTATTTTTAACATCATAAGGGATTTTTGAACCACTCTTAGTCTGACCCGTCGCCTAAGACCTGTTTGCCTTGGGAGACCCTACCAGGGGCATATAGCCCCCGACAACATAGCTCATAGGGTCACTCGGGTACTCAAACCCCTCCACCACGGTAAGGTGGCGGTTCAAGGAAGGGCTTTTTGAAAATCCTCAAGGAATTTGTGTGTAATCCATTCTGTTTTAAAAAATAAGCCACATAGTTCTCACTAAATAATATTACTAATACTCATCACATTAATAATATTCAAATACATATTGTAAAGTATTTTGTGAACCACAAATTATTGCATGGGGTTGTGGGGCCCTAGGCAAGACCATAAATATGGCCCACTATTTTAAATTAGTTTACGCATTAAACAGTGAAGCAGAACATACCTTTATTTTTAGCTTTCTTTTCTTTCTCTGCTTTTCTCTTTTTAGCTCCTAAAAAGTACCATTTTGATGCCATGGTTTGCCTTAGCCTACCACCGCAATCTCTCTAAAATAAGTCATTTGTTGTTTATCTCTTAATCAATTAAGATGAGGAGCATTTCTTGATGTAACGTTAACATAACGTTGTTATGAGATTATTGAGATACAACAATACCCGTTATCCCGAACACTCCAAGCTGCCCCGGATTGGCTAATCTGGAGCACCGGGAGAATTCCCGGTCGGCCGGTCAGTTTTTTAGCCGCGAGGGCCGGTATTGTCATGACACGGTTGAAATGTGGCTTTCCCTAGGCTGCCTTCACTCACAGCAGCCCTAATCTTTTTATTTATTATTTTATCGCAGCCCCACTCTTTTTTATTTCATATTTTTCGCAGCTCCACTCAGAGCGCAGCCTGCAGGTTAATGATGACGTGATTATCTTTTGACTCCCTGGCCCCGCCCCGACAGCGCCACTGCAAGTTGTTCAAAATAAAAAAAAATAAAAAAATAAAAATGGATGACAGAAAGCGCAAAGGCGGCGCTGAAAGAAGAAAGCTCTGGAAACTGACGCAGCCAAATGTTCTAAGCCGACCACATTATTTCTCAAAACAAATGAAGACGATGAGTCGGCCGGTAAACCAACGTTGCACTGCAAGATGCTAGCCACCGTTCATGAATCAAGAAGCAAGCTAGCTTATTGTTAGAGGGCCCGTCCCACATTCGGACCGACGTCGGTTCGAAAGCCCGCGCTGAGCGGGGCGAGTGGGACCGGCTATACAATGAATCCGGGGTAGATAAAGTTGCAGAGACCAGTGCTCTGCTCAGGCGTTAATTAATGTTTTAGGGTTGTCCATGTTTCCTTGAAGCTACACTTATGCAGAGAAAAAAGAGACGAAACAATCATTAGAAATCATTGTGAAAGAAAAGTCAGATAACAGTCCAATAGTTTTATTATTTAACTAATGTTCTCATATTTTTAAAAAAATATTTGAAGTTGTAAAGCAGAAGTTTCATTAAAATAATAATTAGACAGTTCAATATATTTTATTTTAATCTTTTGTAATTTATATTTTTTTCCTTATTTCAATGTTTGGATATTTATGAACACTAATTCTTAAAGAAAATAGATTCTGATACTGTCCGGCTATTTACTGTTCTAATAAATCTTCACTGTGAAGCAAAACTTAGGCTACTGTATTTTCACTGAATGACAATGAATTCAAGGCTGTAGAGAACAGTGCGCTATTGCAGACTTAGGTTTTAATTATCATTATTTTAATATAGTCAGTCGTAAACTAAAGTGGGCCGGTCTAAGGCATGAAACTCCAGGGCTGAAAATGAGTCCCAATCCGGCCCTGACTCCAAGCATATGCAATAAGACGTATTTGACATCACATAACGCCTAAACATTATGCAGGTTGCGACTCTGCTCCTATGTTCTAACGATTTCTGTCTTTATTTATACGGATGTTTTGTATTTATTGTTGATTGATGTGTCTCGAGTTTATTCTGTTATTCAATTCCTGTGGGGTTTTTCACTTACCGTTTCTTTGATTCCTTTGTTAACTCACATGATCCTGCGCACCTTGCACTAAGCGCGGTCGGTCGAATAGCGCAAGTAATTTACGCTTTTCGCGTGGTTGCACATTTAAGAATATGCGTATTATCCTGTAGATGGCGGTAGCATCCAAGGTATATACCTTAAGCAATTAAAATGAATATCTGTTTTCCATCATGGAAAGGTGAAATCAATTTGAAGTGGCAAAATCTGAGTTTTTTCCATTTTCAGAAGTAGTTTTATGATAAATATAAATTAAAACAAATTAGTTAGACCCCTGTGGCTTTGTTTTTGTCTTCTCTTAACACTTACAGCAATGCTTTTTCTTTCCATCTTTTAAATTCAGACTAACATCTAGATGGCAACTGAAGACAAGATATTAGCATGTAAATCTTTGTGATTATTTTTTCCAAATGACATTATTAGGAATCCAAAAATATCTTGATGGCAAATTATATGCCACATGTGTTATACTTAAAATGTGTTCATTTTGAAGTCTTCTTTTCCTCTTTCATTACTCTTTTCCCAAACTCTCAATTCACTCTCCTTCCTTATCTATTTAATCATCTATTTAAACTTGATCACCTTATTATACTGTATATTATTTTATCATTCCTTTCTGTTTTCCACGAAGATATGCTTCTGTTTGCTTTTGTTGAAATGTAGCTGGAACCTTGATACTTGAAAACCAGTAAACAACTATGTCACTCTCCACTATTTAAGCTCACAATGCACAAACATCCATCAGAGCAGACATGGGCTGAGAGTGTGATCGACGGAACCGCCTCACCACTTAAAAACACCATTCTGCGAAAAAGTGTTGTGAAGTACAACCGCTTTCCATATTTACCAACAATAACTAATAATTGAATATGCACTAAATTTACAAATAAACAAATAGCTCTACCTGCCATAGTAACATTTCTCATATGATAACAAGAATGTTCATAACACAAATCTACAGTAAAAAAAATTGTCACGTTTTTGAACTTAGGTATTACTCAGTAATA
Organism: Barbatula barbatula; assembly: GCA_037178815.1. Taxonomy (NCBI): domain Eukaryota; kingdom Metazoa; phylum Chordata; class Actinopteri; order Cypriniformes; family Nemacheilidae; genus Barbatula; species Barbatula barbatula. The sequence goes on from CM074086.1 coordinate 2,776,347, forward strand.
GCCTAAAACCTGCATATAACACAATAAATTAAAATTAAATAAAGTATGTCTGATATAATTTGTCCAGGAGTGTCCCAGAGACTTAGGTAATTCCTTTACAGCTGGGTCCTCCCAACCTATATATTAGTATATTTCAATTTTATTTATATAACACTTTTCACAATGTGCATTGTTCCACAGAAGCTTTACACAAAAAAGGTAAAACACATTATGGTGTTTATAGAACAAGCAAGATTATTCTACTAAATAATATTTAATAAATGCAGTCTCCTAGTGGTTTATTTAGCATATTTTGCATTAAGTGAATGCTTAGCTGAAAATATGTGTCTTTAATCTAGATTTAAATTGGGCGAGTGTGTCTGATCCTCGAATAGTATCGGGGAGGCTATATTCCAGAGTTTAGGTGCTACGTATGAGAAAGCTCGACCCCTTTGGTGGATTTAGTTATTCTAGGTGTTATCAAAAATCCTGAGTTTTGAGATCTTCGAGAGCGTGATGGCTTGTAGTGTGATAGAAGCTCTGTTAGGTAGGGGCTAAACCCTTTAAGGCTTTATAAGTGATTCAAATAACTTTAGAGTCAATATAGTCTATTCTCTTTCTGTGGGTTTGTGGTTCACCTATTAGTTCTGCAGTGTCACTTAAAAATTAAACCAAATGAAACCTTAAAAAACGTGGTCAGCTCTGCCAAACAAATTGTAAAGAAATGAAGAGATTGAACTCAAAAATTGGTGAATACCTCTCAAAATATTATTTCAAAATAAGTATTTTGCAAAATAACCTGTGACTGTTGTGTCCTATTTCACAAGAACCTGTGATACCTGACCATAAACATCCCAAAATACAGACACATAGTTACAACAGTCTGTTACAACAGTTTTTCTCTTCCACAGCAGAGACATAATGGAAAACATTAGTGTTAAAGGATGCCTCTCTATCTTATTTAGTCTCTACACACATACACGCTCCCTGTGGCTCTCTCCAATTACAGTTGCTTAGCCACAGACTTGGTGTTAATGGAGAACAGCTAGCCAAGTAGTGGGTTGGGGTGTTGTGTTTAAGAGATTGAGGGTGTACACGCCGGCATTAATCCCCAGACGCGAGAGGCTGTGACCGGGCCGTCTGTGCAGGCAAGCCTGGGGACCCTGGGATCAGAAGGCCATACTTTGCTAAAAATCACTGGAGAATGAAGAGCAATTTCTCGCTTCTTTCACTTTTTATTCTTCTTTACACACGTCAGTCCACATCTATCTATTGCTCTGCATTTATGCAGCTTGGCCCTTAAGTGTATACATATAAGAGTAAATCCAGATCAAGCATGCACAAAATTAGGAAAAAATAAGTGAGTGCCTCTTGAAAATTCTAATGTGTGTCACATTACACCCTGGCACATCGAGTTGACTGTTTATACTGGGGTGCTTCTCAGTTCTTATTTGTGCATCCTCGTTTCCTTTCCTCACATCTTAGCTCCACCCCTCCAGGATGCGAGGGAAGGATGCAATTATGGAAAAGACCCGAGGACTGAGGTGTTCACTCAAGTGAAATGGCACGTCCTTGCTCTCTTTAGCGTGACTTTGAAGAGTCATCAATTAATGATGACCATATACACAGAACATAATTTTTTTTTGTTAAACACATAGTTTAAGTAGAGTTCATAATCCTAAGGGTGAGGAGAAACACTTCCGTGTATATGTCTGTGTATCCGCACTCATATGACTCGACAGAAAGCTTCTATTCTCCTCTATCCTCACCTCCTCCTGGTGCAATTAGAGAATTGAAATGTCTTTAAAGACAGCTGTGCACAATCAGTTTCTGGGTTATGGGATGGAGAAGCAAGGAAACCAGGAGGCATATTGAGAAGCACGCCCGTTGGCAAAGTAGAAGTGATGGCCGGTTTGCACACATCATGCTATTGAACCGGTCAAATCAGTTTACCAAATTGGACTGAAACTTTTGAAACGGTTCGTATCTCCAGTAAGTCCAGTACTCACATTCTGATGTGTATGACAGTCCCTCTGACTCGAAATAGTTATTCAGTAATTCCAACAGTGCACTGAACTAAACTGCTGTGAAGAGAGAGCTAATAAGCACGAGGGGCTCTTGTTCTTGAGTCAAGAATCGGCTGCAACATGGATGCAGCCGACACGCCATTGCTGTGTTGGATCTTGGTCTTGAGTCAAGAATCTGTTGCATCGATTTTCGTGTCATACAGTATCAGTAATATCTGATATGTTTCATATTTGAATACTGGCATGAGAAATACGAAAAATGAAAACAGCCTTCTGTGCGTTCCCTCTTGACTTCGTTGTTTGTTTGCTTTATCACTTCTGTGGTTTGTGAATATAACAGCATTTCTAAGTGTCTAAGACTTTCTAACTGAAAGTAGCTATATTTTCTTTGGATTAAGTTTAAATAGCAGTTATATGCTATTGGTACCTATAAATAGTGGCAGATACTATTTGCACCTCAGTATTGTTGTGCATTAAACATTATGCAATAAAAATAGTATAAGGCCCAATCCCATTTCTACCCCCTTACATATTTCACACGAACTTGTTTGACTTATTAAAATGACGTATGACATTGTAGTAGTGGTGTCCCATTTCTTACGGGAATGTTTTTAGCCTTTCCCCTTGCCACTCTGTTTCCCACAAAAGGTAGATTTAAACCAAGGTATCCACCATCAAAGCTATTAACACTTTACATCTAATGCCCGGGAGTTGCTGTTTGAAATAGCATCGTTCTTACAATTTCTATATTCCAATCAGATAGTGGTGGGCGGAGTTAGTGCAAATAGTTTCTACCAACAAGGCAGGCTTTTTGTACTCAGCGTAAACAGACACTCCATTTTTTCTTGTGCACTGGTTTGCAAAGCTGAACAGCCAATCAGACTCCCAGATGAACTCCCCCACACACTTGACATGCTGAATTCGACATGCATGTTGAAAACAAAAAACATATTCACAGTAAATACAAAGACTCTCCTCAGAGGCGACTGAGGTGTAACAACAGCTTGTCTTTTAGTTTTTCCTGACAAACCGTTCTTTTATGTGTGCAGTAGTTCATTAAGGTAAGAGAGACATATAATTATTAAGACATACTAATAACCTTGATCTTACCAGTTCTTGCCCACACATATATACAATACACAAATGTTTTTAACCCTCAAAGACCCAATCATTATTTTCTACTGTATGTCTAGTTAAATAAGGAATGTGCCGTTTTTTCTAATATCTGATTTTCCTGAATTCCAAATCTTAATGCTTTTGATAAGCTAACTACATTTTTAATAAATTAATGTGTTTACTTTAGTGCTTATCGTGATCGTATTCAGATCATGCACAGAGAGACTGGGGCTGAGAAGGTCAGGACCCCCTCAAACTTTCTGGAGCTGACATCACCAAGGTGACCAGCATGCCAATGAGGCTAATTGTTGGGCATTTCTATATGTCAGAAGGGAGATGTCTTAGGCAGCACCTTCATTTACATAGCATATGTAAACTCACAGGCCCTGCTGCAAGTCTTGAACACTCTAATGCCTTTGTCGGTGTGTGTCGCTCATCTCTTTCATGAGATCGTTAGAAGCCGTTTCTAGTTTCGCTTACATTTTTTATTGCATAAACTTGAACAATTCTTAAAGAGCAAGTATCATCTGTATATAAACGTTCATATTTTTTTACTGAGGTAATTTCGAATGCATTTATGTGATTTAAGGTTAAAACAATTTATATTCTTCTAATAATGTACAATTTTTTAGCGCCTATTTTTACTCTCTAATAGAACAGCATGTTGTTACTCCTGTCTAAAATGCCCAGTCTACTCTGGAAATCATATACCCATGACCATAAACAGGTTTCAGCTCCTGAGGCTCCAGACACAGATGTGCAAGTGAAAAATATTGTATAAATATAAACATACTATCAATAATAAGAAGACGAACGATAACAAGAAGTCCATGTAGATAACGATACAGATGCTTTAGGAATGGCTTTCTAAGACACTCTTGACTTCATGGACATAAGACAACATGTGTCAGGACCCACTCACCTTCGTAATCATACTTAAGATTTAATACGGTCTAAATACGGACTTCAAAATTCTTCAGAAGAGCGAAGACATTACAGATCATTATCTGGTATTATGTTTGCTTCTCTGGCCTATGGTTGCAAATCAAACTCCTTGTTACAAATATGGTAGAACAATAACTTGAGCTACCAACGGTGTGTTTCTTAATAATCTGCCTGAATTGTCTGTAATCTCTAGCATGAGTAATAACGTTGAAGATCTTGACTTTATCATTGGAAATGTTAACTCCGCTTGACACAGTTGCTCCTCTGCGCTTAAAGATAAAAATGGACCACCAACACCGTGGTATAGTGAAACCACTCGGGCTCTAAAGAAAGCAGCTTGTCAACAAAAAAAACTTGAGGAGAACTAGTTAACTACAGACCTATATTGAATCTACCTTTCATATCTAAAGTTCTGGAAAAAGTAGTCTCACTCAGTGACATCCCGGTACAGAGACTGCTTTGATCAGATTTACAAATTATCTGTTCATGGCGTCTGACCGAGGTTGTATCTCCATATTGGTGCTGCTAGATCTTAGTGATGCATTCCACACCATTGACCACAGCACGCTCCTACATAGACCTCGAAATTTCGTCGGAATTAAGGGAATAGCTTTGAAATGGTTCATATCGTATTTATCCAACCGTTTTCAATATGTAGCAATAAACAATGAAGTGTCGCAAAAATCGCAAGTCTAGTACGATGTACGCCAGGGCTCAGTCTTAGGAACTATGCTCTTCGCATTATACATGCTTGTGGTGAGGAAGGTGGGATGAGAGCCGTGAGGCACCTTTTTATTCTTTCATACACTACACAACCATAATATAAATCCTCTGAAGATTTAGGCTGCATTAGTTGGATTAACCGGAACCAGGAACACTTCCAATAACAACTGATGTACCTTTTGAATCAAAGAGTGCAGAACAATACTCGGGCAGGATGCAGTTCATGCCCATACCTGAAAAGAGCTGAGATGATAGAGCTGGATAAAGAAGGACACGTCTTCACTATAAAATTTCAGGTTATTAATGATTATCTTAAATCCAAAAACACTGTTGAGCTTGTGCAGAGGCTGCAGCTTTTGCAAGAGGGGAACTGGAATCCCCTGGTTAGGGCTGGTTTCCCTCAGAAGTTTTTTTCTCCCAATGGAGTTTTGGGTTCTTCGCCACCATTTGCATACTGTTTTGCTTGGCCGGGGGGCTGCTAGAATTGTAAAGTTTTATTTAATTAACACTGCATATAGTCTGTTTAATATTTAACCTGTGTTTCTCTCTCCTTATCTTAGGTGTGTGGTTCTCTGTGATGGTCGCTGAGCGTGCGTGTGCCTGCGTTTCTGTCTGTGTGCGTTTGTGAGTGTTTTGTGTGTGGGTGTGTCTGAATCTGTGTGTCTGTCTTCTGTGTTTTCACCTTTTTTGTTTTTACTTGTATAACCTTATGTTTTGCTTATAGTCAATATGTTTCTTGTACAGCTGCTTTGTAACAATGACAATTGTTAAAAGCACTATATAAATAAAGTTGACTTGACTAAGCAAAGTCCTGTGCAGACTAGAGGGACGTAAGAAATCTTCACCATTTACAGGGTAAGTCATTGATTTGACATTTGGCCTGTGTCACATGGTACAAAAATCTGGTAAAATGACTACGCCATTGTGATGAGTCACCCCTAACGCAATCAGTGTCGCCATATGAATCAACAAGGAACAGCCGCCGATTGTCAACCAGCATAAAAGCTGGCTTCGCCAGAGGCATTGGGGTTCCTCCACTCCTCACAGCCATATTATTCTGAGCTGGACCGGTGTATTTTTCTTATAGTTTGATAAGCCTTCCTTTAAATGAATTATTAAATAATGGAAAGTGCATTTTTTATAGAAAGTTACTGCAAAAATAATATGAAAGACTCCCCTTGTAATATGACAAAGCATTTATTACAAATATTTATTCCCAGTTGTTTAGTTTTACATGGGCAAATAACCGCATAAACAGCACAATACGAGGATTCCAACATCACGCACTTGCAGTGCTTCAGTGAATAATGGAAAACAGAATACAATTATATTATACAGTAAAAATTAAATAGGCCTGTACAAAATATGTTTCATTATATATATATATATATATATATATATATATATATATATATATAAACAAAACAAGTAGGCAACAGTTAAATGCAGAGTTTCAGTTTATTAGTAATGGGCACTGCAAATCAAGACGGAAAAAGGCATCCCGAATGTTTTCTTTATTTTACATAAAGCAATATTGTTTTTTTGTGCGTATGACTTTTAAATTACTTTTTAAAATGACTTTCAGTGCTTTAAATCATTCTTTGTCATATCTTCTGGTTTGTGAATCATATGTAATAAACTGCTTCTGTCATTTTTCTGTATTGCACATCAAAAATCATATTTTATGTAGATGCATTCAAAACACATTTACTGTACACTCAAATTTAGTTTCTGCACCCCGTCTTTACACTTTAAAGTGAGAATTCTATAAACGGTAGCTGTTTCTCAATGACAAATGTTTCAATGTCACTTATGAATTGCTCTGAAGAGACTCGCATTACTGTATGAGGAATTTAATGAAGTAATGAAACGTTATTCCCATCTAAAGTTACCGCAGTAGGATGTTAAATGACTGATTTGTTGTAACCAGCTGAGGGGTGTGATGTGTGCTAATAGGCTGAGTAAGAGAAGCTGACCTTCAGTGCTGACAGTACAACAACGTTGCTGAATTACCAGACTAATTTCAATCACCTCATAGCTGCTTAGTCCTCAGTCCTTAATCCTCAATCAGTCTCAGCCAATTAAAACATGCTTCATCTTGAGTTGCATTTACAGACACTAATCTATAAAGACGGTTGACTGTGAATCCACAGTACTGACAACCAGTACACTGATCAATGTCTACTTGCAAAATCATGTAAAATAATATACTGTATTATATATATATATATATATACAGTATATACAGTATTGATAGTTTCACATGGTATTTAACATTATGAAAATACAACAACAATATTATTTTCCGGGCCGCCCGTGGCATATGTGGAATAGGCGGTGGGGCGCTATATGGGAGGGTATTTTTAAAAGTACACCCTCTTGTGAACCGAACAATATTGTTACAATAACATAAATTGGACATCAACCAAATTAACTTAAAAGTGTAATATGAGTAACAAATCTGTCAAATCTATAACAAATCTATCATTTTTAAAGCCCCGGAGAACTCACAGCAGCGTTGGGAGTTTTTCATCTCGCTGCAGCATTGATGCGCACGGTAAGCTAGCTGTATGACTTCTTGCATTCTGATGCTATTACAATACAGCATTATGCCGGTCGGCACAGTTCATGCTCAGCACATTATTGTATGTGTTCCTACAGTGTTTGCACAGAAGTAGTGACAAAATAATATTTATAAAATATAAAAACTTTCAATTAACCTTCATCTAAATATATGAATAATCAAATATTTAAGCTTAATATATATAAGCTTAATGGTGTTACCTACCTACCTACCTACTTTGTAAACCTTTATATGTTGAATAAATGTAAAGTATTCCCAGCCTTTTCTAATCTGAGATAAATATATCCAGATGTGGGTAGAAACGAGCTACATTTACTTGAGTAACATTTTGGAAAATATGTACTTTTGCTCCTCCTTGAGTATATTTATAATAGAAAATATGTACTTTTACCTTGTTACACTGCGTGACAGTCCTTAATTCCTTCATTTTTAAAAGTGCATTATAAAATGCGTTGTTTTTATTTCAAGGTTGTCGTCTCTTTTTACTGGGGCATCCCTGAGTGATTGATTTGTTTTTGTTGTTTCTTTTGAATACATTAATCGAATAGTGGGCAAAACCATCTGACACTACGGGACTGTCAGACTCCTTGAAATGCTATGGCGCTTACACTACAAAAGGTTTCTTGTCATACTTCAAATTCTTGTTGTAGCAGCACCCACACTTCACAATGTAGACAACGTGCTTACAACAAGATTTTGGTCAAGAATCAACCGCGAAAACACCTCCCACATCTTAACACTTCTAGTTTGATGGTGGATAGCAAATGGGTTGTTAGTGCGTTTACGCCATCCACTGGAATGGAGCGTGAAACACTGAAGTGTTTTTTTTAAAGTGCATGTATTCCATTATACAGACTTGTTGCTTTAGGATAGTTTAAAATAATTTTGTTCATGTTATACTAGCCATTTATCACGCTCTGTAATGTTAATGACATGTCAACTGTTTTTTAATTCCTATACGAAAGATTTGTGGCTTGCCATAAACTCTCTCCAGGCTCATATCTGTTCCCGTCCTCTCGTTTCCTCATTATTGCTTGTTAATTAGTTCATGCCCCATGTTCCCCTCTTGATTTCTCCCTATTTAATGCCCTTGTGTTTTCTGTCCTGTGCTGGTTCATTGTGGTTTGTTTGGTGAGTTCTTGTGTCGTGTCTAGTCTAGTCTAGTCTAGTCTAGTCTAGTCCATGTCAACAGTTAATTTTAACTTCACTTAAATAAGGCTAGTCTTAATCCTGTCATGTTATTATATTCTACTGTTTTGTTATGTTACCACTCGTGGGTTTTTGTTTTGTTTTTATTATTAAAAGTGTTAACCCCTTACCCGCTGTCTACACCTGGGTCCTCTGTCCGTGCTCACCAACGTCATGACAGTTTTGGCATCGTAATTGTTATGTGTTACTTTAATGGAACTAAATTTAGACCATTAAATGGTCACGTGTAATTTTAAGTTAGGCTTGAATGAATTGACTTAACAATTTTTTTCTTAACAAATCTTTTTATTTTCATAATGTAGTAGAAATATGTTGTTGTGGTGGGGAAAGAAAATGGGCTGGGTTGTGAGTGCAGGGCTTGGGTGGTTCCATGAGGATGGTTTGAGTTATGATGGGGTCCAGTACTCAAAAAACATCGAGAACCACTGTCCTAGGAAACCTGGTTCCTATGTAAATCACAATGATCACTGTTGAGTCAAATTTATAGTCCCTTTGATATTCGACCTATGTTTCTCTCTCCTTATCTTGGGTGTGTGGTTCTATGTGATAGCCCCTGTGCGTGTGGCTGTGTGTCTGCGTGCGTGTCTGTGTGTGTGTTTTGTATGTGTGTCTGTGAATGTCGGTGCATGTGCATGTTGTGTGGAGTGTTTTGTGTGTGGGTGTGTTTTCACCCTTTTTTAGTTTTTACTTGCATAACCTTATAGCTTATAGTCAATATGTTTTCTTGTACACCTGCTTTGTAACAATAAAAATGGTAAAAATCACTTTATAAATAAAGTTGACTTGATTTAAGCGCGAGGCAAGAAAGTCATATGAAAATCAAAAACCGGTAGCTGCGGCACAACACTTCCATCAGTGAGTGTTCAATAAGCAACTGCCCGTTCGGATGCAGGCCGCCCAGCTATCGATACACGACCATCTCTGGCTCCTGACGGAAGGATCCACAGCCCATCAAGTAGCCGAGAAGGTTGTCGTGGACCACCTGCTGCGCGCCCTGCCTCGCCGGTTCAGGAACCCCACCTCCCTTGGAGAGTTCGTCGAGTCGAGAGTGAACGCCCAACCCCTGAGGGTGAACCCTCCTTGGCGGCTGCGAGAGGGTATCAATCAGCAGACCCTCGGTGGCCTCACCTCAGGATGAGTCGATGCCCACTGAGCCAGTGTCTCCGACGCCGCGGGCGTGGTTAGGAGGCTGCACTGTCCACCGGAAGGTTCCGCCTGGTGCCCCAGAGCGAGTGGTACGCTTGGACGGCAAGGCAGTCGTCCCCACCCTCGACTCCGGTAGTTCCATTACCCTGGTCGGGGTCGACATACTCTCTTCTAATCAACCACGACGGAACCTGCTCCCCATTAAGTGTGTCCATGGGGACACTTGGAGGTCCCGAGCCATCGGGTGGAGGTTGCGGTGGAGCCCGGATCCTGGCCCCTGGAAGTAGGGATCGTGAACAAGCTACCCGTGCCGCTTCTCCTGTGACGTAACTGGCCCAGGTTCGACCAGCTCTTGGCCACGGCAATGCAGCCTAACCACAGGAGAAACTGGCCCCCCTGATGGCCACCGAGAGCGAGTTAGGGGGTGAGTGTAGCTCTCGTTCTTCTAACCTTGGTTTCGATCTCTTCCAGAAAGTCACAGAAGGTGGATCGTTTGGGAAAGAGCAGCGAGAGGACCACCGCTTACTCAACTGTTTGAACCAGGAACGGGTTGTAGACGACAAAGTCCGACATCCTGCCCCTCACCCCTTGCCGCACTTCGTCTGCTGTACTGTGTCGCCCTAAGGCGGGGGGTGAAGAAGACCCTGTTGGTGGTACCCAAGGGGAAGGCGGGGGTAATTATGGAGTTTGCACATATACACTCGATGGCCGGGACTAGAGGTGGAAGTAAAATGGTTCTGTCAAGGATGCCCGACCTGCCAACTGACGTCCCCCCAGCCCCCTCATTCCACTCCCCATAATAGAGATATCCTTCTCACGCATTGGCCTGGACATGGTAGGGCCCCTGCCGAAGTCTGCTCTGGCCCACGAACACATCCTGGTAATCGTCGATTACGATACCCGGAAGCCCTCTCTCTACGAAAGGCTATGACCAAGGCGATTGCGAAGGAGATGTTCCTGTTGTCCTGATGATCGACCTCTGCCACCTCCTCAAGGTAAAACAGCTCCGCACCTTGGTGTACCATCCTCAGACGGATGGACTAGTGGAGAGGTTTAACCAGACCCTTTAGAGGATGTTGCGGCGAGTGGTGGCAGAGGATGGGTGCGACTGGGACCTCATGCTCCCCTACGTTCTCTTCGGTGTGAGAGAGGTGCCCCAGGCATCCACTGGGTTTACCCTGTTCAAACTTCTGTTTGGCCGCCAGCCCCGCGGGAGCAACTCTAACACGTGAATCTTCTGAAGAAGTGGGTGGCTCCGCCCCAACAGATGGTGGCCTTCATGGCGACGGAAGCACCAGCTCTCCCCAGACCAGCAGAGCGAAATAGAGGCCTTGGTCCGTCAGTTCTCCGACGTGTTCCAGGAACGACTCGGGCAGACTCAGATAATCCAGCATGAGATTCGGACGCCCCTGGGAATCATCATCCGACAGCGGCCCTACCGTGTCCCAGAGGCTCGTCAGCTGGCTATTGAGAAGAAAATTACCCGGATGAAAGAACTGCAGGTGATTAAACCCTCCCGTAGCCCGTGGTCCAACCCTATCGTAATGGTACCGAAGCCAGATGGAACATTATGGTTCTGCAATGACTTCCGGTGCATCAATGAGGAATCCATTTTTCGACAGCTACCCCATGCCCTGAGTGGATTAACTCCTGGACCGGTTAGGGAAGGCCCGATTTATCTCAACGTTGGACCTCACCAAGGGCTACTGGCAGGTACCCCCGGACACCAAGGAGAAGACGGCCTTCAGTACACCGTCGGGCCATTGGCCAAAGCTCCTCTATTACTTCCTGGGAAGAAGCTTTACCCTGGTCACGGACCACGCACCCTTGACCTGGATGGCCAAGGCCAAGGACTCAACACCAGGGTGACCAGGTGGTTCCTCGCGCTCCAGGACTACCACTTCACGGTCACACATCGGGCAGGGGCTTCCCATGGCAACGCAGACGGGCTTTCCCGGATGTGGTCAGGTTGGGCATCAAGGTCAGGAACACAAAGTCCCCCCCAGTCTCCCCTAATAGCATACAGGGCAAACCGCCATACCACGTCTACGCTTGGGGGGGGGGGTGTGACGAGCGGGCCAGTGGCAAATCAGCGTCCCCAAGGAAACGGCGCAATCAAGCCAACACACCTGCAGATCGTCACCACCTGGCCCCCATGTTCTCTGCAGAAGCTCCAATGATTAACGTGTGGATTTCTCCCCTCTACAGAGACCAGCGAGTGACGAACCTACCTTACACGGCACCAGCACCAATTTCGAGGCATGAGCACCCCAGGACTTCGCAGGATCGAGGACGAGCCATCTTCCCCATGGCCCTTCTCTCCGGGAGTCACATACATTTCTGCCTCCACAATAAATCACCCTCCGGGGCTAAAATTGTAAAGTACTGTGTCTGTCTTGTCTCTGCCTGCAACAATATGTAAACATGGCAACACTGCAAGAGCCCGCTGTGAAGCTCTGAACATATACAAAACACAGCATCTCTGTTTGTATTTTTGTTAAAATTGCCTCACTTAACCAGTTTTGGGCTGAAAACAGCAGATTCGTAATCCAACGGATTAAACTCTTGGGATTCATGTTTCTTGTTATTTTTGTCAACTGTGATCAAGGGCAAAAATGTTGCCATTGTCATCACATTTACTCTCATTCTGTACAAACGTGAAACCATTTATACATGGTTTCACTGCTGAAACTTAGCAGTGTGTACCATTGATTGTTTATCCATTTATCTAAAGGCTTAATTTAGCTTCTGAAGAAAGTATTTGATTTAAGGATTGTTTCGTTAATATTTCTGCTTTGGGATTCTGTGATATTTCTGCAAAACAAGGCAAAGATGAATCTATTTGTTGCAGTGCACTTCTAACCAGTTTTATTATATAAAATTAGGCCCTACGACTATTTTTGGTGTTGCACAACACAGGTTCTCGCTTTTAAAAAGTAACTATCCCGAGTAGCTTTTACTTTGAGTAAATTATAACAAGCTACTTTTTATTTGAGTACAAGTAAAATTACCAGTCAAAAATCTACTCAAGTAAAGTAGCAATAATTGTATTTGAGTATAATATTTTTGTACATTTTCCACCTCTGCGATTAGCTTAGTCAAATTAGGATATTTAAAAAAAACATACTTTTCAAAAATTACATGACTGTATGCATCTTGAGACAAAACCATCGCACTGATGGTTATTTTCGATCAAGACACCTCTAACAAGTCTGGGACTAGGTTTAAGCCATGCAACGACACTTTAATAATAAAAAAGGATCAAAGAAAGCTGATTGAAAGCTCTTCTGTGCATTAAAAGAGCTGGTTGACCTTTTTGTCTGTTATTTAATTTGTTATGTCTTGTATTCCACTTAAAAATAAAAATTGGAAAAAGTGCTGATTAACTCAAGTACCTATGGAAAGTTCAAACTAGATAAAAACATCACATGAGTTGTCACAACATAAGTGTCATGATCACGGGTGATGAGACATGGACAGAGGACCCAAGTGCAGACAGCAGGTAAGGAGTTAGCAGACTTTTAATAAATGACAAAACAAAAACCCACGAGGGGGTAACAAAGAAACAAGGTGTAAACATAACATAGAAACAGGAACAAGGATTAACTAACTAAACTAGACAAAACTTGATTTAAATACAAATAACTGGCCTAGACTACCTGAACTCACCACACAATCACAATGAACCAGCAAAAGACAGAAGACACAAGGGCATTAAATAAGGGACCAAATCAAGAGGGGAACCGGTGTAGGGCATGAATCAATAACGAGGAAGGATGGGAACAAAGACGAGACCGGAGAGAGCATATGGCAAGCCAAATAAACAATAGTCGACTCTCTCCACATTAAACATGAGGTTCTGTCATGATCCTGCCACTAGACCAAGAGAAACATGACATGATGCTGCAGAATCATGACAATAAGAATATGTGAATAATTAATTTTGTCAAAAATTGTCTGAAAGAACCTCATAGTTCTAAAGAGACGAAGTATCCACCAAATAACTTTCTCAAGAGCCAGATTAACACAGAAATGTCTCATTCAATAAATGAAGGCTTGAGATATATCAGAGACAGACAGAAATAACAGAAGAACCCTTACCCTTTAATAAAGAAGCATGCCTCCAGTGTAACTTCCACACTGAAACCTTATTCATGATGAATTTATCTTCTGTGATATAAATCAATTGCACCAGATTCAATCAGACATGATTTTTCACATATTTCATCCATTTAGAATTTGACCTGGACTTTTCAGATTGGCTGATTTTGGGAATAATTCAAAGCTGACTCTGAAATGTCAGACGTACAACCTCACTCAAACCTGATTTTCAAAAACACAGACAATCCAAACACTTACTTAGGTACATTGAAATTGATTGTCCTGTTAAGAGTATTAACCTTGTCAAGACAGACTGTGCGAAGATATTTGCAGGTACAAACCAAACAAGTCATATGAGAACTATGACTGTGATCATAAATTTGGATTTAGACAGAGAGACCTGAGCATACAGACTAAAGTATTTCAGAAATCGCTTTCTTCAAACTGGGCTCCTACATAACCACGTCCAACACCCCACACACAACCTAGAGTGGCAAAAGTTGAGGTGACTTGTTGTATGGTCTGTATTCTTAATAGGAATGTATGACAATCTAGTTCTTATTTGCAACGCATATAAATGATAATTAGTATGTTGGTTTGTGGGTAATTGTAAAAAAAGTTACATTTCCTGTTCTTTTAAATTATGTTCATCCTGTCATTATAGCTGCTCTTCATGCGCTGCTTTACTTCAAAATCAGCTTACCTTCTCTAAAGCTCAATACTGCTTTAACAGCGACTAAACCATCACAGCTCTAATGTAATGCCTCTATTCAGAACCATACACACAGACAGTTGTGCAGCCATCTGTCAAGCAATTGTGTCTGCCTTTTCAGGCCAATCTGCACCCCATCCCCGCTGAAACACTTTCTTAAGGTGACCCACTGGATCAATCTCAGTCTACAATAACAAAGACCCAATCATTTAACTGTTACAAAATCATCTTCATTCATGACAAATGAGAGCTGTTGTTTCTAAAATAAATGGGAATGTGTGAGTAAGAGGAATATGGTTTTGTGAAAAGACAAAAAAACCTGTAAGTGAACAGATGGTGGATAGAATAGGCTGTGTGTTTGCTGACATCATACTGTAGCTGTGTTTGTTGTTACTTCTATCGTTTTGCTTTGAGGCTTCACCTTTTAATTGTTGCTTTAGGGTTTTTTATCATGCATATAAATGTGTGATGTAAAATGTGGAATTGTGGTACTCATTTATTGTTTTGTCTGTAATTTGTATACATTTACTGTCAACATTATCTTTTTTACAGTGATAAGTATAGCTGTTGTAGCCTTTATGAAATTATTTTATCATCCTAAAAAATATTTCCACATTCGTCAACTATTTACATATCACTGTAAATTAACCAGTGATAGCCAATCATACGTTGTTGCTTAAGGAATACCTTCTTACGTGCAATGTGACCAGGTGCTATCCATGTGCTATCCATGAATTGGTTGATATCGATAGCTTGATAAACTATTATTAACTCTTTCACTGCACTATGTTCGTTGTAAAACACTGTTCTTTAAAAAAAAGCACTTCCTAAATTGCATTTAGCAGAATTCATGGGATGTTATAAAATAATCTAAATTGCAAACTAAATCCAGCACTGGATATTTTGTATAAATTGGAAATGAGTGTGTGAACCTGCAACCTCATGGCCAAAAACATCATGCCGTAATCCGCTACGTTAACTGGCAGTATGCCTTCACTGGCTTGTGAAAAGTTTATTTATATATTTTGTATATTTGCCATAGGGTCTTCAATTAAGTGAACAGATGGTGGATAGAATAGGCTGTGTGTTTGCTGACATCATACTGTAGCTGTATTTGTTGTTACTTCTATCGTTTTGCTTTTAGGCTTCACCTTTTAATTGTTGCTTTAGGGTTTTGCACAAAAAACTATTTTTATTATGCATACAAATGTGTGATGTAAAAAAAACCCTGCAACCTCATGGCCAAAAACATCATGCGGTAATCCGCTACGTTAACTGGCAAGTATGCCTTCACTGGCTTGTGAAAAGTTCATTTATATATTTTGTATATTTGCAATAGTGTCTTCAATTACTCCAAAACCCGGATTGATAACCCAGCATCATCATCACACTGTAACTCACTGATTTCTGTTGACCTGCCCAATTAAAGTGCAAGGAGAAGAAAGGAAAAATAACTGAAAGACTCCCCAGCTTTACTAAATTGGCCACACTATTAAATGAGGTGCCACACCACAATATTGAGTTTCGACTAAATTAAAAAAGATAGGAGTATGAAGAGAGTGGGACGTTTATAAAAAGTGGCACAATTTTTCTAGTGCAGCCAAAGAGAAAAGTGCTGCAGTCTGTAGAGACCAGGCAAGAACAATTCTGCTTTGTGCCTGCACTCAGCCCCAATGAGGAAGAGACTCTGGTAATCCTTGAAGAAGTGGTTCTCTTGGCTACAAGTCGGATAGCAGGTGAAAATACTTCTCCATTTTCTAAGAGCAGGACATCTTCCTCTCTTCCCCCAGCAGCAGCGACAGGGCTTCTCCAGCACCGACATTACCTCACCTGAATGCACCTTCATAGGCCTCCAATGAGGTCGATCAGCACAAGTAATCGGAAAGTGGCTTCTAAAGGTGCTGTTCTATCCAATAAAACTGCATTGAAGAGCTTCTGAAGCTCGAAAAGAGGCCAACAACCTGGCCCAGGCCACTCTGGAGGGAGAAGGCAATGCTACAGATTGAGTTGAAGCAAAATGCTTTCTGAGATGAAATTTCAAATGCCAAACATTTCTGTTCCAATCATAATGCCTGGTCAAGGTTAGCGTGATTATGATACTCAGTAGAGTCCAGTGTTGTGTGTGATATTCAAACACTTAAATTACATTACAGATGACTTGGGGCTCCAGGAGCAGACTTTTGATGTTTATTTTCAATGATGTGGATTAAGATCTCAAAATGCAGGACTTTTGATAATACCTAGAATATCTAAATCCACCATAGGGGGCCGAGCTTTCTCATACGTAGCACCTAAACTCTGGAATAGCCTTCCTGACACTATTAGAAGATCAGACACACTCGCCCAATTTAAATCTAGATTAAAGACACATCTTTTCAGCCAAGCATTCACTTAAAGCAAATATGCTTAATAAACCACCAGGAGATGCTGACATTAGATATTATTTACTAGAATAATTGGATTTACTATATAACACACCATGTAGTGTGTTTTACCCTTTCTTGGGTTTTTTGTTTACCCTGTAAAGCTGCTTTGGAACAATGCAAATTGTGAAAAGCGCTATATAAATAAAATTGAATTAAATTATTGATGTTTTTGGTTTACCAGTTTGATTCAGTGTTAATTTTGACAGCAAATTTTTATTTAGTTTTTGATAATAGTTGTTTGACAAAAGTTTTATTTAGTTTTAGTCATATTTAATGATCCCCATTAATTTTGTTTGGCCAGCGGTGGATCTAGAATTTTCTAAAGGTAGGCCCACAATGCACAGAGGGGGGCCAGTATATTGAGCAATACCTTCTCATTATTCAATTGCTTCTTGCACTAGTTGATCTTGTAACAACACACTGAAGATTAAGTTAAAGAATGATGCAATAGAGATGCAAACAGAGATGAGTACAGGCCAGTAGGTAAGCAGGCAACACAAAAGTTTTATATAGTTATATATTTTAAAGTGTTCCCAAACTTGGGAACGACTTCTCTTTCTCGCTGGCTCCATCACAACACTGAAAAAAACTCAATCCACTCTCCTCAACAATAATGCCAATCCAAACACCGACTACTACAACCCACGGTGTTGCCATGGTTTGGCTTCACTTTTATAAGAAATACAGCCGCCAGGTTTCAAACCCGTCAACACTGGATTGGGCTGTCAAAGCAGTCAGGTGGTTCAGTACAGGAGTGAACCAGTGTGTTTGCTTCAGAAGTCATTTTCATGTGACTAGTGACGTAATGATACAAGCTCCCAAGCAGTGGTTCATTGCAAGGACCGTTCGAGTTTGAAGCAAGCTTCGGAGCGCCGGTGTCAGACGTAACATCACTATTGGTATGTGCTTGTTACCGTGTGAACCCTGCCCTTGAATTTTTTTCTGTTTTTGATCATGAGGCTATTTTTTATTTTGGAACTCTGTGGATTTACCTCTCCTCCTTTTATATTACTTACTTTGGTGAAAATACAACTTTTGCCTTCGGCACTTTTTGTTTAATAAACTGAAATGCTTAACTCTCGTTTCACCCAGACGCATAACAGCCTGCCTAGATGACATCTCAGCGCAGCACCAATTGTACCAATCTAAACTAGGTCATATGCTGTCACCATCAGATGCAGAGAAGCTAATTCATGCCTTTATGACATTAAGACTAGATTGCTATAATGCACTATTAGGTGGTTGCCCTGCAGGCCTATTACAAAAACTCCAACAGGTCCAAAATGCGGCAGCTAAAAGTATAAGCATATTAGCCCGGTTCTGTCTACCTTGCACTGGTTACCGATGTAATATTATTAACTTTTACTTGATAACATTACCTATTACCACCAACAGGTATCGTAAAGGATTCAAAGGATGAAGCAAGAGGCTGGTATTTAAAACATTAATCTTACTTTATTATCACAAATGGTATAGTTAAAATGTTGCAGATTGGCAAGTCAAGTCAAGTCAAGTCAGCTTTATTTATATAGCGCTTTTTACAATTTTCATTGTTACAAAGCAGCTGTACAAGAAAAAAATTACTATAAGTAAAACATAAAAGGTTATGGAATTCAAAACACAGGTCAAATATCAGACACACAATAAATTCCTATATGCAGTGTTAATTAAATAAGACTACCAAATTCTAGCAGCCCCCCCGGCCAGGCAAAACAGTGCAAAACAGTATGCAAACGGTGGCGAGGAACCGAAAACTCCATTGGAGGAGAAAAAAAAACCTCGGAGGGAAACCAGGCCTAACCAGGGGATTCCAGTTCCCCTCTGGCAAAAACTGCAGCCTCTGCACAAGCTCAACAGTGCTTGCACAACAAGGCAAAAATAAAAAATAAATTAGATTTAAAATTATCATTAATAATCTAATAGCGACTGAAGTTTTGTAGGGACGTCACTTCCTTCGTCCAGCATTTGTCAGGTCTAGGAATGGATTGCGCCCTGCCCGCTCCGCTCTTGTAACCTTGGAACAATGAGACAAGACTGGCTGAGAGTAGAGTACTGTTCTGCACTCTTTGATGCAACAAATGCATCAGTTGTTATTGGAAGTGTCCCTGGTTCCGGTTGATCTAACTAGTGCAGCCTAGATGTTTGAAATACATACATTATGATAATCTAGTGTATGCAATATTAAAAAGATGCGTCTTTAGTCTAGATTTAAACTGACAGAGTGTGTCCGCCTCCCGGACATTGCAGGGAAGACTGTTCCAAAGTTTAGGGGCTAGATAGGAAAAGGATCTGCCGCCTGCACTTGATTTTGAAATTCTAGGTATTACCAACTGACCTGACGCCTGAGAGCGTAGTGCACGTGAAGGACTATAATACGTAAGAAGTTCTCTCAAGTAGTGAGGAGCTAGACCATGCAAGGCTTTATAGGTAATAAGCAAGATTTTAAAATTTATGCAATGCTTTACAGGTAACCAGTGCAAGGTTGACAGAACCGGGCTAATATGCTCATACTTTTTTGTACGTGTAAGAACTCGAGCTGCCGCATTTTGGACCAGTTGGAGTTTTTGTAATAGGCCTGCAGGGCAACCACCTAATAGTGCATTACAGTAATCTAGTCTTGATGTCATAAAGGCATGTATAAGCTTCTCCGCATCTGATGATGACAGCATATGACGTAATTTAGATATATTTTTAAGATGGAAAAACGCAATCTTACAGGTGTTGGCGACCTGGTTCTCAAATGACAGAGTACTATCGAATATAAAGCCAAGATTCTTAGCTGAAGATGAGGGTTTTATTGAACATCCATCAATTAGTTAAACAGTATTCTTGGTTGTTACGTAGGGCGGTTTTCGGTCCGATAAGTAACACTTCAGTTTTGTCCGAGTTCAGTAATAAAAAATTGCTACTCATCCACTTTTTTATATCGACAATGCATTCCACTATTCGATGGAATTGCTGTGTTTCGTGAGGCTTCGAGGAAATATAAAGTTGCGTATCATCAGCATAGCAGTGAAAGCTTATTCCGTGTCGCTTTATTATATCTCCTAGGGGTAACATGTATAATGCGAAGAGCATAGGCCCTAGTAATGAGCCCTGTGGTACACCGTACTGGACTTGCGATTTGCGTGATACCTCATTGTTTATTTTTACATATTGGAAACGGTCGCATAAATAAGATCTAAGACATTTCAAAGCTATTTCCTTAATACCGACATCATTTTCAAGTCTATGTAGGAGCATGCTGTCGTCAATGGTGTCGAATGCAGCACTAAGATCTAGCAGCACCAATAAGGAGATACAACCTCGGTCGGACGCCATAAACAGATCATTTGTAACTCTAATCAGAGCAGTCTCTGTACTGTGATGTGCTCTAAATCCAGACTGGAAATCTTCATTAATCTCATTCCTTTGGAGGAAGGAACATATTTGAGTTGAGACTACTTTTTCCAGAACTTTAGATAAGAAAGGTAGATTCGAAATAGGTCTATAGTTAACTAGTTCTCCAGGGTCCAGATGGGGTTTTTTGACAAGGGGCCTTATAACAGCCACCTTATATGCTTTAGGCACATGTCCTAATGTCAGAGATGAGTTAATAATGCTAAGTAGAGGATCTATAATTTCTGGGAGCATCTCTTTCAGAAGATTTGTAGGTATAGGGTCTAGCATGCATGTAGACGATTTAGATGATCTAATGATTTTCGATAGTTCATCGTGATCTATAGTTGAAAATAAACATAATTTCTCCTTAGGGGTGCTGTAGTAAGTCGTTTGTTCAGCGGGTTTCGCATCTGGTTGCATAGTTATAATTTTCTCTCGAATATCTTGGATTTTATTAGTGAAATAGTTCATAAAATCATCACTGCTATGCTGGTATACAGCATCAGAAGTCGCTGACGATTTATTTTTGGTTAATTTAGCCACTGTATCAAATAAAAACCTAGGGTTATTTTGGTTTTCTTCTATTAGTGATGAAATGTAGGCGGATCGAGACGTTTTTAGGGCTTTCCTGTATTTTTTTGTACTATCCTTCCAGGCAGTACGAAATACCTCTAATTTAGTCTTCTTAAAGTTGCGCTCCATTTTTCGTGTCGCTTTCTTTAGAGCCTGAGTGTGTTCATTTTTCCACGGTGTCGGTCTGTCATTTTTAATCTTCTTTAAGCTCAAGGGAGCAACTATGTCTAGCGCTTCCGAGAAGGTGGCATTAATATTTTCAATGGTAAAGTCAAGATCTTCAACGTTATTACTCATGCTAGAGATTTGAGACAATTCAGGCAAATTATCAAGAAACGCACCTTTTGTAGTCGAAGTTATTGTTCTACAATATTTGTAACTTGGAGTTTGATTTGCCACCATTGGGTATTGAAGCAAGCATGATACCAGATAATGATCTGAGATGTCTTCGCTCTGCTGAAGGATTTTAACATCGACCACGTTTATACCGTAAGACAAAATTAAATCTAAAGTATGATTACGAAGGTGAGTAGGTCCTGACACATGTTGACTAACGCCCATGGAGTTAAGAGTGTCTTTAAAAGCCATTCCTAAAGCATCTGTATCATTATCTACATGAATGTTAAAGTCCCCAGCAACAAGGACTCTGTCTGCAGACAGTACTAGTTCTGATAAGAACCCACCAAATTCTTTAATAAAATCTGTGTGGTGCCCTGGAGGCCTATATACAATAGCCAGAATAAATTTTAAAGATGTTTTGTCCTTAGTATTAGGTATTGATGCATCAAGTACCATGACTTCAAAAGAATTGTATTTAGGATTAGACTTCTGGGAAATGCTAAAAGAGTTACGGTAAAGTGCAGCAACACCTCCCCCTCTGCCTTTTAGGCGAGGCTCGTGTTTATAATAATAATCTTGGGGGACAGACTCATTTAAAGCAATATAAGTAATACTGTACATAGGCACACCAATGGCCAATCGCAACTCCTCACAATCACACATGGTAACAAATACAGCAATATCTGTTAACCCAGCATCCCCAATATAACAACCCAGTAACCACAGCAAGCTCAAACTGAATAGTACATGTGGAACCACTCCAACTTGACGCTAGAGGTTAGTGTTAGGACTCTGTCCTTCCTGTCTCGAGCTTTCTAGCTCCCTGGCAGAGTCATGACATTGCCACATCTTTCGGGTTACTGTTGTGTTATGTGTGGAGACACGTGGCTTTATGTTGTTACTTGGCGCCACATGTTTTCCTGTTATGTCTCTCAGCCCCACCCTCCTATCTCCTGTATTTTCATCAGGGTTTCATTCCAATCACCTGTCACCACTCTCCCCATGTAATCACTCCTCGTTAGTGTCTCCCTTTATATAGTCCCAGTGTCCCTCTGTTCGGTGTCGGTGCATTGTCTAATGTCTGTGTTTACGATCACTAGATGTCTTGCGCGCACGTCATTGGATTACATGTTGTTCCTGTTTACAGTTTGTGAACTCATTATTTATCTTTTCTAAAGACCTTGTTTTGTTTTGTCTCCCTCGTGGGAAGTGTTTTTTTCTAGTGTTTGTTTGCTTGTTTTTGTGCATGTTTTCCCCATTGTGGGTGTTTTCATTTAAATAAAGTTTGTTTTATTTAACCCCTCGTCTGCCTGCATCTGGGTTCTGTCCAAACCAATTTTGTGACAGTTAGCTGTGGGTCAGTGTTGCACAAAGTTACGATACCCTTTGCCAAACCATTAGTAAGAAACTACCCCTTCGGAAAAAAGAAAAGGAAAACAAACAAACAAAATACAATACACCTTGGAGGTACAGTACAATTATCCACTATATAATAAGGGGAAAGCGGCAATTACACCCTGAAGAACTCAGTTTCTGCAATAAATCACAAACATACCACAAGCACAAATAGCATGAAAAAACTGCACCAGTTTCTTTCCATTTGTATTATCCTTCCCTGGGTTACAACAATAGTGTTCCACAGAATATAACATCCCCCTTCCAACCTATCACACAGAATAAATGTATAAAAATCTGTTTCTAATCACAGCAATAATGCAACACCTTTAAGGAGGGAAGAAACAAACAAATGGCACCATACATCCCACATTAATGAATTAAATAATTACAAACTCACAACAATGAATCACTACCTTGCACTTAGGATACCTAGTTGTATCGATTACTGGTGCTCCACTCAGCTACTCGGCTCCCCGTTTAATCCCAGGAAAACTTTGAGCAAGGAGAATATCTTTATTAAAATACGGCCTTGGTTACTTTCTAATTTGCACGTAACAGCCAAGAAACAGCTTCTTACTGCCCGTGTGAATGAAAAGCTCTCGTTGCTCTAGCTCACGAGGAGAAACAAGGGCCATGCACCAACCAGTATGGCTGAACTAACGTAACTCATCCAACTTTCAACCAGTTGCACCTGACGCTGAAGATGAGACTTCTGCTGTAAATTACTTTCACCAACTCGACCTTAACGCACGCTGCCCGGTTCAACCAAACAATTAATTCACCATACACCCTGCTTTTATCTACTTCCTAGTGGATCTAAGCAAAGGAGGTTAGCCAGCAAACGACTCCCTCTATACTAAGGGAGTGGGTATAGATAGCCTACATAAGCATCCAAATTCTAACAACAACACTTCAACTGGTCACACCTATAAAGCAGCGCATAACTTTAAAATCTTGTTTATTGCCTATAAAGCCGTGCCCTGCAGGCTTATTACAAAAACTCCAACTGGTCCAAAATGCGGCAGCTCAAGGCCTTACACGTACAAAAAAGTATAAGCATATTAGCCCTGTTCTGTCAACCTTGCACTGATTACCTATAACACATCGCATTAACTTTAAAATATTGCTTATTACCAAAAAGGCCCTACGTGGGTTAGCTCCTCACTACTTGAGTGAAATTCTCTTGTATTACAGTCCTTCATGTGCACTACGCTCTCAGGCGTTCAGTCAGTTGTAATGCCTAGAATTTCCAAATCAAGTTCAGGCAGCAGATCCTTTTCCTGTCTAGCGCCTAAACTTTGGAACAGTCTTCCCCGCACTGGCCGGGAGGCAGACACACTGTCAGTTTAAATCTAGACTAAAGACACATCTTTTTAATCTTGCATACACTACACTATCATAATATATATATATATATATATATATATATATATATAGTCATGGCCAAAATTGTTGGCACCCCTGAAATATATTCAGAAAATCAAGCTTTTCTCACAGAAAAGTATTGCATTAACACATGTTTTGCTATACACATGTTTATTCCCTTTGTGTGTATTTGAACAAAACGAAAACAAGAGGGGATAAAAGCTTATTTGACATAATGTCACAAAAAAATCGAAAAATGACCTGGACAAAATTATTGGCACCCTTAACTTAATATTTGGTTGCACACCCTTTGGAAAAAATAACTGAAATCAATCGCTTCCCATAACAATCAATAAACTTCTTACACCTCTCACCCGGAATTTTGGACCACTCTTCCTTTGCAAACTGCTCCAGGTCTCTCATATAGGAAGGGCGCCTTTTCCCAACAGCAATTTTAAGATCTCTCCACAGGTGTTCTATGGGATTTAGATCTGGACTCATTGCTGGCCACTTCAGAAATCTCCAGCGCTTTGTTGCCATCCATTTCTGTGTGCTTTTTGAAGTATGTGTGGGGTCATTGTCCTGCTGGAAGACCCACGATCCCGGACGCAAACCCAGCTTTCTGACACTGGGCCCTACATTGCGACCCAAAATCCTTTGCTAATCCTCAGATTTCATTATGCCTTGCACACAGTCAAGGCACCCAGTGCCAGATGCAGCAAAACAACCCCAAAACATCCTTGAACCTCCACCATATTTGACTGTAGGTACTGTGTTCTTTTCTTTGTAGGCCTCATTCCGTTTTCGGTAAACAGTAGAATGATGTACTTTACCAAAAAGCTCTATTTTGGTCTCTTCTGTCCACAAGACGTTTTCCCAGAAGGATTTTGGCTTACTCAAGTACATTTTGGCAAACTGTAGTCCTGCTTTTTTATGTCTCCGTGTCAGCAGTGGGGTCCTCCTGGGTTTTCTGCCATAGCGTTTCATTTCATTTAAATGTCGACGGATAGTTCGCGCTGACACTGATGCACCCTGAGCCTGCAGGACAGCTTGAATTTCTTTGGAACTTGTTTGGGGCTGCTTATCCACCATCCGGACTATCCTGCGTTGCAACCTTTTATCAATTTTTCTCTTCCGTCCTCGTCCAGGGAGATTAGCTACAGTGCCATGGGTTGCAAACGTCTTGATAATGTTGCGCACAGTGGACAAAGGAACATCTAGATCATTGGAAATGGACTTATAACCTTGAGATTGTTGATATTTATCCACAATTTTGGTTCTCAAGTCCTCAGACAGTTCTCTTCTCCTCTTTCTGCTGTCCATGCTTAGTGTGGAACACACAGACACACAATGCAAAGAATAAGTAAACTTCTCTTCTTTTTATCTGCTTTCAGGTGTGATTTTTATATTGCACACACCTGTTACTTGCCCTAGGTGAGTTTAAAGGAGCATCACATACATGAAACAATCTTATTTATCCACAATTTTGAAAGGGTGCCAACTGTTTCGTCCAGGTCATTTTTGGAGTTTTGTGGAACATTGTCAAATTTGCTTTTTTCCCTCCTTTTTTTGGTTTTGTTCCAATACACACAAAGGGTATAAACATGTGTATAGCAAAACATGTGTTAATGCAATAGTTTTCTGTGAGAAATACTTGATTTTCTGGAAAAATTTCAGGGGTGCCAACAATTTTGGCCATGACTGTATATATTCCGGAGGTTTAGGCTGCACTAGTTAGATCAACCGGAACCAGGAACACTTCCAATAACAACTGATGCATTTGTTGCATCAAAGAGTAAAGAACAGTACTCTTCTCTCAGCCAGTCTTGTCTCATTATTCCAAGGTTTCCATAGCGAGCAGTGCGAAGTCCAAGGTTACCAGAATTGGCAGGACGCGGTCCATACCCAGACTTGACAAATGCTGTGATTATAGAGCTGGACAAAGGATGTGGCGACTCTACAAAATTTTTGCCGCAATTAGACTATCAATGATGATCTTAAATCAAATTCTTTTAAAATTATTTTGCGTTGTTGTTCAAGCACTGTCGAGCTTGTGCAGAGGCTGCAGCTTTTGCCAGAGGGGAACTGAAATCCCCTGGTTAGGCCTGGTTTCCCTCTGAGGTTTTTTTCTCCTCCAATGGAGTTTTGGGTCTTCGCCACCGTTTGCATACTGTTTTGCACTGTTTGCCTGGCCGGGGGGGGGCTGCTAGAATTGTAGTTTTATTTTATTAACACTACATATAGGAATTTATAGTCTATCTGATATTTGACTTGTGTTTTGACTTGCATAACCTTATGTTTTGCTTTTAGTCGATGTTTTTTTGTACATACGCTAATATCAGTTTTAGCGTTTCATGTCTCATCCTCGGGTTCCTGAGGACATTAGTCATCAGTCCAATCTCCGGTTCATCTCAGGATGCTCTTCCCATTTCAGCCAAACGCTTATGATGAAGGGAAGTCCACCTGATGGCAACTGTAGCAACAACTTAGGATCCGAGGGCACCAGAAGTCATCAGTCCATGCTCCGGTTCCGGGTTGATGCTCTTTTTAGTCCAGCCAGAAGCTTGTGATTATGGGCAATTCACCGGAAGACAACCACAACCTACAGTAACCCAGAACCAGAATAATATTGGATGAATGTGGCGAGCAAAGTAACGACACGTACATGGAGATGCGAAACACAACCCCGGAGGGTACTTTTATTGAAAGTGTCCATGGGGAACAGAGGAAGACAACGGGGAAACGGGTTGTTCCAGGCCACGGCTTTCAGTCCAAGATTCGTCCCACGAAATGTCCGGGTTGCGTCTGGTAAGGTTAGTGATACGGCATCACGTCTTCACATTAGTCGTCCGTACCTTGAGCAGGAGACAGCAAAAGAAAGACAGCAGACATTAGTGTTAGCATCTGTGTGGCGCTTGCTCACCGTGGCTTTGGTGTTTCCCCATTTTATAGCAACTCTGATGAGCTGCAGCTGTTAACGAGCGGCAGGTGCGCCGCTCTAATCTCCTCTGTTCCCATGGCGACGCTGATTGCACTAGGGGAGACTCGTCACAATGAACTTAAAAAAAATCTATTCTCACCAGTTCTTTCCTCTTTTCACTAAACAGCCCGGCAAACAATTTATGATGAATTTCATAGTTTACAGTAATGATTCTCTCTGCACAGTAGTAGTGGTGCGATTTTAATATGCCAGAGGAGAACTGGCTCTCCTGGTTGAGCCTGGCCTCTCCCAAGGTCATCCGCCGGGCTCCCCTCCAGGGTCGAAGCAGCTGGAATCCTGTTTCCAAAACATCTCCCCAGCCGGGCATTCCAGGTCGGTGCAGTAGGACATTCCTCCCCATGCTATTCAGTTCGTGTCCTGCCGGCTATCCAGTCCAGTCCAGCAGCGCTAGTCCTTCTTAAGGTCTGGCCACGGCGCCGGCTATCCGGTCCTTGTTTGGACTATGTTTTGTATTTATTAATAAAGTCTCTCATGACAGACATCAGTATACACTGCATAGAGAAAAACTTGCAACAATACAATGTATCTTAATGCCAAATATTCTTTTTCATTTTCCCCCTAGTAATATTTTTATTAAACATGTTTTATTATTATTTAACATTTATGATGTTTGTAAAGCTGCTTTGCAACATTGAAAATTGTGAAAAGCACTATATAAATAAAATTGAACTGAACATTTACATGCATTTATGACATTTATTTAATATTTTAGGACGCGTAACCTTTTATTCAAGTTAAGCATAAAAGGCAGTACTAAATATTTATCTATAGTGTAGATGTTAATTTTAATTAAGTATATGATGGGTATTTCAACACATTATTGTAGGCATATTGCTTATGACAAGAGAATCAAGAAAACATTTAACATTTGCAATCCAAAACATACAAACAGCTATTCCGCTTTTCACCAAAGGGACCCAATGGAGATAGCGGGGTGTCCAAAACAACAACCTTGTCCGCAGACTCATGTCCAACAAATTTACACACAGATGCCTCTCCACCATACCTCCCATGAAACAGCCCAGGGCACGGGCCGCTTCATGAGTGGCACGGAGAGAAACATCTATGGCATGCCATACCGGTTTCAAAAACACACACACACAAAGATACTTGCTGAGATAACAAGAGCTAATGCCCTTTTATATCCTGGTCCATACGTCATCCGCCTATGACGTATCATTTCTCTATTGGACTAATTTGACAAGCATGATCAGATCACGTGAAAGGGGAGTAGCTTGTGCACTTGAAAGCTCAAAGGTGAGAGAGAGACTGGCGTTTGATGACGTCATGAGTCGAAGCCAGACCGCCTCATGGCAAGTAAAATCACAATGAAAGAATCATACAAAATAAATAAAAAATTAAGATAAAGTAGTATGCAGTTTCATGTATATTGGCTATGACACGATGAAAAAAAGGCTAGCCTGAGACACTCTTCTTCTTAAATACATAAAACATTAGACAGAAACAGCTTTTTATTTACCCTTGCAATACAAACAAGCAGAAATGTACGTTTACGGCAGAGAGACACTCTGAGTTTGCTTACAAACGAGGCTGGGTGGATTAAGGATGTTCGATTGACAGTTTGAGACTCCAATGCAGTTTTAAGGTTTAGTCACGAAATACTTTTCATTGGTTACACATTCGCAAAACCCAGAGACAGACGTACCGGGTATATTTTTTAATTCTTTCTTTCAGTAAATGTGTCTTGAT
The DNA here is from genome assembly GCA_037178815.1 of Barbatula barbatula. Lineage (NCBI taxonomy): Eukaryota > Metazoa > Chordata > Actinopteri > Cypriniformes > Nemacheilidae > Barbatula > Barbatula barbatula. Next base: position 2,805,082 of record CM074086.1, read on the forward strand.
TTAAGAAGTTTATATATGTGTACTACAAAACAAGACAAAAATGCTTATTATGAGATTCATTTTTTGTAGATGTCTCTTTGTGACTGACTAATGTTGATAGTAAGTGTACATTTTTGCTATACTTTCATTCAAGGTAGACAGTTTATCAGCCACCCTGTGTGTTTCAGCAGTATTGTAAATTATCTCAAGTCTCTAGACATGATTCAACACTTAACTAGCTCAGATTTTTGCTTGAAATTAATGAAGGGCCCTTGTCCTCTGAAAACATCTCAGATAAAGCCCTCATGGAATATTTTACAAGCACTGAAAATAGCAACAGCGATAGAGACATTAATGCTGTTCTAAACACATCAGCTTCCTACCAGCACAGATCTAATCATCAACCAGATAATACATACAAACTAATCTAAACAAAACCCTTACACAAAGCAAATTCAATTCCTAAATAACTTTTTTTAAATGCCTCAATACTTTTAAAGTGATAGCAGTAATGAACTAAAGATAAACAAAGTTTAGACTCTACAGTAACTAATCATTGGAAGATAACTGCTTGGAAATCAATAAAAACCAAAGCAGTAATACCATACTGTAAATGTAAACAAATCTGTGACATGACCTAGTAAAAAAGTGGGCATACTAATTTAATTCAGTTTTAAGTGTGTAACACATTTCACCTTTCTCATTGCTACATTCAAGACAAAAAACCGTCAACACTTTTGAAAGCTGATACTAATATTTGTGATAAAAATGTTGTATTACATTAGAAAATAATGCAAAATTAAAGCATTTTTACTAGTGGTTTCAGGTTTCTGAACATCATAGTATAAGCACACAAATTAATGCATAGTAAAAGTACCACATGGGCTGAGGTGTTATTCATACTGTCTCATTTTAACATGGCTAGCCATGAGTGAATCTTACAGCTAGTGTGTTTGCTAATGCATTGTGCTTGGTTAGCCTGTTTTTCTCAAAGTGAGTGTGATCTGGCTTCTCTTTCCCTCTCTGCAGGCCTCCATTGCAACCGCGTCCTCCATCGATTGCTGTGGTGTCTGAACGCTCCAGTATAACTAGGCGGTCGCGCTTCGACCCACACCGCTTCAATCTTAGAGTGTTTAACACAGCGGTGTCAATCACTCATGTGATTGCTAAAACTGTCAAACACATGGCACACAATGACAGAGAGAATCATGAGTTAAGAAGAGAGTGTTTTTGTTACTAGATGTCTGAGGGCAAATTTACATTTAAACTGTAAAAAAATGGAGGATGGGTCAAGAAGGAAATACTAAATAATATTTAATCTTAAAGCTGTGAAGTATGACTGCACTTAAAATTATTATTTTCTGGAATCCCACACTGTAAAAGATGATGTGCTGTTAACATTACTCATTTTTACTTTTTTTACTCGCTTGAGTTTTTATTACTTTGGGCCCTATTTTACGATGTAAGAGCCCTGTTGCCCTTGCACCATGGCGAATTTGCTATTGACATGGCGGAATTTGTAAAACTGCTGGACCTTTGCTGGTGTATATATGAATCAACAAGGTTGTGTGTTAGCGGCTGGTTAAGACATAAGCATAGCCATTTGATGCCAATAAAAATCAAGGTCAATGATGTGCCATATCGAAAGTAGTGTATCTTGTGTAATGTACCTTTGCAGCGCAATAGACAGTTGAAAGAAACTTACAATCATTAATCGCCTGCGTACCCCTTTATTCATTAATTCCTCTGACTCCATGTGTCTATGAACGTAAGACGCTATTTCACTGCATGATACCGTCAGGTTTAGAACGATTCCAATCGGTACAGCTCACTTCACTTCGGCACAGTTTGCTTTTCCACAGCAGTTTAGTACCACTTCAAATTACGTGCGGATTATAAACTTATTGTATTACTTGCATGGCCTCCACTCCCGTCGCATCGCTGTGAACGTAACATAAACACACACACAACACAGGGGTAATGGAGCATATCGATGGTGTATGACAGCAAAACAAAATACTGCTAAAATACCAGTTCCCAGTTTGGGAAGTTTTACAGCAAAGAGCAGACAACAATCATTTGGTTTGCTTGAAGGGCCACACGGGTAATCTGTAGCATTTAGCATTGCGTTAAGGGTCTTAATCTCTATTACTAGTCACGAAGCAAATAACGAATTAACAATATTACGTATTAAAATGCATGTTCATGTGTTGCAAATCCAATGACGAGGGTAATGATTCTCTCTGCCAAATCAGTGATCTGTGTGTAAACAAGTCAAATTTTGGTATTGGTACAGTATGCTTGGAACCTCTACCGAGGTGGTACTAAAAAAGTATCAGGTCCTAGGTACTGTACCAAATGGAAACCCCCCCAAAAGTGAGCGGTACGTGCAATACTATACAGTGAAAAAGTGCCAATAGTCTCCCTAGGTGTAGCATGCAGCTATGTGGTCTATTTTAACCCCATAACAGAAAACAGTGATGTGGTCAGTATAATATGTCTTGTGACAGTTTGTCCTGTGATGTTTGCTGGTATTGCTGTTGTGTCTCAAATCAAATGTGAAAGGTCCAATCATAAGATATGTGTAATATACTCAATCAAAGGATTTGTGGAAAAGCTGGAAAGGGGACCATTTTTACCAAACTACTGTGTTTTACTACAAATAGTAACCATCTATGGTTTAATTGTTTTGATATGCTGTTGTTGTGCATATGAATATATTTTACTCTCTCTCTTTTTTTCAAAGTCTCACATGTAGTCTACCTCACATGAATCCTCGCTCTAAGAAAAACACTGTTTATTGCAATATCGCAATATGTTCTTTTGGGTCTTCTTTAGTCACTCTGTATCACGATGCTTTAGTCTCTTAATGTTCTCAGAAGATTTATTCTTGCTCCTGCTCCATGAGGAAATGATTACAGTGTGCGACCTTACTTTACACGTTATAACACCCACACCAGCTAACATGTAACCACAAACAATTTCTGTCTGTTTACTCCCACTCATCACACACAAACTCTTCCTAAAACCAAACCAAACACATTCATTTTCATTGTTTTTTAATTCTCTCCCATTCGGTATGTTTTTCTTTCTTTGCACACAAATTCTAGCTTAATGCTCTATTTATTTCTGTTCCTGATAAAAGCTCTTTCTGGGTGTAAAAGAAAGATCAATCTTATCTTCTCGTCTCAATGGCCAGGCTAAACCATTACTGATATCAGATTTAAAGTTTACACACTTGAGTAACCAACCAGAGAGCTCAGGAATTTAAATCATTTAGCAATAAGCCACAAAAGTTTTACATTTTAGGCATGATGCAAAGTTGAAGTTTCTAAAAATAGTGAAATTGCTGTAATGCACATTATCATGTATATTAAATTGAAATGTACAAAATATAAGTAATTTAATTATGTAAACACATAATTTGATAATGGGTTTAAATTATTTTGATTAGGATGGGAACATTACACATAAACCAAAATGTAGAAATATTATCCTTAAAAAAACTAGTATTAGCAGCTACGTAGCAACCAGTGCCCCTGTGTCCATGCTGTTGTCATGGAGACAACCCCTTATACTATTCCCCTGGTGAAAAATGCAAGTGCGGATGGCTGAGATGCTTACGCACAAAGACAAACTCTTTCAGGGGTGTTTATGTATGTGTTATCTTTAGGGCTGGAGAGCAGTATGTTTCAGCTTTTGTGTTTAGGGCATGGGAAAGAATCTATGCCAAAAAAATTAAGTATCTGTAGAAAAATAAACAAATTGCAGTAAAAAATTGTATATCCAGTTACTGAATAATGAATATATTAACAATAGGCCCTAACACTATGTTGATATATACAATACTAAAACTACAGTACAGAAAAACATACAAAACAACCATACAGAAGTTCTGACCTCTTGTTATAGAGCTGCTATACCTTGATGGAAGACTGTGCGTTGATGGAAGACTTCTCTACTGGGTCAATGCAAGGTTTTTAAAAGTAAAACAGTTTTATGCAGGGCTGGTGCTGCCTATAGGCAGAGTAGGCAGTTGCCTATGGCCTCAGGTTTGGAGGTGGGGCCTCCATAACTGCGTCTCCATCCTAGACGCACAGTATATCAAAGTACTACAGTTTTTCGAGCGGTACTATCTTAAGCCAATCAGAGGCTGCGCGCTCCTGCCCTAACAGGCAGTGTGACGCATATCCCTAGGTCTGCATGATTAGGGATACAATGATAACCATGGTTGTTTTGCGAAAAAATAAATCATGATTAATAAACACGATTATTTTGTCAGTTCAGAACTTTTGCTTTTAATTTCACTTTAACATGTTTATTTATTCTTTACAGCCAATGAATATGTTTTAATCTGCTGCCATTGAACTTCATCAACACCGTATTTCAAAGCACGTAATCAATCATCGAAATCACAAAAATAAAAACTTCGGAATGAAACCTTGCCATTTTTGATTTATTTTTCTTTTGTTTATAAATAATTGGTCACCCTTCATGTTTGTCTGTGGGTTTTGCAAAAAAAGTATTAAAATAGTAGAATTGCAGTGAAATGTGTGTTTTGTATTTCTTGTAAAGTGGCAGTTTAAAAGATACCTGTACAAGCTTTGCGATGATTTTCCGACGTTATCTGCAGTTTTGTGCTTGCTTTTAAAACACTAAAATGCAACGATTATGCTCAATTAATAGAGTGGAGCATAAATCTGATTAATGGTGCAGCCCTACATATCCCCTATCTCTATTACAGTCATTGCTGTTATTCCTCATCATGAAAGATTTTTGTTTTTACACATTTTAAAACACTTGCTCATTTCAACTTTCTATAGATTTCATACCCGAAGTATGCACACAGCGCAAGGCTACAGAACTAATTCTCTACCACGTCTTGTTGAGCATCTTATATACCGTGAAATACAAGGTTTTGTAACAAAACAGCCAGTTAAATAAGGATTAGTCTGACGATTTCTTTTGTCAAGCATCATTCCACCGAAACTGCGCTGCTCTCAGTCATTGAAGCCCTGAGACTGGCAAAAGCAGCATCTAAATCATCTGTATTCTCTGTCAGTTTAAATCTAGACTAAAGACGCATTTTTTTTAATCTTGCATACACTACACTATCATAATATATATATTTCAAAGATCTAGGCTGCACTAGTTAGATCAACCGGAACCAAGGACACTTCCAATAACAACTGATGCATTTGTTGCATCAAAGAGTGCAGAACAGTACTCTACTCTCAGCCAGTCTTGTCTCATTGTTCCAAGGTTACCAGAGCGGGCAGGATACAGTCCAAGGTTACCGGAGCGGGCAGGGCTCAATCCATTCCCAGACCTGACAAATGCTAGACGAAGGACGTGGCGACTCTACAAAACTTCAGTCGCTATTAGATTATTAACGATAATTTTAAATCTAACTTTTTTTATTTTGCCTTGTTGTGCAACCACTGTCGAGCTTGTGCAGAGGAAGCAGTTTTTGCCAGAGGGGAACTGGAATCCCCTGGTTAGGCCTGGTTTCCCTCTGAGTTTTTTTTTCTCCTCCAATGGAGTTTTGGGTTCCTCGCCACCGTTTGCATACTGTTTTGCACTATTTGCCTGGCCGGGGGGGCTGCTAGAATTTGATAGTCTTATTTAATTAACACTGCATATAGGAATTTATTGTGTGTCTGATATTTGACCTGTGTTTTGACTTCCATAACCTTTTATGTTTTACTTATAATCAATGTTTTCTTGTACAGCTGCTTTGTAACAATGAAAATTGTAAAAAGCGCTATATAAATAAAGCTGACTTGACTTGACTATTCATACTACTGGATCTATCTGCTGCTTTTGACACCTTTAACCACCATATCCTACTGTCGACCCTCCAGGCTATGGGTGTCTCTAGAATAGTGCTACAATGGTTCAAGTCTTACCTCTCAGATAGGTCATTTAGAGTATCCTGGGGAGGTTCCCAAAATCTCAATACAGGGCTGCCTCAGGGCTCAGTGCTTGGACCACTGCTCTTTTCCATATACATGACATCCCTAGGCTCTGTCATTTGGAAACATGGCTTTTCCTATCACTGCTATGCAGGTGATACACCCCCCCCTCCCCCACGCGGGCCCCCCCCCCCCCAGAGCAACAACACCACCCCAAACCCAAACCACCACAACAAAAAACAACTTCCCCCCCCCCCCCCCCAACAACCCCCCCCCAACCCCCCCCACAAAAAAAAAAAAACAAAAAAAAAAAAAAAAAAAAAAAAAAAAAACACACAATAATTCACCCCCCCCCCCCCCCCCCCCCCCCCCCCCCCCCCCCCCCCCCCCCCCCAAAAAAAATTTTTTTTTTTTTTAAAAAAAAGTTTTTTTTTTATTTTTATAGAAAAAAAAAAATTTTTTTTTATTTTTCTCCACACCCCCCCCCCCCACCCCACCCACCCCCCAAAAAAAAAAAAAAAAACCCCTTGGGGACACTCTCTGGTTTTAAAAAAAAAAAACAAATTTTCGGCCCCAAACTGATTTTAAATCAGTTATGTATTATGGTGATTGCTTTTTCATTTTGTCAGGACCCAGGCTTGAACTCGGGTCTCTGGTGTGAGAGTTTGCCTCTTTACCAGATAACCCACTAGGCAGATGTGAAATCCAAAAGTTGAAACAGACACAGCAGATTTCAGAAGGCAATTTATTCTCTGAAAGTTCACACAGCAACTTTGTCGTATCCAATCCAACGGAGGGAAAAAATGCCTCAAAGTACCAAAAAATTAAAATGATAAAAATAAAATGAAAGATACAAAGAACTCAAAAAAGACTCAGTCGGAGTCCATCAACAAGGAGAGTCAAACGTTCAACTCGTACATCCATCGACGTTGACTCACCAGAAGAACCAACACAAATAGGGCAAGAATGGGTCACACACACTTCAAACACCAAGCACAAAACAAAGGAAACGGAGAGCTTAAATACAAGCTGCATAAACAGGAAACAGGTGAAACTGATGACATTAATGACACAGGTGAAGGGCAAATAAGCACTCAATGGGGCCACTAGTGGCCAAAAAGGGAACAATGGGTAAACCCTGACAGAACCCCCCTCTCTAGGAACGACTCCTGACGTTCCCACTAGGTCTATTAGGACGACAGGCATTAAACTGACGAATTAATTCTGGGTCCAAAATGTCTTTGGCAGAAACCCAGGAGCGCTCCTCAGGGCCGTAACCCTCCCAGTCCACCAGATACTGCCATGATCGCTGCACCTTGCGGGAGTCCAGTATCCGGCGGACAGTGTAAGCAGGTTGGCCTGCAATGATGCGAGGTGGAGGGGGAGGTCTGCCTGCAGGGATGAAGGGAGAAGACACAACAGGTTTAAGTAATGAAACATGAAATGAGGGGTTGATTCTTAGTGTCCTAGGTAAGTATAAGCGGTAAGTGACAGGGTTTACTCTCCTGGCTACTTTAAATGGCCCGATGAACCTTTGGGCCAGCTTGCGGGACTCCACATGTAGGGGTAAGTTTTTAGTCGAGAGCCATACTCTCTGGCCTTGGCGCAAGGTAGGGCAGGGTCTGCGACGTCTGTTGGCCTGACGTTGATATAGTTGAGAGGTGCGTAGGAGTTTGAGACGAACTCTTTTCCACGTTAGTCTGCAACGTCGGACAAATCTTTGGGCTGAGGGCACACCAACTACGGCTTCCTGCTCAGGGAATAGTGGGGGGGTATAGCCAAACTGGCACTCGAAAGGGGACATACCAGTAGCAGAAGAGCGTAGGGTATTGTGAGCATATTCTGCCCAGACGATGAAGGAGGACCACGTGGAAGGATTGCTCGAAGCCATGCACCTGAGTGTAGTCTCTAACTCCTGGTTCATCCTCTCGGTCTGGCCATTGGACTCTGGGTGATAGCCCGATGACAGGCTGGCAGTAGTTCCTAGGAGCTGGCAGAACGCTCTCCAGAACCTTGAGGAGAACTGGGGGCCTCTGTCCGAAACCATGTCCTGGGGGATGCCGTAGATACGGAATACCTGGTTAATGACCAATTCAGCAGTTTCCTTAGCAGTGGGTAACTTGAGCAGGGGAATGAACCTGGCAGCCTTGGAGAATCGGTCGACGATAACCAAAATCACAGTATTGCCTTGAGATGGGGGAAGACCAGTGACAAAATCCAGAGAAATGTGGGACCAGGGCCGATGAGGGATGGGCAGGGGATGGAGTAACCCCTGAGGACGGAGGTGAGACGGCTTCCCTTGGTTGCATATTGGACATGCCTTAATAAAGGTGCTTACATCGATCTTGACTGTGGGCCACCAAAATCGCCTTTGAATAAACTCCAGGGTGCGACCAATACCCGGATGACAAGTCAGATGGGAAGAGTGCCCCCACTGAAGGACCTGTGACCGTGCCGCTTTGGGAACAAACAGACAGTTAGTAGGCCCCCCTCCTGGACTGGGCTCAGTGGCCTGTGCTTTCCTCACAGTGTCCTCAATTCCCCAACAAACTGGAGCTACAATCCTGGTGTTGGGAATGATAGGCATCTCAGTGTCACTTCGGGTGGGGAGGGTATGAACTCGGGACAGAGCATCTGGTTTGAGGTTTTTAGACCCAGGTCGATAGGAGAGGATAAACCTGAATCGACTGAAGAAGAGGGACCATCGAGCTTGTCTGGCATTCAATCGTTTTGCCTGTTGGATGTATTCCAGGTTCTTATGGTCAGTAAGTACCTGGAAGATATGAGTCGCCCCCTCAAGCCAGTGTCTCCACTCCTCCAACGCCATTTTGACTGCGAGAAGTTCCCGATCCCCCACATCATAGTTCCTCTCTGTGGACGTGAGCCGATGGGAAAAGAAGGCACAAGGGTGGAGTCTCTTGTCCTTACCTCTCTGGGACAACACAGCCCCAACTCCCACATACGAAGCATCCACCTCCACCACAAAGGGTTTGTCCAATTCAGGGAGAGTCAGGATGGGAGCAGAGATAATGTGTTGCTTGAGTTTCAGAAAGGATGACTCTGCTCCTGCACTCCAGAGAAACTTTGTGTTGCCTCCCTTGGTAAGGGCAGAGAGGGGCGCTGCTACAGAGCTAAAGTTTTAATGAACTTTCGGTAGAAGTTGGTGAAGCCGATAAATCGCTGAACCTCTTTGAGGGATGTGGGCCTGGGCCAGTTCGCTACCGCCTCAACCTTCTTAGGATCCATTCGCATGCGGCCAGGCTCCACAATGAATCCCAGAAACTGTACTCGGGAGGCATGAAATTCACATTTCTCGGGTTTAACATAGAGGTGGTTGTCTAAGAGACGTTTGAGTACTTTCCTAACATGCTCAATATGATCTTGGAGAGAAGCAGAGAAGATGAGGATGTCGTCCAGATAGACAAACACAAAGAGGTTAAGCATGTCTCGAAGCACATCATTGATGAGAGCTTGAAATACTGCCGGGGCGTTGGTTAGGCCAAAGGGCATCACTAAGTATTCGTAATGGCCAGTGGGTGTGTTAAAGGCAGTTTTCCACTCGTCCCCTTGTCTGATGCGTACAAGATGGTATGCGTTACGTAGATCCAGTTTGGTGAAAAAAGATGCTCCTTGTAGTAGTTCAAAAGCTGTAGCCATGAGAGGAAGAGGGTACCGGTTGCGGACAGTGATGCTGTTGAGGCCTCGGTAGTCAATACATGGGCGTAATCCTCCACCTTTCTTGGCCACAAAGAAAAACCCGGCTCCTGCAGGTGATGTGGATGGACGAATGAGTCCTGCAGCTAGAGACTCCTGGATATAGGTGCCCATGGCAGCCCTTTCCGGGGGGGACAACGAGAAGATCCGGCCTCTGGGAGGACATGACCCAGGGAGCAAATCAATACTGCAATCATAGGAACGGTGGGGAGGTAAGGTGGAGGCCTTCTTCTTGGTAAGCACCGCTTTGAGATCATGATAGCACTTAGGGACTCGAGACACATCAATGGATTCTTGAATCTCGGGAGAAGGGTCAGGGGAACTCGAGAATATACATGTAGCATGACAGGTAGGGCCCCATTGACGGATAGACCCCACAGACCAGTCAATGTGAGGATTGTGGTAATGAAGCCAGGGGTAACCAAGGATAAGAGGAAACTCTGGAGACTGGATAAGGTGGAATCCTATCATCTCTTGATGCTGGGAAATGGATAGTCGAAGTGGAATGGTCAACCGTGTGACAAGACCTGGTCCTAGGGGTTTCCCATCCAGGGCGGTGACTTCCAAGGGTGTGCTGAGAGATTCGGTGGGAACATTGTTCTCCTTAGCCCAGGAGCTGTCCATAAAGTTCCCTGCTGCGCCAGAGTCAACCAAGGCTTGAAAAGGTACGTGTTGATTGCCCCAGGAGATGGTGACCAGCAGGAGAAGTCGATCCTTGGAAGTGTGGGAGGATCTGATGTTCCCTGTTACAGTCCTCCCTGGCCTGCACGGGATTGAACGTTTCCCTGGAGCTCAGGACAGACAGCCCGGATATGACCAGACTTGCCACAGTACAGGCAGCAATGATTCCTCATCCTACGGTCTCTCTCAGCTTGGGAGATACGGGTACCCCCTAGCTGCATGGGCTCAGGGGGTAGTTGTGCCAATCCTGGGGTAGACTCGAAATGGGGAGTGACTTGGAATGAACAGGAGTGTCTGCGGCCTAGTTCCCTCTCTCTCAGCCGGTTGTCGAGTCGAATAGCTAGTTTGATGAGGGCCTCGGGATCTTCCGACGGTTCTTGCTTTGCAAGCTCATCTTGTAGAGGGTCAGTGAGGCCATTCAAGAAACACATCCTAAGTGCCTCGTTGTTCCAGCCACTTCCTGCAGCTATGGTGCGGAACTGGATTGCATACTCTGCCACTGACCGCCGGCCTTGTTGAAGCGTCAGTAGCTGTTTCGATGACTCTGGACCACCGGTGGGGTGATGAAAGACCAGTTTAAACTCCTCTGAAAAGGCCAGGTAACTGGAGCAGCACAAGCTTTTGGCCTCCCAGACTGCTGTGGCCCAGGCAAGAGCTCTCCCAGACAAAAGGGTGATGATGTATGCTATTCTTGATCGATCAGAGGGAAAGGTGGAGGGTTGTAGCTCAAAGGTGAGGGAACATTGAGTTAAAAAACCCTTACAAGCACTGGGGTCTCCAGAAAATCGTTGTGGTGGTGGTAAGCGAGGTTCCATCAATGGGCTAGTTGATATGGGGATAGGTAAGGCATTAGGGATCCGATCCGAGGAGATCGTGGCAGCAGCCCCTGCTGGAGGAAGTCGATCAGAAATCTGTCTGATGGAAGCAAGCATCTCGGATAGTAGCTGTGAATGATTGGCCATTAGAGTCTCTTGCTGGACCAGCATAGCCTCGTGCCGCTGGACTGCACCCTCATGGTGGGACAAGGCAGTGAAGAAGTCCTGGGTGCTGGCTGCCTCTGGGTTCATGTTTGGCTTGGTGTTTCTGTCAGGACCCAGGCTTGAACTCGGGTCTCTGGTGTGAGAGTTTGCCTCTTTACCAGATATCCCACTAGGCAGATGTGAAACCCAAAAGGTGAAGCAGACACAGCAGATTTCAGAAGGCAATTTATTCTCTGAAAGTTCACACAGCAACTTTGTCGTATCCAATCCAACGGAGGGAAAAAATGCCTCAAAGTACCAAAAAATTAAAATGATAAAAATAAAATGAAAGATACAAAGAACTCAAAAAAGACTCAGTCGGAGTCCATCAACAAGGAGAGTCAAACGTTCAACTCGTACATCCATCGACGTTGACTCACCAGAAGAACCAACACAAATAGGGCAAGGATGGGTCACACACACTTCAAACACCAAGCACAAAACAAAGGAAACGGAGAGCTTAAATACAAGCTGCATAAACAGGAAACAGGTGAAACTGATGACATTAATGACACAGGTGAAGGGCAAATAAGCACTCAATGGGGCCACTAGTGGCCAAAAAGGGAACAATGGGTAAACCCTGACATATTAAAAATAAATAAAAAAAATTTATAATTAAAAAAAAAAAAAAAAAAAAAAAAAACCCCCCAAGCCCCCCCGCACCACCACAAAATCATAGGCTGGTTAGTCTCACCCTCAGATGTCACGGACCATTAGCAGAACGTCTGATGCATAAGGGACACTTTTCTGGAAACACTTCGGCAAGCTCGAAGTCGCCATTTCCGGGAGACGTGTGTGTTGCGTTCTTTAACGGTCCACCTGGGTCCCGTTTCAGAAAGCAGGGTAAGTGGAAACTCAGAGTAAGTTAACCCCAGAAAACAGGATACACTGGGTTTTCAGTTTCAGAACGCGAGGTATATCAAACCCGCGACGCGGGGTAAGTCAAGCCCGTTTCAGAAATCGAAGTATCTTATACTTAGAGTGAGTAACCATAGTAACCTACTCGGTGAACCTAACCTGGTTGGGAGCAGGTTTTATTCCACTAACCCGAGGTTTGTTACAATCTCCGTCCCTTTTAGAAACGTGAGCGGTGTTGAAATTGCCTTCGCTGTTAGTTTTTTCATTCGTTTTCCTTTACCGCGCACAACCAGTTCGTAACACATTAAAATGGCATGTCCGTTTATTCATGAACCCGTAGATGAGGAAGCTGCATTCATTCAGAGAGAGTTACATTTACATCGAGAGAGTTACATTTATAGTATATGGTGAAGCCCCGTTTGGATATTTTATCATATCCGGAGGATGTTTTATTTGAGCGATACTATTGTTCTTTACAGTCCGTTACATATATCCACACTCCGCTTCATCCTTACATCACAAACCTCACTCGTCGGGCCGCGCTCTTACATCTGAGCAGATTCTTTGTATGGTTTTGTTTCTTTGCTAAAGGAAGCTTTCTATAGAACACCTGGGATGCAGAACACGTTAGCAAGGCAACTGTATGAAGAGCAGTAAGAAAAGTGTGCATCGCTCTCAAGCACTTTTTATACATTATTGTTAAGATTTTTATTAAAGTTTATTAAATATATCAAACATTTCCCAGTCAGTCATCCTACTAGCATGAGCATTTAAACTCACCGGACTTTTATTACAGAAGGATTGCACCTACATGACAAAAATCGTAGATACATATATATATATATATATATATATATATATATATATATATATATAGTGCCTCCAATTCTACTGGCGAGAAATAAACGGAGCGCTTTTTGTCACGTGCTGTTGCCATGGTGAATCTTGTTATCTTCGCTCAATTGATGATGGCTTTTTAAAGCCGCGGTGATCACGCGTAACCTCGGGTGAACTTACTCAGAGTGGATTGAACTCATTGAAACCAGCTGTTCTGAAACAGAAAACTCAGAGTAGCGATTATCTGAGTAAATCAACTCAGAGTTCATATTTTAACTCAGTGTTGCTTGAACCTCCTTATTGAAACGGATGCCTGGAAACAATACAAAGCCTTCTGATTGAAGGAGTAAGTTGTCGTGTTTACATCAGTTGCAATAAGGTTATCACAAATGACTAAACACTTAATTCTTAGAAGTATTCTAGGTTCACGGCATAAACTCTTAAAAATTGTTGTTACCAGGAGCGATTCTAGAATTTTAATTTAAGGGGGGCCAAATTCTTTTGACTAACAGGATAAACTTATTCCAGCATTCCAATATATTGAGTAGATTTCTTCCTGACACACACACACATGCAAGCATACTCACACAAACACACACACATCTGTTTACTGTATAAACACAACATTTTCATTTTACTGTCTGCATTTGTAGTACAAACCTCTTTCTATGTCAAGTACAAACAGAAGAAAATTACCAGAACACAACATGTAACTTTAAACTTACATTGACTATCCATATTAGCAATATAAACAACACAGATGATGCTGGAGTCAGGTAAAGTCCCACTGAAATGCCTTGGAATGCGCAGCATTGACAAAAATTCCAACTGATTTGCGTGTACGGTCGACAGATATGATCAGCACTGTGCTATCGTGTCTATGAACCAGAGGACACTCCGCTCGCGTGACAATAATTTTAATATTAATGTTTAAACTGTCTGGATCATACCCTATTTGCAATCTAATGCATTATGCGTTATACACCATGTAGGGCATAATAAATATGTGAACAAGTGGCTGATATGAGGCGCAGCTCTCCTAGTGAAGGTGGCGGTACTCCACGGATTATAAAGCGCATTTTATTGGACAAGAACTTTTATGAGTGTAGTTTGTTTAAGTGTAGTTAGTTTTAGTCCTGTCTTGTTATTGTATCCATGTCATGTTTTGTTATGTTACCCCACGTGGGTCTTTGTTTTATTATTTATTAAATTATCTGTTAACAAGAATATTTATTAAAATACAAATACCGGACGAGACTGGCGGGTACAGGGCGTGTAAACAGTACTAAAACCTGGACTGGGTGCCAGCTGGACTGGACTGGATGCCGGCTGGATCGCCGGCTGGACCGCCAGCTGTACCGGACTGGATGCCAGCTATACTTGACTGGATGCTGGCTGCCCCAGACTGGACGTCTGTAGCTGGACCGCCGCAGTGGCCGGTGCAGGAGGATGAGGCAGTGACCCCCTCCATAGCCTGGACTGGACCACTGGGCGCATGGCCGACTGAAGTAATGCGGTAGGGGGCATAGCAAGCTCCACGCCAGAGAAGATGGACATGGAATCCCACGACCCCCTTTCCCACGCTTTCTACTGATTCTAGGGTTCTAGGACCCCTGCTATTCTCAATATACATTATGGCCCTTGGAAACATTATTAGAAAACATGGTATTAGCTTCCACTGTTCTGCAGATGATACACAGCTATATATCTCATCAAGACCTGATGATTCCTCCCATCTATTCAAATTGGCAGAGTGCATCGATGATATAAAACATTGGATGACTTGTAATTTCCTTCTTTTAAATTCTAATAATACAGAAATATTACTTATCGGACCAAAGAAACGTAAACTCAATATTTCGAATTATAACCTGCAAATTGAAGGATGTACAGTTACCCCAACAAATACAGTAAGAGATCTAGGCGTTATATTAGACAGCAACCTGTCATTTCAAAATCACATCTCAAATGTCACAAAAACAGCATTTTTCCACTTTAGAAATGTTGCCAATTATGAAATATTCTATGTGTTGCTGACGCAGAGAAGCTTATTCATGCATTTGTGACCTCAAGACTTGACTACTGTAATGCACTACTTAGTGGTTGTCCTGCATCATCAATAAACAAACTACAGTTAGTTCAGAATGCAGCTGCCAGAGTTCTAACCAGGTCCAGAAAATACCATCACATAAGCCCAATGTTATTAACCCTTCACTGGCTACCCATTAAGTATCGTATTGACTTTAATATTCTTTCAATCACTTATAAAGCCTTAAAGGGTTTAGCCCCTACCTACCTAACAGAGCTTCTATCACACTACAAGCCTTCATGCTCTCGAAGATCTCAAAACTCAGGACTTTTGATAACTAAATCGACCAAAGGGGGTCAAGCCTTCTCATACATAGCACCTAAACTCTGGAATTGCTTTCCCGACGCTATTCGAGGATCAGACACACTCGCCCGATTTAAATCTAGATTAATGACACATCTTTTCAGCTAAGCATTCAATTAATGCAAATATGCTAAATAATCGACCGGGAGACTGCATTTATTAGATATTATTTACCAGAATAATTTAACTTGTTATATGAACACCATGCAATGTGTTTTACCTCTTTTGTCTTTTTTCTTATTTTCCCCTGTAAAGCTGCTTTGGAACAATGCTGTCATTATTCTGTGATTGTTTTCTGTTTTTGTATTTAGTTTAGTTAGTGTTTTCCCCATTGTGGGTGTTTGTTTTGTTCTTGTTTGTTATTAAAGTCTATTTGTTAACCCCTTCATCCCCGCTGCCTTGCACTTGGGTTCTTCCACCACGTTCACCTCTTGTTCACGACAAATGCACATTGTGAAATGCGCTATATAAGTAAAATAGAATTTAATTGTGTCAAGTCAACTTTATTTATGTAGCGCATTTTACCATTTTCATTGTTACAACAAAACATTGTCTATAAGCAAAACATATAAGGTTATGTGTGTTCACTTTGTTGTTTTTACTTGAATAACTGTAATGTTTTGCTTATGGTAAATATGTTTCATGTACAGCTGCTTTGTAACAATGAAAATTGTGATATGCGCTTTAGAAATAAAGTTGAGTAAATTGTCAACCAAAGTCAAAGGAACATCTTTGCAATTAAAGTGATTAGTCTTCCCTGGAATCTTATCTTCCGTATCTGATAACCTCACAAAAGTTTATCCTTATTCTCATCTTTCCATGTTATTTTTAAGCCCAAAGTCTCATTCTCTTTCAATATGTCAGTCTCTCAGTCTTTTAGTCACGACTTATGTTGGCATGTGTGTGGTAAAGTCTGGCTCTGTGACTCAAGCCATGTCACAATGCATAACCCCTTGACCTATTCAAAAACAGCATCCCAACACCGCCTTGCAGGTGTCACTCACAATTTGCCATGGTGACCTCTGTCGGTTAAGTGTCAGTAAAAATGACAGAAAACGGGCGTCACCTCATGAGGGAATGGATGTCTGTGTGTTATTCAGTTCCATGTATTTCAGCTACAGTATGTGCCTATTAAGAAAAGGCTTTTCTGTGTGTATTAGGCATCTGCTTATCACCAAACTCTCCTGGATAACAAGCGACTCAGGCTGAGAGTGTGTGTCAGCCTGTACATGGTCTGTCAGTCAGAGGAGGCTAATTTAGGCTGTCTTCTTGTCTGTATATGTTATGCATGTGGAGTGTTTGGTGTATCTGGAAACTTTCAGAGAGCTCACTCTAGAAATAAATAAGGTACTGCTATCTACTTTTAAGAACCGCCAGGGCCCTTAATGCCCTCAGAGGGGACCTTAACTATGGTAAAATATGAATAAGCAAACCTTTTAAGATTATTTTAAATTTCTTATTAGAATATCCTTATTAGAATAGTTTTTTTCAACCTGTTTGTTGATCGATGTATAACAGCAAAGTATTATAAACCACGGAGCAGTCTGCTCTCATGGTTCTGTGAAGTCGTACGTCAATCACTCACAGTGCATAAAGTCAAATAAAGGCTTTCGTTTCTGTGAAGGGTGACATAGCTATGGAATTATAGGGGACCAAGCAAAAGTAAATAAATGGTAGACTAGTTTCAAAGCAACGCAAAATTGCATCAAACCATCCTCCTAAATAAGTGGATTTTGTTTTCAACTTTATCATAATTTTTTTTAGATATAATATTCCACCCTGCCAACTGATTTTGTGGCTGACGATATTTTGTTTATGGGGGAGGTAAGAGTCATGATTTGCCACTGCACATACAGTACAGTACGGAGTGGGTTCCCGGACAGAGCCTTAGTTACATTAGGAAATGTAATTCGTTTTTAAAAACATATGAAAATACAAGGGTTGTCAAACTCAGTTCCTGGAGGGCCGCAGCTCTGCACTGTTTAGCTCCAACCCTAATTAAACACACCTGATTCAGCAAATCAAGATCTTCAGGATTACTATCCAAACTGTGCAGAGCTGTGGCCCTCCAGGAACTGAGTATGATGCCCCTGCCTTAATGAAATATGGGGTTACACGCAGTGGTAGAGCCAGAGCCAGAGGGGGATCCAGGGTGCCATTGATGTGATTGACATCTGATTTCACCTCTCATTAAACAAAGCCTTTTTTTGTTGTACAGCAGCAGCCAGTGCAGTTGCATGAGAGAAAACACTGACATATAGAGATACACAAGAAGGAAACATCATACTTTCAGAAAGTTTCACTATTTAGCCTTTGATTTAGGATTCCTGAACAACTTTTCATTGTGTAAGAAGAATTAGATAAGAGAGATCGGTTCCCAACATACATTGTGTTTACATCAGGGACGGATATTAACAGAAGCTTTTGGAAAATAATGACATGAAGGTGTGGACCACCTGAAATGGCCTTGGTCAGCCGCTGGCCACCCCATTTGTAAAACTCTGACGGAGGACAAAGACGGACAGTAGAGGACAGGAAGCCTCAAGTAAGGTGCTAACAGCACCGGGAACCAGGGTGTTGCCAGTCTCTGGACTAAGTTTGGGGAAGAGAGTTGGTTCCTCACTGGGTTTTCATGGAAATTAGTGGGCTCCTGGTTTTGCTTGGAAAACTGAGTTTACTTTACATTTATGCATTTGGCAGACCCTTTTATCCAAAGCGACTTACATTGCATTATAATATAAATTTGTTTCAGAGTATGCCCAATACCTAGGATTACACCCATGACCTTGACGTTGCTAACGCCATGCTATAACCACTAATCTACAGGCAAGCTTTGGAAGATTTTGGAGCAGACTCATGTCTAGGCTCGGGGGGCGGACCTGCGGATGAACTCTGGAATAGACTCAGAGACCAAAAAAATCTACTTAAGTACAGTAACGAAGTATTTGTACTTCATTACTTACCATCTCTGAAATCAGGTAACAGACGGAGATGGTTACAATGATATACCAAAAAATATTATTGTATAGTTATTGTATTTTTATTATACAAAAAACTACTACACTAGGATTAGCAAAAATTGTACTCAGAAATATACCCGCGTATCACAAGTTCCCATCTTTTCTGTGTTCTTACTGGCTGCTATTTTAAAAAATTGTTTGAAATAAATGTATTTGTTTGCAGTTACATGTATATTTTTCTCCATATACATGTAGCTAATAAGAATGTATATGTACTGTTTATGAATTACAAAACCATAAACACACAGATATTATTGCTTAAATTAAGAAATAACCCAAATAATGTCCCGCCCACACTATGGACAACAACTGTATAAAGCCGACTGATTGACATAATGCAGAGTAAGTTTTTATTTGTCCAATGAACCTCAATAAATTCAACACAATGCAGATCATAAATACACAAAAATGAAAGAGTGAGCCTAAATGTGGCTGACACACACAAACACATGTACACTTACAAAGAAAAAACTGGATGAGCCTATAATGGATTTGTCAAATATAAACAGGCACTCACACATAGACAAAAAAAAGAACTGAATAAGACCATAACTGAGCATTTTTATTCTGTCCATCAGCCACAGCGCAGAACACACACACACACTTCAATGTCAGATAAAAGTCCCACTGCAAGATTTGTTGGTGCTTCCAGACAAAATAATACTACTGTTACCTCAGTGGTAGTTAAGATTTCGGTAAATTCTGCAGCAACACAATGGCAAAGGGGTTCTATAATTCTAACTTGTGATAAAATCTTGACGTTAAGACGTTAGGTTTGTTACAGCATTAGTTTATCAATTTTAGCTTATACAGCCAGTTAGTACTAGAGCCTTGAAGTGGCCATTGATATTTTAATGTAATTGATATTTTGATACAATCAGATGTCACCACAAAAACAAAAGTAGGACTTACTGTGATGTTTTCACTGTGTTTTAATTAGTGGAATGAATTTTAAGTGAAAACAAAGAGGTTGAACTGCTTTTACATTTATTGAGATCACAATCTGAACAAATTTAGTGCTCTAATTAAGATTATCTGAGGGTTAAATGAGCATTTCATTGAACAAAAAAGTATAAGTGTATATTTTTATTAATTTGATTGTGTAATCATGGAAAAGTTACTGAGTCTACTTGCATACAGTATGTATTTAAGACTAACAGACTTAAACACCAACTGCAATTTCAGCGGAATGACAGAAATGTCATAACTGTCTTAGAAGACAGAAAGAAGATTTTCTCTCTGTTGACATTAATATCTTAATGAACATGAAGAGACTAAGGCTGAGCCAACCAGTCTTGCAATACAACAGCTTAAATCAGGAGGGATTGCTGATGCGTGTGCACAAATCACCATTACTGTCGACTCTCAGGGATGATATTTAACAGTGTATGGATCTTGAGATACAAACCTTCCAAGAGTGTTCTGAAACAAAATCTGCGATTGTAGCTTTTCCGAATGAATCAAACTATTTGAAAAGGACATGTTCATATACACTCAGCAATACACTTTGCCATGACAAGCATGTCAAAAATGAAATAAGGACATTCAACTTTTTTCGACCAGACTAAAGACATAAATGTACAAAGGAAAGAACAAAACACACTGATCATTATATCTGAATAAGCTCTTTCCCATGCCTCTTGTATCCCCTTCTGTTTTGCACAAATACATAAGTTGATTGTGTTTAATATTGAAGTTCCATGATTCACAGTTAAACAATGTGCGTGAGAGTGTGTGTGCGTGTGCGTGTGTGTGCGTTTGTGTGTGTGTGTGTTTGCATTCATCCAGCAATTATAGCCTGACAGCATGACCTTTCAGGTCAAATTTGCTTGTCAGATAATTTGCACTGTCATAAGTGATTCTGAGTGTATTGTCTTATGAACACAAAAGATGAATGTATCTCACTCAACAAAAAAGCGAAAATTTCAAGAGTTGATGTAGAAAGCCGGGTAGAATCAACGGGTAGAAATCTTTATAAAATAAATCTTTGTCAAGAAATAATGTTGAATGTTGCCTGTCCCAAAAAGCCTTTGCGGCTATGTGGGCCTAAGAAACAGACAAACCAAGAGAAAAAAAGTCATCTTTGACTTGAAAATCCGTCTTTTCCATTTAAAATCAAATGCAGAATATTGAAGTTTTTCAATATTCCAGATCATAATATGAATTTTAGCATGTTTACAGTTTATATTCAAGTTAATTTAGTATGATAAACCACAGACTGATTTCCTAAAACATTTATGTCTTGCATTAAAGGTCCTCCTAAAATGTAAGCCAGTTTGAACTCTATTTTCTTTTCCTCTTCTTTTCCCCCTGTACATATTAAATTAATGGTGTTGACAGTTGAAGTATTGGACATGACAGTGCATAAATAGGCCTGATTTAATCCATTACATGGTGATTCCCTTGCTGTCATTCTACCATCAGCTGGCCAACTGTATGGGAGTTTGTCAAGATTTTGGAACGCTGTGAGCTGTGCATAATGAATTCAGTGGGGCTTACAGGAAGCCTAGCAAGAATGATGTTTGCTTTTAACTATAAGATTTCAGTCACCCGTCAGTTCTAGACTCATTATATATCTCATTGAAATTCTGAAAGGAAACGAATGCTTCTTCAGAGTGTCTTAAGAAAATAGAATGCTATGCAACATTTAATTTAGCCAGAACGTCACAGAAATAGCAAGGTGAGATTTTGGGTACAAACATAAACCTCACTCACTAAAGGATATGTCACTAGCATATTCCACATTTCACAAATATCATTGCTTTTTGGACGGGGTACCAGGATAATACTATGTTATGTTTGTAATGCAGTATTTATTGTTTAATAAATATGCTGCAAATTGTTATGCCCTGTACATCGATTTAAAGGGGGATGAGAGAGGAAGGCATCTCCTTTGTTAAAAAAAAAAACATCCCCCTTACCATCCCAATAAGATTTGCCACGCAATTATATTTAAATATTAAAAATATTTATAGCGCAATAAAATATAAAAAAAGTAAAAAATAGGTAATATTGTTTACGAAATATAAATAAATATATCAGTGATTGACCAATCAGAAGTCACTACATGCAAAGTCGTGTTTATACGCAAGCTTGCATAGTTTTTTTGCTCTGTTCAAAATGTCAAAGAAAATTGTTCAGTCAAGTTTTTTTACGTTTAAAGAAAGAGAACAGAATGCATCGTGTTTCTAAGATTAATGTTAAATGACATACTGTACATTAAAAATACACCAGCACTTTCTCCCGGCTATTCCCCTTCCCTCTCACCGGACTTTTGAATCAACAAACTACACTCACATTAATCCCTTGCACCAGTTTACACCATCTTTGATTACACCCGCACCTGATTCTCATTCCCTTGGACTCATATACTGAATACCCTGTTTTTGATCTTTCTCATTGTCAGATCTAGTTGTCGTTTTGTTAAGTGTTATGTTACTAGTTGCGACCCTTCTGTTACCTGTGGATGTTTACCCTTTTATTACCCGTGGATGTACTTTGTACCTGTGATGTTAACCTGTGGATGTTTGAACATTAAGTCTCACACCAGAATGTACTTTAAGATGATTTATTGTGCAACTCCTGAATGTGGTGTCTGTGTGTGGTTTATCAGTTGCACGCACACAATCCACAAAGTCTGTTAATAGCAAATACAACTCTGCATCCTGACTTTTGCTTACAACTAATGGGAAAGCTCATGGGAAAGAAATACTGCAGACGAACAGTCTGCAGTACTTCTTCAGTCACTGTTTGTGCTCCGAGTGTCTTTTAGAGGGCTGTTTTTTCTAGCTCCCAGTATTCATCGGATTGATCGAGAACTTAATTTGCGTAGAGCCTGGAGCCTGGGCTGAATAGCTGCAAAGGCCTCCCGAAGTTCCCTTTCCCTTGAACTTAAAGAATTTCAAAGGGTTTGCCACACTGAGCAATATAGCGAAGAAGAGCAATCAGGAACGAATAGCTTTCGAGACTTGGTAGTAGGTCAATATGCATTGCACGAGTGGTAAACTTGAAAATAATCCCCCCGTTTCTCATTCTGTGTCCCACCTTTATAAAATAGGAACCAAAGCAATCTATACCTGTTGAGTAGGAAACTGGCTGGAGAATTCTTAACAAGTTTTGGGCCACGAATGAGATCGGTGCTGTTATCCATTTCAGGGGCTACATTTACATTTACATTTATTCATTTGGCAGACGCTTTTATCCAAAGCGACTTACAAGTAGTTTTATACAGTGGCACATTACTGCAGAGCAATCAGGGGTAAGGTGCCTTGCTCAAGGGCCCTTCAGTCATGACCTGCTGGCACTGAGATTAGAACCGGCAACCTTCTGATCACAAGCCCAACGCTCTAACCATGACCCCAGGGCTAGATACAGCAGTCGACTATTGCTTTGTTGGGGTTTACCAGATTCCAAATGCTACACCTTGTCAGGGAATAATTACAGCTGGATTTGACTGAGAACTGTGAGCTTGGCTTTCTTATAGTCATTTGAGGGTTATACAAGGGCCTTTAAGTAGTCTGGGAGTAAAATACATTGATCAGGGGAAAGGTGACTGCACAATGCTTAAGTTGTACCCTGCAGTGTCCATCCCAGACGTGTTCTTACTGTCGCTGACCCACCAGGCAGCCCCAGTCTAACTGGCTGTATAGGTGTGATAAGGTGGGAGCAATCCGAACCAGTGAGCAGTACAGGGTGTACCTCGTCTAGTTGTTGCAGTGGTAGCCTGGCAAAATGCTTGAACTTCCTTTGCAGGACATTGACAAACTCTTTATGTTCTGCCAGACCAAGTACTTTTGCTGTGAAGGCATTACAGATCCTGTAGGCCTTAATGGGGTTAACAATGAGGGACACAGTAAGGGTCACTGCCGCAACATGAATGACCTGGGTATCTTGTCTCACTTTGTGAAGCACTCTACTACCATTCCTGATCAGAACCTTGGTCAATTTCAGCAGCACTTAATTTTATAAATGTATATATGTACATTTCTATATAAATGTATATAGGACTGTATGTCTGTCCCCAAAGTGAATAAAGAGAGTGCATCTCCGTACTTTCCATTGGGTCGTAAAATAGTCTTATCTTGATCGATTGGTGTGGGTTGCTATGGTCACCAGAGATCTGGACCTAGGTGTTGGTTGCAGTAGACCCCCTTGTATTTAAGAAATCTAACTAGCTATTCGGTGCGTGACCTGTCTCAGGCACTACATGCACTTTCGGGAAAAATGGCACCGGGGCTGAACGCAGCTTGGAGTCCCGCTTGGTCCTGAGAAACCAACTGTCCAACCGCAAGCGTCGGGGGAGGGGCGGTGCAATGCACTGCAGCGCAATATTCACAGCGGCCCGGAGCATGGTTTACAACTCAACATCTCGTCCGCTTCCTCCTGGGCTTGACCTCCCGAGGGTGCTCCAAGGAATCATCTGGGTCGGATGCCAAGAGGTCGCCCTCTGACATCTGGAAAGCCATCCGCCTGCAGTGCCGGCATGACGTATCCAAGAACGCCGCATCAGCATGCTGGAGACCAAGACATTTGAGGCAGACATTGTGTCCATCCCCCTCCTCGATGAGTGCATTGCACCCAATAGCATAGCAGAACATTTGCTCTTTTAGACACTTCTGGTTACTGCCGAGACGCCCGGGGGAAGTCACTGACAAGAAGGAATTAACCGCTGCACCCCGTCTTAAAAATTCCGGCAATATTTAAAGCAGGAGTCGTCGGCATTAGATGCGAAGGCTGCGAAGAACAAAATGTGAATGAATGCAGCATATCTGAGGCGGAGTCCGGCATGCAAATTTTCAAGTCAGTCAGAGATGACCCCCAGACCCATTCTGGGGTCTGAAGATGTCAGGAAGGGGATGGTACGAGCAAGACCCTCATAGATTTTCTCCTGGGTAGATGAAGGCAAGGGATTTTCTTACATTTATTCCGTGTGGGCTGGCCCCCTCTGGTTCTGTGATGGCAGCTGACGTGGCAGGGAATAGAGGGAATATTCCCGATACTTGAACTGTGGTGAATCACTATATTGTGCTGGAAAGGAAGGTCTCACCCATGAGTTGAAGGAAATGTTCAGGTTTCATGTTCATGAATAAGAACAGCTGTCTCTTAACAGCAGATGGCAGCCTGGAGAGTTGATATTAGATGGTGAGGCTGTGGAGTCTGGATATGAGCTGCAGGTGGGTATGAACGTGATGGAATCAGTGCAGTGGATTACTCAGCTTTGGAGCCCCTTGTAAAGTGCAACATTCTGTCGACGCATCTCTTGGACTATTGAGATTATTTTAGTGAGGTAGCTGGCTTGTTGTTGCAAGCCTTTATTCTCACAGTCCATATTTTCTAATCTAGTTGTGATCTCTGGCAATAGGTACAGGTTAACTGGATCTGGACTGACCTGGAGAAGTTGCCGTTTATCATCTTCTACACCCTTGATAGCTAGGTGACTGTGGCTGCTGTTGATGAGTCTCAGGTCCGCTGTGGTAAACTGGTGGGTTCACTCATCTCCTTTGTCGCACAACAGGGAAGAGGGGTGAGACGTGACTGTAGCAGTCCACTGATCCAACTCGAAGGACCATGTAAAAACTTCTTTCACAATTGGTTTGGATTATTTAGTAAGGTCAGTTGTGGCCTGGGGGTTAGAGCGTTGGGCCTGTGATCAGAAGGTTGCTGGTTCAAATCTCAGTGCCAGCAGGTCATGACTGAAGTGCCCTTGAGCAAGGCACCTTACCCCTGATTGCTCTGCAGTAATGTGTCACTGTATAAAACTACTTGTAAGTCGCTTTGGATAAAAGCGTCTGCCAAATGAATAAATGTAAATGTAAATGTATTTAAACGGCACAGGATGTCCGGTTAGAACATTAGGTCTCACAAAGGGATGTAGTTTAAGACAATGTATTGTGCATCTCCTGAATGTAGGTGAATGTGTTTATCAGTTGCACACACAATCCTCAAAGTCTGTTAATAATAGCACTTTTGACTAATTTAACTCTTCATAACTACTGACGTCTTGCTAACAACTCCCGGGAAAGTATTGGAACAGTATAATTCAAGAAGAGAGATGGGGCTGCTTGGAAGAGTTCACTTCTGAGGGGTGGCCTTTCTTACATGTCAATTAAAATCCACTGCTTCTGTTAATTCCTGTTTAAACACGTCAGTGCCCCATTAAGGTTATCAGGCATACTACACGACAATCATATATAATATTTAATGAATAAAGCCTATTTTACTGATTTTACTTTTTTTAAATTGCATGTATTATTTTTTGCATGGAAAACCAGGGAATATTTAATCTGTAAACATAGGTTTGATTTAAACTATTTAGTGTGTAACCACAGACATCGTAGTATACAATGAAGTGCTGTTATAAAGAGCATACTAAGGGTGCTGTGGTTATAGTCACTTTACCATTGTGTTTACTATTTTAGGGGCCCTAAGCAAAGTAAAGACCTGATGCCCCCACACATACATACTAAACATTTTCTTTGAATTGAACAACAGTAATATTGAGTATATGGAATTAGTGACACACACACACACACACACACACACACATTCATACACTGTACAACTTGATTTATTTTACTGCATAACAGCACACTAAATTATGATATGTGCGCTTCATGATTGTCTATCTGTGCCAGGGGTGGCACCACCACCCCAAAAATTGTGGTGCAAATTTTGATACCTCAAAATGTTATCAAATTCATAAATATCAATAACAATTGTTTTTTAATTAAAATCAATTATAATTGCATGTGGTACAACAAATGCGAGCAGGAAAAAAATAAAGTCAATATTATTGAAATGTATTTTATTAAATAGTAAAGAACTTTCTAGACTATGGTGAACTAACATTCCGCTTATTAAATTTAAGTAGCTGATAATGTTTAGAATACTATTTCTTGAGACTTTCTTTATACTATATAATGTATCAAATATCTTTCTTCCCTTAAAAACATAAGATGGATGCTGTGATCTAACTAACTGAAGACTGACTTAAACTACAATATCAATCAATAGCATTAGTCCTATTGATGTAATTTCAGGCAAAACACAAAAAGTTATTGATGCACTTTAGAAACAGGCAAATGGAAACAGATGGACATTCATTGCTAGATGATATTTAAACAGATCCTCCAAGCAAGCTGTCTGTTTCCAGGGAAATCAGGGTTTAAGGCACTGGTCTCAAATCTTTGTCTTTGTCATTTTTTTGTCTATTATTTGTCTATAAAACATGTGCCGTTTGATTTTAATGCTGAGCTAGGGTCTAATTATCTTACAGTTTTTGCAGACGCATCTAATAACTTCTAATAACAGCTAAATAAAGTTAATTCACAATATCAGACAGCAGTAATTGTAGGACATTTTATGTTCACATTCCGCTGTGTCAATTTACTCTATTTCAGCCTAAACTTGACTTACTTTATTTGAAAGACTCCACATAAATAATGTAATTCCTGTAAATGTTAGCAATATGTAATGCAAGGCAGTTCGTGGCAGGCACGAAATTTGGAATCTATTGTTTGTGCTCATGGAAATTAATTTCCCCCTTTTTCGTGTCAATCAGCACAACTTTTTTCGTGTCACTTTTTTCGACTAACATCCTCACCTCACCCAAAACACACCTAAAATCACAGCCTAAATCAGCTAAAAACGAGAGTATCACGAGGTGGCAAAGCAACAATAAATGGCTACCCTAACCCCACCCCTACACTGAATGTCACAGCAGTGGCAAAGTCTAATCATAACAAAACATACAAATCATATTGTAGGAAATAGGAATTCACACAAATGAGCCACCTTGTAAATCGGAATGAATTCCCATCAGAGTGCATTGATATATATATAAATATATATTAAAGATAAAAATATGTTAAATTGAAAGTACATTTACATTTAAGCATTTGGCAGACGCTTTGATAAAAGCGACTTACATTGCATTATCCTATACATTTATACATAAGTATCTGCAATCCCCACAACCTTGCTTTGTTAACACAATGCTCTTAACACTTTGCTAAAGTAGTGCTGGGTGGCACGAAAAAGGTTGTGCTGACTGACACGAAAAAAAGGGGACATTTGTGTTTATGAACTCGCTTTAATAAGTTACAATGTCACGAATTCCTGTGAGTCTGTGTTGAATGAACAGACGATTGCGCCTCTGGCTGAGCATCAAAGCGCTCAGGTAACACACCACTAGCTGAATTTGAAGTTTGGATTGGTTTTTCAACTAAGTCAGACCTGTCTGTTATTAGGTACGTATGACTTATTCTGGTCATTGGCATCAAAAGCAATCATCAAATGATTTAACCGCTTACGGGGGCCCTACGCATTTGCGAGGTGGTAAACACCACTTCTGGTGGTCTGTAACATTAACCTAAAATAATATTATTTTAATTAATAGATATATTTGTCTGTCTTTACACATCATTTATCTTCTATATTTATAAAATTTCATTAGCCATGCAAGTCAAGTCAACTTTATTTGTATAGTGCTTTTTACAATTTTCATTGTTACAAAGCAATGCAGACCCTGTTTACAGAGTACAAAGTTTTGTTGGCTTTTGCCACACATTTTCCCAGCTACTTAAGACTGGTTTTGTGGTCCACAGGGGCGGACTGAGAAGCAAATTCATGTGTGTTTGATGGCATTGGCATTTATAATACTTCTGCAAGTCCACCACCTGGACACGGCCGTAAGCATTCTGGACTTTGACAGAATCTCCTACCGTTCAGTCCACCCCTGCTGGACCACAAAACCAGTCTTAATTAGCTTGGGAAAATTTGTGGCAAAAGCCAAAAAACATTGTATGAGTCAAAATTATATATTTTTTTAATCTTAAAGATCATGTTCCATAAAGTTATTTTGTAAATTCCTACAGGAAATGTATCAAATTGTTTTTTTGTGAGTGGATGCAGCAATAAAGCTAACAAAAATGGCTAGAAACACGTCTACAAGCTTCATTCACTGCTGCCCTCTTACCCTCAGATTCAAGAGTTTTAAATAGTTGTACCTCTGCCAAATAGTGTCCTATCCTTACAAATTATAAATAAAGGGAAAGCTCATTTATTCAGCTTTCAGGTGATGTTTTACCCACGAGACCAGTCACATATTTACTACAATAAAACCATGGTAAATTTTCCAGCGGATCAATCCCCCCCAGAAAATCAGTATGAACATAAAGAGGTCTGAGTACCCCTTACTGCTTAAGTGGACCAAAAAGGATCAGAGCCCTCTTTCAGGGACAAAAACAGTCTGAATGTAAAAACAAACGTTTTCATTCTAGGTAATTCCACAGATTTACCTAGAGCCGATGGGCTAAAAACAGTTTCAAAACCTCCCACAAATACACAAAAGATCCACATTTTATAAATGCATGCGAGAGATCCACACGCACGGACAACAATCCACAAATGCTGGCAGGAAAACCATGCATGCCCTACAATTCAAAAATGCATGCCAGAGATCCACACATACACAGCAATCCACAAATGCATGCTAGAAATAGTGATGTAAACAAATAGTTGTTTTTTAATAGTTTTAATAACTAGTGAATTCTATTAAGATATTGTAAAAACATGAGAGTTCATGATACTTTCTGGTTCATGTGTAAAACTGGAAATGAAAGGTTGAATACATTGCATTGAACAGTAAGTGTAATGCATGCACTCTGGTATATTTTAATCCATTTTTGACAAATAAACTTGATAATCCTGATATTTCACGCACAATGTTATCGGGTTAATGCTATATCTTTATTTTAGTATTTTATTTGTTCTATTTTTCACAATATATTTATTTCAGTTACACTTGGCTAATTTTTTTTTTAATTCTTGATATTATGATCATTGTACCTTTAATCCACTTAACAATTTTTCGCTTTAGTGATTGTGATGATTTGCTATTCGCTATTGCGGCAGGATGTAACAAAAAGTCAAGTTTCAAGAGGTGTCTTTGGTTCCTGGACAATAATGTGAATTGTGAAATATTCACTTACTTTTTTAGAAGACGAAGCTTTGAGGCATATGCCCATACAGACATTGACATATAAACATATGTACACTGATGCATATTTCATAGAGAATAGAATACCTTTTAAGCATTAAGAAAATGTTATGAATGAACACAACCTGAGTAGGCTACAGGGAGCGAGTGTAGGAGCATGTTGCCCCCCTCAGGGTTAAAGGTGTACTGCAAGGATGACATCAAAGTGATGAAGTTCTCTGAGATAACGTCAAAGGATCGGTGTGACGGGGGCGGAGAACGCCTATATAAAAAGTTCATGCGACTTCACGCTTCACAACACTAACCTCGGCCTGAACAGGTCAGTCACTGTGAAAGTTTGGAGGACAGCTGCATTTGAACTCGACTTGAATATATATCTTGATATATCTAGCCTATAGTGTTCATCATCAGCAGATTTTCCACAGGAGGCTGCAAGTCAGTAAACCATCCACTGCAGGTGAGACAAAGATAAACTTATGCAGTCTTTTTTATCTTTCTACCCTCTAGAAGAACTTAAATATATAGGCTAATGTACTAAATGATAGCTATGGTAACGTGTCATGGGACATTGTGGGTGGTTCATTGATGTTTTTTTATGTGCTGTCTCATAATGAACTACTAAATTACTTTGCTGTTGAGTTATATTAATTAATTCGTGTTTATATTGGTGAGCAGGACAGAGGTTGCCATGAGGGCGTCGTGTATGATCATCTTGGCCTTCCTGTCGGTGTTTATGTATCCCGTGACTCAGTGTCAGAGTCTGCCGGGTAATAAAGACCCGTCACTTGGTGAGCTCTTCCAGCGCGCCGAGAGTCTGCTCATCAGCTCCATGCTCACGCAGATGCAGGACGAGAACAACGTCAACGGTGTCTGCTTACATTCACATAAATATGCAATTCCATTTGAACAAAATGACAGATTGGTCAGTAGCTATCTATCTAAGATGCACCAGCATGGAAACTGAACGACTAAGTTAAGTTATAAATAGACTTAGTATAACAGGAACCACTATTACAATCCAATAAAGACATATTCTTAACACTTAAAATTGTTTTCAACACTAGCCTGATGTCTAATGACAAGAAATAGCATTCTATTCTATAGAGAGTCAAAAATTGATGCCATATGTAGGCAGTAACAGTCACCGAAAAGGTCTTTTAAAACACATGACCGTAAATCCCTGACCTGCATACAAGAGTAAAGTTTTTAAGGAACTATTCTTCCGTTGGGTATGGCATTGAATTAGTCTGCCCCAAGCACATATGACATCTTCGCATTATTAAGCCTACTTTACAAGTTCGGCGTTCTCTGTCATTTTGTTATTTAAGACTATTACTTGCCATTAACGAAGTCATACGTCACAAGTTAATAATTCATAGATTCTGATTTCCCCCCACCAGGTGAAGAGGTCCTATCCCAGTCGGAGTGGATGGAGAAGAGGCAACACCCGGGCAAACGACAACATCCAGGTAAACGCGAGGATGCGGACTATGAAGACGACTCGTCTCTCGAGAAGAGACAACATCCCGGGAAACGCGAGGATGAGGAGAGGATTAGAAGACAGCATCCTGGAAAGCGCCTGTCTCTTGAGCAGATAATAGGGGAAAATCAGAGCGCAGAGAGCGGGCTCTCTAAACGTCAGCATCCGGGGCGGCGGTACCTGATGCTGCTTCAGAAAAGACAGCATCCCGGTAGGCGCGAATTGTACGAGAGCGACCGGACAGCTGGAGACCTGTTGGATCTGGAAAAACGTCAACATCCTGGAAAAAGACAGTGGGAAGTGAATCCTCCATGTGAGGATTGGGATGTGGCTGGCTGTAATCAAGCCAGTCTCCTACTCGAGATTCTGGAAAACGCCACTAAAAGTCGCACGGAGGATAAGAAACAACATCCCGGGAAGCGGTTTGAATTAGAGTACGATGCCACGGAACAGGAATAATTTTCGGGGAGTGTATAAATTGGTCAAATGAATAATTATTTATTGTTTTACAAAATATTAAATTTTTGGCCACTCGTCTGTCTCCATACCGCATATGTTTAATTTAGGCTACTGGTCGCTTTAAGTTTCTTAACATTTTGTTAAAGCAAGAGACTTTAACATTTCGCTCCCAAGCAAAGTCGCGTTTTACAATATTGTTGCAATTACATGGTGTCTCTAAATGCGTTACTGTTACAGATTTATAATTGTTTGCATATATGTGTGCAGGTTTTATTCCATACACATCCGTGGTGATCCGAAAGAAATTCCCTCTTTACTTGTGCGAACTAGAACGTATTCTAGCCTATTTACTGTCAGCCTTTCTACGTCTCAATGTCCATTTAAATGAGACGAATTAATGCATGTGGTCAAATTTCAATTGAGATTACTCAATCACTTAATTGTTCAAAATAGATTTTAAATGAACGTTGCTTTAGCATAAAAAATTGACGGGAAGCCGAAATATTTTTCTACAGTATTCTTGCATGAAGAATTTGCCAATCTGTACATTCTCATTATTTTTTTCTTTCGATATAGAGCCTATAAATTATGTTGTACAATAAAATGCTTTCGATGCGAGGTCTGCTTTTGCATCTGAGTATCAAAGAGGGGAAAGAAATATAAATACATAGGCTACAGGGTTAGTGTGCTGAAAAGTAAATGCGTCAATTCGTGCAAAAAGATTTCAGCTGCAGTCAGTTTAATGGAACCTTTGGCCAATTATTTATATGTCAAAGAGCCTCAACACTGGACGCTTTAAAATAGCTGGATTGGGCGTTATAGTTAAGACAGTAAATGTTGCACTTATTCAATATTTTAAAATGAAATTAGGCCTTCACAAAAATGTTCTGTTTAAGAATGTTTTTTAATTAAATATTCAGATAAAGTTTTCCCCTTTTTTAACACACAAGCTGCTGCTAGGAAATATAGTCATAGTGTGATGAAGGCTACTAAAGGATATCATAAACTCACTGATCATAGTTCCAAAGGAAAAAGCAGTCCACGGGTGTCCATTGATCAGCCTTAACTCTGTGAAATCCAAACAGGTCACGTAGACATCTAATTTGCCTCTGTCTGCTCTCTCTCTGGCGTGGGTGGATGTGTTTCAATAGCTTTTCTTGCTTTCCTTCACAACCTAGATCAACTGATTAACCATAAACACAAATGGCATGACATACAATAAATACCAACACGAAAAACATACCATTTCTTAGCTCTTTTCAAAAAGCTAAGGGGCTTTGAATTAAGGGGCTTTGAATTAAAGTGTCTGCTAAATAAATGAATGTAAAACAATTATGATAATCTATTCATTAGATCTTTATATTAATTTTAATTGTAGTTATATAATAAGCTAAAAAAGATTCTAACCTGACATCCACTGTGCCAAAATGACAACGCATTACCAATTCTATCCATTTATTCTCTATACCGCTTGTAGAGTCCTGGATCTTTATCCATAGCCAAAGTCTAACACACTTAGGAGTCAGGAACACTGAATGTAACAAATATAGAGAACTGACATCTCCTACACCAAAGTACCAAGTAGCTTAAGTGAACAAAATAAGGGGGGGGGGGTCAGAGAGAGAAAAACGTTCTGACCCCTGTTTAAACCTCCTAAGGTTTTGTAAGTTATCAGAGTGCTGCCACACTTTGCTGACAAATAATTTAAAAAATTCCTGCTTGGCTTTTTTGTAAGGTAGACACAATCTAACAGTGTTGACTTAAGACTCTTTCTAAGCACGTGCTGCAGCAGTTACTGTAGATCGACTAGAACAAAAAACATTGAAATGTGTCGGTCATGATCTTGGTGTCTACAGATTCCTTGAGTCATACCAAGTCTGTAGATGGTGATCCAGGCATGATTGGATGAACCACTTGGAAATTAGTGTTTCATTGTAATATATTTTTAACTACATATACAGTATAAACACACTGTATATACAGTATATACACTGAGGGAAAATATTATTTGATCCCCTGATTTTGTAAGTTTGCCTGCTTACAAAGAAATGAAGGGTCTATAATATTTATGGTAGGTTTATTGTAACTGATAGAGAAAATGTATTTGATCCCCTGGAAAAGCATAACTTTGTACAGCTTTCCTGTAGCTCATTGGTAAGAGCATTGTGTTAACAACGCAAGGTTGTAGGTTGGATCCCAGGGGATTGCAGATACATATGTATAAATGTATAGCATTATGCAATGTAAGTCGCTTTGGATAAAAGCGTCTGCCAAATGCCTAAATGTAAATGTACTTGGCAAACCCTTATTGGCAAACACAGAGGTCAGACATTTCTGATAGTTGGTCACCAGGTTTGCACATGTGTCAGGATAGTCCACTCCTCTGTAAATCTTTAAGGTTTCTTCTAGACTTTTAGCCTCCTTCACAGATTTTCTATAGGACTAGGGTATAGAGACTGGCTAGGACATTTAATGTGCTTCTCCTTAAACCACTCTTTGGTTGTCTTGGCAAAATGTTTTGGGTCTTTGTCATGTTAAAGACACATCCACGAGCCATCTTCAGTAATGGGGAGAAGGTTATGGTCCAAAATTTTATGGTACATGAAATTGTGGCCCGTCCCTCAGCCCCTCAATTCGGTGGAGTCATCCTGTACCTGTACCAGAAAAAAGCTCTAAAGCATTATGTTTCCAACATTGTGCTTCTATGTAAGGATGGTGTTCTTGGGGTCTTAGTCAGCATTTCTCTCCCTCCAAAAACAGGAGTAAATGTTGGTCTCATGGCACTTTCTCCAAAGCCTTTACTAATCATTTTGATGTTCATTGTCAAACTTCAGACGAGCCATGACGGCTCTTCTTGGGCAGGAGGACCTTGCGGGTGCTTCAGGATTTAAATCTATTGTGGCATAGCATGTAACCAATGGTTTGTTTGCTAACTGTGATCCCAACTGTCTTAAAATCATTAACAAGCTTCTTCTGTGTAGTTCTGGGCTGATCTTTAACCTTTCTCATGATCATCTTTACCCCATTGGGGAAATCTTGCAGGGAGCTCCAGACCTAGGGCAATTCATAGTTAATTCTTATTTCTCCAAATAATAATAAATAATGACACCAACAGTTGTTTCCTTCTCAACAAGCTTCTGTCTGTCTGTGACAGGACTAATCCGTGGTCAATATAGGCACATAACCAATCTGTGGAGACAGAATTCTTGCTGGTTGGAAATGCAAATCAATGAATAACCTTTATATATTTTTCCCCTTGATTTTTTGGTTGATATTCGGTTTCTATCAGTTACAAACATTGTATTCTTTTGTTATTTTAAACCACATGAAAGGTTTGCTATTCCTTTTACAAATTCGGTCAAATGTTTTCCAAACTCTATTCGTATAATCTTTGGACCGAGGCGCAAAGTACTGACTGAACAGATTTGTAATATTTGCAATCGTTTCTAAGAAAAAACTTTAAATTGTCATGAAACAGGGAGAACGTGGTGGAAGAACCCAAGTACAGGCAGCTGGGATGAATGGGTAAACAGACTTTAATTATAAATACAAAACCCATAATGGGGAAAACCACTAACCAAACTAAATACAAAAACAGAAAACAAATACTTCCCACAAGGGGGCAAAAACAAACAAGGCACATACGTACATGACCTTGGACCACTACGTACAGGGCAGGAAACATGTACAACAAACGAGCACAAGACAATAGACAAGAGGGCATTAAATAGAGAGACTAACAAAGGAGATAACGATGGGCAGGTGTGGGTAATGACACAGGAGGAAAGCAATACTAGAAACGAGAGGGGCGGGGCCAAATGACGAGACTGGAGAGAATGCACATTTAGTCCAGATTGACAATAGCATGCTTCTCTCCACATAAAACACATGGGTCTGTCATGATTCTGCCACTAGCCTTGAAAATCAAGACAAGAGAAGGCAGAATCATGACCAAAATTAACCTGGCCTGTGACGGTGTTTCTTTCTCATAATACAATAATGAGGCTGTATAACATGCGATGCATTAATATACAAAATCTTCATTTTGAGTTAATTATTTCTTTATGCTATCTGTTTTTCATGTACATTGTCTCTGTTATGGTATAATTGTATTTGGGCCTAATCAGGTTGACATAGATAAATATGCTCTTTTACGATCACTGTCAACATATGTGCGGTCAGAGTCAAGGAACTTGGGAGTCATTTTTGACCCAGTTCTTACCTTTAAAAATCAGGTTAATTGTGTAGTTAAGAGTTGCTTTTATCACCTACTGATCTAGAGAAGTGATTCATGCTTTTATCTCCTCCCGTCTGGACTACTGTAATGCGCGGTATATTGGAGTAAATCAATCCTTGATTTCTAAGTTGCAAGTGGTTCAGAATGCAGCTGTGAGGCTTCTCACTAGCACAAAGAAATGGGAGCATATAACCCCTGTGTTAGAAAAGCATGCTTAAAGCTTAAAAGCTTAAAAACTAAAGGAGATTGTGCATTTTCTGTAGCTCGCCCAAGGTTTTGGCATATGCTTCCGCCTGATATTGGAACCGCTCCGTATATTGGTGTTTTTAAAGCTCGATTAAAAACGTATTTATTCTCTATGGCTTTTACTGGCTGACTTGATGTTTTGGTACAGGCGTTGATTTTTGTTTTGTTTTTTGTGTTTCTTTATTTGGTTGTTTTCTAGTTCTTTTTTATTATGTGTATTTACGGTCTACTGTGTAGTGGAAAGAGCTTCATAAATAAAGTACAGTTGAGATTTGAGACTGTTATTTTTGCGTTGCACGGTGATTGAACGATTGCTTGTACCTCTGAAAGCTCTTCTCAGCAGCATGGGTGAATTATGTCAACTGAGTGGCACACCCTAATAAAGTGTGAGCTTTGAGACTCTGAGGTTGTCGGTTTGAAGTGTAGTGTGTGTCCTAAGTACATATAAATTATTATTAGATATTGGTTTCTTAAAGGATTTCTTTATCGAGACTTTAATTGGTGTGTAATGTAGCTATTTATGCAAAAATATCATCTTCAAAGTTACGACGTGGTGCTCAAAGTTCACTGCAAGGGAAATATTATCTTTACCAAAAGCTACAATGAGCTACTTCCTGGAGTAGTGACATCAGGAAACCCAAAGCTGCTTTATTCTGACACAACTGACACTGTTATTAATGTTTATGTAACCGGCCTGTCAGGAAAACGGTGAAATTATACAGGTAGGCCATATAAACAAATATGTGTTTAGTAATCCACAGTCGGTTGTGGTATATTTTTATATTATCTCAAAACAAATATAGGACTAAGCCTTTCCGCCAGTCCAGCACCCTAAACCTAACTCGCATGATATGATGGTAGCCCAAAATATCAAAACTGCAGCAGTGATATGACAATTGTAATAACTGGTAACATAACGAAGAACTGCAATCCTGAAATTGTGGTTTCAGAAATTTAAAATAGTCGTAATTTTCTTTTCAATCAATGTAAAGACATTTTTGTTGCTGTTGGTTTATTTGATTCAACTTTTAT
Source organism: Barbatula barbatula (assembly GCA_037178815.1). Taxonomy (NCBI): domain Eukaryota; kingdom Metazoa; phylum Chordata; class Actinopteri; order Cypriniformes; family Nemacheilidae; genus Barbatula; species Barbatula barbatula. The sequence goes on from CM074086.1 coordinate 2,841,950, forward strand.
TATAAAATAATAAAAAGTGTTTTTTTACTAAAAAGTTTTCTTATTAGTTTTGGATTCCTTGTAAATGCATTTGAACAAATTCTGGTGAAAAAAAACGTTAAATAACAATGAAAATGTAATATTTAATAGGTTTTTTCATTATTGTCTCCACTTTCTGCTATCCTCATTCAAAGCTTGAAAATCCAGCCTACTTGAAGTGAAAGATCTTCCCACTCGCAGGTCTTCGGCTGCACATCGATATCGGAAACCTTTACGAACACCAATTGGTAACATGTTACATTTTTTAACCACAGATGCCGTAAATGTCGATGCATGAATGTATGAGTATGCATAGCTTTTGGAGGCTATTTAACAGTGAAAGATTGAAATCCTTTACATTTTGAGGTGGAACACTATCCCTCATGAAATTAACTCCATGGACTTTGTCCTCCTGCGTGCCCCCATTTCCACAGTTGACCCAAAAATAACAATTCTGTTCTTCGTTCTGATAAAATATATTTTGAAGAATGCTCATAACCAAACAGTTCTGGCACCTCATATGGGAAATTACTTTATATTTTTTGTATCAAGTATACAAAAGTGTACTCCTGTTTTTGAATATTTTGAAGAATGAATGCCAGCAAACAGTTCTCGGGCACATTTGACTACCAATGTAATTTTTTCTACTATGGCAGTCAATGGTCCAAGAACGGTTTGGTTACCAGCATTCGTCCAAATATCTTTCTCTGTGTTCAACATAAACAAGTAAATGTATACAGGTTTGGAACAACTTGAGATTGAGTAATTCATGACGGAATTTCTATTTTTGGGTGAACTTTAATAAATCAGTAAGCCTCAGACCCGTGTTACTTTTAAAGTCATGTTATTTACCCTCCGAAGCACTAGGTGTCGCAGGAACAAACATTCCTGTCTACAAACTGACGTATGCGATGTCTACAGCTTCCATGGCGATACCCAAATGTACACAAAACTGTATCGGCTAATATAATGTGTTATTTCTGTGTGATATCATTCGATTTTTTTATTAGATCATTATAGTTTAACCCCGGTGTTATGGGCGCCTTATTGTGGGGATGGTGTGGTTTAGTAAAAGTTTAACTGGTGTTTTACAAGTGCCTATCTGTCACTGCAGGGAGTATCATGGATCCCAAGATCGCTTATTTTCAAAAGTGTTGAACGGCACATTATAACGTCGTGTTTAGTCACTCGGAAGTGAGTATAATGTCAACACGTGAAAGCGCGGACGCAGAGCTGCGTATATGCAGTCAGCCGCAGACGCGTATATGCAGTCAGCCGCAGACGGCTGCAGCAGGTGTCCCTGCAGACGGGAGGAGAGAGAGAAGAGCGAGACAGAACGGCAGATCTGTAGCACCAGCCGGAAGAGTCGATGTGTACATTAGCAGGTGGGTGCTGCCGATAGACTCAGCAACGTGCATGACATGTTTGTTTAAGTAGATTTATTGTTTGAAATTATCTCGGCGCTGTAACATTTTTGCTGCCTTAAGTTTAACTTGGCTTTACAAGTCATGTTTTCAAATGTCTTTACTTGAACATGACTTGAAGCAATTTCTACTTATTTGGCAAATGTTTCAACAAATTTTAAACGGTAGGGTTGAAATGACTGGCAAAGACAAGTCGATTGTACTTAAAAACTTAAAGCCCCAGTGAAAAAAAATTATTATTAAAAATAAGATAGCCTTTAAGGACGTCAAACTAATTGATATGCCCCTACGAGTTGGCAAATGATATAGAAGATAACAGCCTGGCACATGCGCTCAAAAAAATCAAGAAATACCATGACATCACCAATCAAAATGCACTTTAGAATCTGTAGAGTCCCGCCCCCTTAACTGTGAGAGCTTCTGAAGCGGCGCATCATATTAGCCACTTGTTCGCACATTTATTATGTCCGATGTGGTGAATGATGCATTATGCACTAGGGGATGATCCAGACAGTGTAAACACTAACATGAACGCTAGTTGTTGCACAGGAGTGTCCTCTGGTCCAGAGACACGATAGTACAGAGCTGATCATATGCGTCGATCATACATGCAAATCTGCCGAGAAAACAAAACGGATTCAAGTCTACACAGAATATTGAATGTTAAGGTTCTATGGAACTACAGACATGAACTTGATGAATAAAGTAGAAGACAAACGCCAGTGTCACTCAACAACGGAATCCTAATCCTTTTAATAGACTTTAAGTGAAAAGTGAAAGTGACCTATTTGTCAGTTATGGTGAACCATACCTGAAATGTGACCTCTGCATTTAACCCATCCAGAGAGAAGTGAACACACGCACAGCAAGTCGTGAACACACGTACACCCGGAGCAGTGGGCAGCTATCACTGCAGCGCCCGGGGAGCAAGTAGGGGTAAGGTGCCTTGCTCAAGGGCACCTCAGTTGTTACCTGACGGCCCTGAGGATCGAACTGGTCACGAGTCCGAATCTCTATCCATTAGGCCACGACTGCCCTTTTACACCACTGTGGCTATTAAGCTGTTAATATAGTCTGCTTTGCCAGGCTGACTGTGCCGTAAACCTAAGGGGACGGGGCCACCCACGTCTCGTGTTCTCTGCATTTTTCAGTTGAAATTACGTCAACACAGCTAATATTGCTGCACATTCCAAGGCGTTCACTGGGACTTTAAGGCAGTAAAAAAGATTTGACAGTGTGTTAATGTAACAAATAGTTTGGATTGTGAATTGAATATGCTACAGTGAGTTTATTTGGTCTTGTAGTCCTGAGGGCAGGAGCCTCAGATCCAAAACTCGGCTCCAGAATAATCTGCTCTCAGAAAAAGACATCAACCTGCAGCTAAGTGACTTCAGCTTCACAGCGTCCAGTAACAACAGCAGAGTGACTCCAGCTGAACAACACGGCCAACAGAAAAAGAAAGGAATAAAGAAAAGAAAATCAAACGTTATGGACAATTCTCTTCTTGTTCCTGGGATAACAAGACTTGATGAAATGGATGGTCAAGAAGAGGTTGGCGAACAAAAATACCTGGAAACAAAGGATTTAGATAAAATTGGAGACAAATGTATTGTGACACTTGCTGTAAGACCACAGTCTACTTCAAAACGCCAAGAGCAGAGTCTGTTAGAGAATACACTGGAAAAACAAACTTTAAGAGAAGAAGAAAATGAGACAAGCTCAAACCACGTGGAACATATGTCACCTTCTAGAAACACAGAAAGCAGTAAGTATTTTATAATCTATTTTGAACAAAAAGGCCTGTGATTTTTTTTATCTTATTACATAAATGCATGCATTACTTGTTGCTTTTGTTTTGTATTAAATTTATTAAATTTAAATTGATACTTTGGCTCTCAAATATACTTCCATATATTATACTTCCGAAGCAAATAACTGCATATATTAAATGTTACTAAAGATGTTATTTCAAGTTTGTGCATGTGTAAATTATTTATTAGACAACTTAAAAAATTTTAATAGACAAAGTTTAAAGTGGCAGTCCGGAACCTTTACCTTTTTATCGCCATCTCAGCGTGGAACATAAAAGGCTATGTTCACATTTTACACTTTTTTTGAAGCTGTTTTACACAAAAAATACACTATAAAGAGTAAACTGTGTTTTCAAAAAAGTATTTTTCTGCAGCCCAGAGCATCTTTTGAAGCTGACAAAAGTTCAACTTTTCTGAAAGAAATTGGTTGAGCAGAGTTGAGCTTTAAAAAATAAAATGGCCGACGAAACGCTGGTTGGCAGGGCCGTCTCTGCCTGTCGGAGCATAGTTTTGTATAAATTGAAGTTAATTTTCACTTTCGATAACTTTTGATTGCATTTCTTATGAGAAATGAGTATTGTAGTTTATAGTAGTTCTCTCAGAATTATATTTTAATTATAAACAGTTACGCTGCCTAGGAAGCATGTCTAAATCACAAACGGTGCCTCCGAAGTCATTGCCTGACAACAAGTCAGCTGCCTAAGCTTTCAAAGCCACAGAGAAGATTGCTAGTGTTGTAGCTGATGTTATAGCATAACATGAGATGCCCTCAGCTTCTATTTGTAACCACAATGCTGCAAGCATTTTATTTGACTAAGGAGCGCCATTGTCAACTTTTCCTTGCCAAAATAATAAGTCCAATGTGAACAGTCTAAGATCAAAGTTATATGTGGAGTTATTTTCAGTTACGTGAGTTGTGCTTTGCCACTGCTGCTCTGTGCGAATAAATCTGAGCTCTTTGCTCACCGCATCAGAGCACATCTGTACATTAACGTGACAGTGAAATATGACCGTGTCTATACCAGATGCGACGCGAAACATTTAAAAACATTACTAATATAGAATCATTGCTCGTCAGGTATTGCGTTGTGCATGGTGTAGACAAAAACTCTGAATAACATCCTTCCTACAAGTCATACATCTGAAAAGTGCAGTGTCTGTATGTGTGTCAATTCAAATCAGTTTTATTCTATAAAGCACGTTTACAGTTCATGATGCATTGCATCAAAGCAGCTGTACACCAAGAAAACAACATTTAACACACACAGAATAAGATATCATCTTAAAAGTAATATGAGAAGACAGGAATAGAGAAGGTAAGGAGAAAAGCAAATGCATACAGATACACATATGTACACATTCCTGGGAAAATACTAATACATTAAAGGCAATATTTAAGTATAAAGCCTGATGGTCTGATGTCAGCAGATAGTAAATCATAATCATGCATTTCTTTTTACTAAACCTTACTAATCAATGTCATTTTAGGGTTAAAGTTATTGGCAGAGAAACGAACAACTAGCCCATACTTTACTGGAAGGAAATATGGTAAGTAACTTAAAAGATTTTTAATGAAGCCCGCAAACTGTGGGAAGGTGGGAAGATAGCTGATGTCAAGAGGGGAGGGGTATAGACTGCACTCCGTATGCTTTTGAATGTTTTTCTCTTTTATTGTCAGGCATTACAATGATTGGCTGTTTTTTACCACACTAGACTGATGCATTTAGCTTCAATTTAAAACACTATGTTATAGATACATGAATCTTCTTCTACATTTTAATTCTTGCAAGGATTTGTGCAATGTTTTGAATACGCTTAAGAGATATTTGTATGTATAGGACATGTTTCTGTGTGTTGTGCACACTGTGCCCCCTTAAAATAAATGGGTGCGTGACGCCCCTGCACGTGGGCATGCTCTTTCTCTCACGCTCGCATGTGGGATTTCTCGCTGGATGATGTGTGGGTGTGCTTTTCAGGGAGAATTGTCCAATACGGGGGACCCGTTACGAAACGGGAATCCATGTTCGAAATAAACTGTTTAACAGTGTAAAGAAGTTAAAATTCATGAAATAGCATGTTAGAGCTTTAAGTGCTCTTAGACCAACAGCTTGAACATATTTTAAAACTTTCTGTCAAAGAAATACTGTTTTTGCAGATGCTGCTCATGAAATGTGAGTTTGAACGATGTGTTTTTATTGAAGATAAAACATGTAAGATTTACATATTGTGTTTGTCTAACACCAGTTTATTGATGATGTCAATGTTTGTTTTAATTGTAAATACAAAATATCTAAAAAAGAAACCGTTTCCTCTTAATATTAAAATATTTACAGCGGGTAAAATAAGTATTGAACACGTCACCATTTTTCTCACTAAATATATTTCTAAAGGTGCTGTTAACAGAAATTTTCACCAGATGTCAGTAACAACCCAAGCAATCCACACATGCAAAGAAAACAAATAAGATCAGAAATTAATTTGTGTGTAATACATTGATATACACAGATATCATGTCTTCTCAGTTTTTCAGATATCGTTTGCCAAATGCATAAATGTATTTCTCTTTAGATTTGAGTCCCCCAAAGCGTAAGGCTTTCAGGAAATGGACCCCACCTCACTCGCCTTACCAGCTTGTTCAAGAGACACTGTTTCATGACCCCTGGAAGCTTCTAGTGGCCACAATATTTCTCAACAAAACCAGTGGTAACCAACAAATATCTTTTTTGTTCATACACGTTCTTTTCATCAATTTACTGTGCAAGTCCATAACCTCTATAAATGTATGCTACTGTTGCTTCCTGTGATATGTTTAGGGAAAATGGCAATTCCCACGCTGTGGCAGTTTTTTGAGCGGTACCCAAATGCAGAAGTGACTCGAGTGAGTGACTGGAGACCGCTTGCTGACCTGCTGCAGCCTTTGGGGCTCAGTAACCTCCGAGCTAAGGCACTCGTACGCTTTTCCGGTACAGTGTGTTTGGTAAAATGTACCAGACTAGCTTGAAATATTCACTCTTTTGCCACGTCATGTGTGTTTTTTGGGTTAAAAAATATTTAAACAACTTCAGTAAACAATGTTTACTCTATTCAGACAAAATTTAATATAATCAATGCAGACCTTTGCAACGTTAGTATTCTTGCACTTGCAGTTTTATGAATTTTTCTGTATCTTTTGAATTTTATTTTCTAGATGAATATCTGAGTAAATCTTGGCGGTATCCTATTGAGTTACACGGCATTGGAAAATATGGCAATGACTCGTATCGTATCTTCTGTGTGGAGGAGTGGAGAGAGGTAGAGTCATTACAGCTAATACTTCATCACGAAAACTACAGCCCTGTCATATTTTTGCTCTTATATGATTGTGTGTTTTGTAGGTCACTCCAAATGACCATAAACTCAACGACTATCACACATGGCTGTGGGAAAACCAGGAGAGATTAGGAATCTGATTTCCGTGATACCAAAATGTACATGAATAAATCCATCATGACAAGCATATGCAAATCAGTGTTCTTAACCGGGGAACTGATCAGGGACCAGCTGAAGAGTCATACTTTGTGATAATGTTTTCATTGTAAAGTTATATTTGTTTTAAATAAATTCAAGTGAAATGTTTATACTAAAATTACGTAAATAAATGTCCTTTTAATCATCTGTACATCCTCTCCTTTTATATTTTATTTGCTTAATAGATTTATAATGTATTATTTTGATTAACAATTTATCAGTTCATGTTATTCAAAACCATTACAGACCAATTTATAGAGACCAGCTACATGGAACATAATTTTCTGATCAAAGCAGATATAATGAAGTAAAAAGTGCAATTCATATTCTTAGCTTCATTTGTGAATCGTGATTTCTGCAGATACAATATTCAGTATGGTACACCAACTAAACCAAACCAATAAAACAGTCATTTAGGATGATTTCTCTTTAATAAAATCTTTGTCAATCCTAACAAGTGGTGATAAAACAACTCAGAATAGTTCACATTTAAGTCCAGATGAAATAAAAATTACAATTGGAATATTGCAGTGTTTATTACAGATAGCTTATCAGTGCGGGCCATTTTCTTATTAAAATGAATGGCCTTGACAGTCTGGAAGATCGGAAATGGAGAGTCAGGAGAGGGCGAAAGTGCTTTTTCAGATTTTTTATTATCAAATTCTGAAAATGCACTTCCTCCCTCTAGTGGCTATCTATTTTCGATGATGTAAGTTAGACGGCTTTGGCAAGGCATCCGTTAACTCCTCCTCTCCAACTGTCAGCTTTCTGCAAGTTTTATTTAAAAATGCAACAACTGTTTTGTACATTCAGTCAAGTTGTGATGTAAAACACAAGCCATGCCCACTATTTTTCTCGGTAGAAATTCTGTTCCACTCGAAAATAAGTCAGAATACGGAAGTAAAAAAGATCAGAACTTCTGGTTCTGGGGGACTTTAGATTTTTGAGAAACATATCAAAGGTCTCACTTTTATTGTTGTGGGGCATATTCACACTCACAAATATATAAAAAATATGACAAGTAAATGCAGCAATGAAAAATTTGTTTTCATCTAAATTATACAAAAAGGCATGCATGTTTTTCAGCAGGGAGCAAAATCGGTCATAAAATGAAAACAACTGATCAGAAGGCCACATCAGCTGAATGTGTGTTCTATACATATAATAATAAATAACTACAATGAACAATGAATTGTCACATTTATAAATATATTATGCACTTACAGTCTCATGTAATAACCTGAAAATAAGGAATTGTTAAATAGTTTTCCAAGCCTAAAAAATCATTGAAATAAGGTACATTTTCCTAGTGTTGTTCTTTAAATTTGGCAAGCAGTGGGTGATGTACAATTTTTGTAAGCAAATCTTCAGAGTTCACAAATCATTCTGAATTAAATAATTTTTTTAAATCCAGTAATCAAAAGTGTTTGGACAGGTCACAGAGATTCTTAGGTCAAAATATATTGGGGCACCATTAAAATGACCCAAATCATTTGAAGTGCTTTTCAAACATATTGACAAACATACAACCAGTGTCACTTCAAATTAAAACACACTAGAAATCATCATTGTTAGGGTCATAGTTCATGCATTTGGGACTGTACTGTACTGTGTATATGCAAGAAGAGTTTTTTCACCTGCTAGCTACCCGTCTTCCTTTTTGAGTGTTCAGCATCTTTTCATATGATATCATTTTCTTTGTTGAAAATACCCACGGCAACAAGCTCATCTCTCTTCCATAGTCTACAGGCAGTTTTATAAGGGAACCCCGAAATAATTACAGTATATGTAAAACCAATATGATATTGTATAAACAATGTAAAGGGCGTTACATGTACTTTCTAAGGTAGCAAAAAGAGAAAGATCCATGCCAATATGTACAGTACCTGTTGCTTTTCTTCAGGTCAGTCCAAATATGTAACCACTGCCTTGTGTCAAACAGCCTATTAGAATCTTATTAAATACAGCAGCAATTGAACTGTTGGAACACAGTGTTATAAATAAGCTTGGTACAAACATCATTATCCACTAATTCAGAGCATCAAAATGCAACATAGCTAATGCCACTTACAGTATACCCAACCCGTAGCATCCCTGATTGACATGCACTGCTATAGCGCCAGCTAACAAACCCAGAGTCCATGGCGTTTCTAAATGTCTGAATTCCCTGACAGCTTGCCATTATCCACATTTGAGTCTCATAGTGTCTGATTCATTAGCGCCCTTTAAGGAGGCCATCCAGCACTCGATCGCCTTTCTCAGAAAGCCAGTATCCTGCCATTGCAGCCAAACCTCCTATAAAGATGGCCGTAAAGACCATGTCTCCTTTGGCAGCCAGAGTAGCTAGTGCACAGATCACAACCCCAAAGAACATCTGCTGCAGAACGAGGATCTCGTCGTCTGTCATCTCATCAAATAGCCCCTTCTCTGGACCAGCTGTGAAGGGGAGAAGAGATGGAAGATGGGATAGAACGGTTGAGAAACAATTCTAAAAGGGCAAGTGAAAAGTTCACAGTTGGCATTTGTGGTGGCTTTAAACTTTAGGCTTGTATGTAATTTGTAGTATAAATTAGTATACAACAGCATTACAGCGCACAAAGATTAAATGAAGATGTTCTTCTGAAAAACCATACATACAAGTTTAGATGTCAATTATAATTTGATGAGAATAGTGATTGAAAATAGAAACTTTGTGCAGGCCTTTTGCCTGTAACAGTTTTTTTCCATTTGAGGTTTGCTGATAATATTTCCAATACATCATATTTATGCAGCAGTTCGCAGTGAACACTATGCATTGACCATGTCATTCGGAACAGTTAGTTCATGGAACTTTCTTCTAATGAGCTGGTGTTTTTAATCAGGTGTGTGAGATCAGAAAAATATGCAGAGCGGGGGGTTGCGAGGAAAAAAGCCTCTAGATGGCACACAGTTAAATGTAGATACTGTCCAAGAGAGATATAATAGGAATTTTATGGGCACATGTTTGTTTTGTATACGGCTGACTTGAAGTTTGGAGGGGATATTTTAAAACGTTTGACGTAAAAAAACGCATGTGTAATAATGCATAACGACAAAATGTATTGCACAGCCTATTAATACTGCATGGGTTATTATGTATGGGAAGAATCCCAGTGGTCTTGTTTATTGTCTGTAAAATATACCAAAGTGATCGTTCCTGACATTTGCTTAACCACCAGTATGCCAACAGTAGCCTGCAGCAGGTCTGTCCAAAGTCTGTCCTGGAGGGCCTGCAGAGTTTAGCTTTAACTTTGCTCAACACACCTGTCTGGTCTGCCTACTGGTGACACCTTGATTTGTGGATTCAGGCGATAAAACATCTCAAAGTCATCTATATATAATCTCCAATATAATCTATATAGTAAACAAAATCATCTTATTGAAGCGGTTCATTTATGTATTTAACACAACGTAATGCAAATTTGTCATTATTATATGCACACTGGCAGTTCGGCCATGTGGTGCCCACTTTAAACGCTGCCGGTCTGTAGGACAAAGGATTTTACCTTTTAAAGTTACTATCTTCATGTAACATTTATTTAAATATAAACTCTAGAAAAACATGCCTAGATGTTATTTTTCAGGTCTTCCATAAAATATTTTGTATCTAATTTGGTAACAAGAAATAATGGTACTTCTGCAGTTGTGCTGCCAAAACAGGATACCTGAGAAGTATGTTAAAGTTGTTATTTTAGTTATGTTGCTGCTTTGCTGGCACACTGCAACAGGCGTGTGTCACTTACTAGGTGGTAGATTCTCCACACAAATACTGTCTCGTCGAATATATCCCCCCGCACACTCACAGCGGAAGGATCCCTCCTCATTTACACAAGCTTCATTGAGTCCAGGACAGGCAAGTGCTTTTTCAGAACACTCATCAATGTCTGAAAAGTACAGACAGATCATCAGACAAAGTAGGGATGGGCACGAGTACCGGAGTATTCGGTCATGAAAAACGTCTAAAAACTTTTTTATTTTGTAATGAACTTTCTTTCTGACTGGCTAAGCTGGCATTTCGGCAGTACCCTGAGATCTAATTGCTTGTGTTGCCAGTGGTTGCGGTCCAGACTCAAGATCGGAGAACAGATGGCTTTGAAAGCGCACAGCGATGTCTGGCTTCACTTTGATTAAATTGATGAAAATAAAAAAAGTGCAAGAAGCTGCATACGAATCATACAAATCTACAACAAGTTTGATTCGTCATCATCTTACACTCGGTCTACAACCAGACGAGATGATGCTTCTCATGACCTTGATATTTATTTTAAATGTTTACTGTATTTTCAAAAACAGTGATGATAAATGTTTGATAACATGACATTATTTACTAAATCTCTACTAGTTTTATCAACATACATTTTCGTATCAGTGTGTAATTAAAATCTTTTATTATTGTCTTGATTTAAAAACCTGTCTAGCACTGGAAATATGATAAAAAAATGTCCATCTCATAGACAAAGCAAGCACAGACACATTTCGTCATTACCCAAACAAACTCACCAGTACATGGCCCTGAATTCCACTTACCTAGACACTTTGAACCAGTGAGCCTGAATCCTCGAGAGCATTTCTTACAGCGAGCAGGTCCACTACCCATACAGCCGACACATGCTTGATCACAACCTACAGATAACCCATAATCAGTGTACGTGTAAATAAACACACACAATGCATTAAAACACTATATAACTGACCTCTGCATTCATAAGAGCCATCTGTGTTGAAGCAGTAGGTGTTAGATGGACATCGAGCCAACTCAGTCCCGCATTCATCCACATCTTAAATAAATACACAATGACAAAGCCTTAAATAATGGCACGGTGAATAATCTTTGAAGAAAATGTGTCACATTTATGTTCTCTGTGCTCTCTATGTGCTGCTGCTGTAAATATAGTGAACAAATGCCATCGTCTATGACTGAGCTGGTGAGTTTTCTGGACTGAAAAAATGGACTGCATAACTGCCACAAAGAAAATGAAGAGACGAAAACCGAGTGTGGGGGACTTTTCCCAAATGTGGCAGATTAATTTTGTTATTTATTTGTATAGCTAGACTTTTGCACTTAGCAAACGCAGCGAACCATGGAAGAGCGTGGAATAATGAAGAGTATTCTTCATTTATAAATCTTGGTGAGTTGTTCCTAATATCTTTAGGGGTATTATTAGTGTAGCATTTGATGCATATGATAAATGTACTGTAAAACTTCTATTATTTGTTATGGCATTACTAACCAACACACTTGTTGTTGTGAAGGATCCATCCAGGCTTACATTCTTGACATCTGTTGTCTTGTGGACCAGTGCACTTTTTACAGGACTGATAACAAGCTATATAATTAAATAAAAAAACATTTTCACACATTCAACATCCTCCCATAATATTTTTTATTTGCATTTAATAACCACAAATGGCATGAAGAGACTGGTACAATATGCTCATTTATAAAACAAAACTGTGTGTGTGGTTACCGGAGCAGGGTGGTTGTGTGTGATTGGAACTCTTTTCTCTGTAGTATCCATCAGCACAGTTCTGACACAAGGGGCCTGAGTATCCTGGGTCACAAACACATTCTCCATCTCCTAGACGTGTGCCCTCACCCTCACATCGACCAAGACCACCGCACACACCCCCAGGACCTAACGGACACTCTACACAGCAAACATTTTTTCACAAACTCATCCCTACAGCTGAACTGCAGCCTAATACTCCTTCCTGGATTCAAATGGTAAACGAAAAGGACACTGGCTAGACATACTTTTACCTTGATAGTTAATGTAATTTACTTGGTATTTCTTTTGCTTGTTTTCAGAAATAATCTACAGGGACTCTTCTTCTATATTACTTGCGGATGTGTCCTAGAGTAAGTTAGGGCCGCAAAAGCACCCATGCGCAGTAACGCTTTTTAATGTTTTTGCTTTCAAGCAATCTATAATAACTTAGAAAACATGCTTGACATGCATCTTGTTTACCTGCACATTCCGGTCCATAGTGTCCTGGCGGGCAGCACAGTCTCAGCTCATCAATGCACAGCCATTCAAACGGGTCTGGTGCTTCGTGCTGCCTAAAAGTCAAACATAAAATACACATACAGAATTTTAACCCACTTTATTTTAAATACATCAATGAGCAAAACCTCTTTCAGAAGCTCATCAGAACCGTCTCATGCTTAAAAGATAATAGTGTTGCTTTCTGCTGTCACTCCATGACCATAAAGAATGCACTGTGCCTTTAATTCAGCGTGAGCACAAAGAAGCACGGACTGCTACCGGCAAGGTTTCATTCAGTTATTTTGCATTCGTATTCGGCTTTGAATGACAGTAAATGAGAGTCGTAGAGTCGATTCCGTCGACTCCAGCAGTGGGACATGCTCTCACCTGTGAAACCACCAGGTCTCCACCTGATCCTCAATCTGCTCCAGTAGTTTGTTGCAGTCAAAGTCTGACTTGTCACACGCGGTCTCTACGATCTCTAACAGACGGGTTTCACTGCACACACACGCAGTACAATTTTAAATAAAACCCAAACAATTAGATAATAATGACGAAAACTTGTACTGAAAAAATTTGGGGTGGGGGGGCTATCAAAAAGATAGATATTAATTGGTTTACTACAGATCTCTTACCTACGTGCATATTTTGCCAATTTCTCTTCTTCCCAAGCCGTATTCCCTCCTCCAAAATTCTTATTAGCGGTTCGCTCCAAGCCCTGAAACAACCAATAAAACAGACATTCAATATTGGAATGAGTAAGGAAACTGAAAATATGAACTATTATATTCTTGCATAAACTAAAACTCGATATGCATCTAAAATAACACATTTTTACAACCACCTGTCACTAAATAAGGCACCTGTCCAATTAATTCTATGTGGATGGAAATGTAAAGCAGTGTTTGATCTGAGCTCTTTGAACATTACAGAAGTGAAATGGATTGCAAACAGGCAGGCACAGACCTTGATGAAGCTGCTTGTAAGTTTGCGGCAGGTCTGGCAGGGTGCGGTCCGCACAGTGCCCACAGACAAGAGAGAGCACAGCACCAGAACAGACACGAGGGGCCAAGGCCACCACATAACGTCCTGCAAACAGCAAATCAAATCACAACCAAACTCCAGATAGAGAGACAGATACTCCAAGTCGTGATGTTTAAAACCCACTGTCAATACAGAATGGCATGATATTATACTATTAAGACATAAATACGGTTTGCGATACTGCTATACAGTATGATGTGGTATTGTCTCCAACAATCTATGACATTTGCAAGACAGACACAATGCATGTAAGGATCTCTGGGTTACAGAGGAAAATATCTAAATCAGTATCAGTATATTGAACAAAATATATTTGTTAAATATATATGTACATATCTTGTATATAAAAAGGCTCTCTAGGAAAAAACTATAATTGACACTTCTTCCTGTTTGATAACTACACTGATCTAACATCAGAGTCTGCACACTGCTGCTGCTGATGCTGCTGCTGCAAGCATGTAGGGCAGCTCCTGCCTGCCGGAAGTTCGGGGCACTTCACCCTATAATGTTTTTGAACAACATTATAAATAATGGATTGAAACGAAGGATTATCCAAACGCATCTTTATCTACAACATATTCGGAGATGAGACGCCACACAGCTACAATATTTCATAAGTGATCATGACATACATAAGAATGAAACATGGTCACTGATGCTTTAAATGTCTCCGCTGAAGCACGGTGTGATTGGTCTATACTCACATTAAAATATTGCGTTTCGACCGTAAAGAGCTTCCGGATGGTTTTGACAAAAACGTCTTCGTGGCGTCTTTACGTGAGCAGCTTTTCGCTGCGTTAAAACATGATTTTCGCACCGGCGTCTTCGACGATACATCCACTCTTCTAGTTCATTCTGTTGTGTCGCCTGCATGTCCCCCCTCAAGTCCCGCCCTTCCTGCAGAGAACCAATTGTAATTCAAAAAGGATCTTGATGCACCAATCACACGCCGCCGTGTGCCGAAATGACAGCTGGGGATTACGTGTCATACAAAATCAAATCTATCGTATTATTCTTTACATTCATATGGGCTACCTCATGTATCTTAAACATAAAAAGTTGCCTTGGAATTGTAGACTTTATAAATATTAATAAACAAAAGAACAAAACATGTCCAAATGTCTTTCCTGGGCCTTATTGTTTTTCTTTTGTATTATCTTTGTGTTGTATTTCCTTCTGTTTCTTCTTAATACATCGGGATTGCGTGAATTCTTTGAAGTAATTTTTTGTCATAATTGAGTGTTTGCTGTTTGTTTGAAATAAAAAGAATACAAAGGAATTAAACTCAAAACCACAATAATATCAGATATTAAATAGTAATAATGTTAAACAAATGCACACGATAAAATACTGCATGTGTCAAATAACTGATTAGGTATGTATTTGAATGTAAAGAGGTTTCAAAATCATCTACTTACATTTCTACCAACAAATTATCCCATTAAGGTTTTTGTGGTCAATTCACTTTCTGTGTCAAAATGTGTTTATGTGTATGCTTAATTTCAGGGTTTTTGACTTTTCAGTAGATTGTTATTTTTTATTTATTTATTTGGATCAAAAAGGAAAATTGGCTTGGATGATTTTTGGATTGAGCGGCACAGAAATAACAGAATTGTGAGTTTCACCTTCATTCAAAGCTTTTATTAGCAATGTTGATCCAAAAAGGGACCGTACAGGCTTTTACTCTGCAATTCTTTCCTCGAGCAATACAAAATTTGGTAATCATCGTTGACACCTTGGTATCTGGGTCTGTGCCAAATTTGGCAATAGCGCCATCTATGGGTCATGATATTTATTAAATTGCTATTTTAATTTTTTTTTAAATGATCGTCAGGGAGCCGGTCACCGCCATCTTGGCAGCGCGTCACTCCCGTATAATGGGAAATCTTCAAAAAGGCGCGACGTGGATGGAGCTGAAGTGCCTGGTTGGTGAACCCCCCCAACCTCACAGTTGTCATGAAGGGCAAAATTAGCTATGATGATCATGTTTTGTACCTGGCTGTAAAGATGGGCAATTTAAAGGTGGAGTGTGTTTCATGCATTCCGACTTCTTTGCCAAGTTAAACGTGCTGGCTTCACATGCTTGACATGGTCAACATGTTAAAAACATAAACAAATATTACTGTGCATGCGCACTTTTGTGAACCCCAATATAACTTTCTTATAGCAATACTTGGTGAAACTTGTCTCGTCAATAAAGACAATTAAGACGGCAATACCAAGCTCAACTGCTAGATATCAATGTCCACTGTCATTAGTTAAATGCATGAAAACTACAGGACCCATTCAACAAATTGTTTATTTAATAAAATTAACATACGACATAATTCAACAAATCTTTTATTTGAAACAATTATTAGGCAGTAAAATAATAATACAAATGAATATTAACAGAAATTAAATTAAATATAAATAGTTATATTATTAGCCAAACATAAACCAGAAGTTATGTCCGATGAAACAGTCTATAGGTTTCGGAAGGTTTTTTTAGAACATGAAAATCCGTTTCAAAACAAGTTTTCGTAGACCATTATTGTACAATTCTCCCGGAAAAGCACGCCCACTTGTCAACCACCGAAAGTGAGAGCCAGAGCCAACCCACGGGTCAACCAGGGAGAGTGAGGGATGGAGCATGCACACACGCCAACCAGCTGGAGCAGGAGAGAGAGATCAATGGGTTCGCAAAGGTCAGCTGTGTTCACTGCATTTTGGGGAGGAATGTTTTATTAATGGTGGATATAACACTGGATATGGAGATCATTTGAAACTGATAGATGGATCAGTGTTTTATAAAAGTGATCAAACGCCACCAACATATATGTTCTCTGAGATCTTCCGGCAAGCCGAAATCTTACTAAATCTTACACATCACAGTACAGAGACTGCTCTGATTAGAGTTACAAATGATCTGCTTATGGCATCTGACCGAGGTTGTATCTCCTTATTGGTGCTGCTAGATCTTAGTGCTGCATTCGACACCATTGACCACAGCATGCTCCTACATAGACTTGAAAATGATGTCGGTATTAAGGAAATAGCTTTGAAATGGCTTAGATCTTATTTATGCGACCGTTTCCAATATGTAAAAATAAACAATGAGGTATCACGCAAATCGCAAGTCCAGTACGGTGTACCACAGGGCTCAGTACTAGGGCCTATGCTCTTCGCATTATACATGTTACCCCTAGGAGATATAATAAAGCGACACGGAATAAGCTTTCACTGCTATGCTGATGATACGCAACTTTATATTTCCTCGAAGCCTCACGAAACACAGCAATTCCATCGAATAGTGGAATGCATAGTCGATATAAAAAAGTGGATGAGTAGCAATTTTTTATTGCTGAACTCGGACAAAACTGAAGTGTTACTTATCGGACCGAAAACTGCCCTACGTAACAACCAAGAATACTGCTTAACTATTGATGGATGTTCCATAAAACCCTCATCTTCAGCTAAGAATCTTGGCTTTATATTCGATAGTACTCTGTCATTTGAGAACCAGGTCGCCAACACCTGTCAGATTGCGTTTTTTCCATCTTAAAAATATATCTAAATTACGTCATATGCTGTCATCATCAGATGCGGAGAAGCTTATACATGCCTTTATGACATCAAGACTAGATTACTGTAATGCACTATTAGGTGGTTGCCCTGCAGGCCTATTACAAAAACTCCAACTGGTCCAAAATGCGGCAGCTCGAGTTCTTACACGTACAAAAAAGTATGAGCATATTAGCCCGGTTCTGTCAACCTTGCACTGGTTACCTATAAAGCATCGCATACATTTTAAAATCTTGCTTATTACCTATAAAGCCTTGCATGGTTTAGCTCCTCACTACTTGAGAGAACTTCTTACGTATTATAGTCCATCACGTGCACTACGCTCTCAGGCGTCAGGTCAGTTGGTAATACCTAGAATTTCAAAATCAAGTGCAGGCGGCAGATCCTTTTCTTATCTAGCGCCTAAACTTTGGAACAGTCTTCCCTGCAATATCCGGGAGGCGGACACACTCTGTCAGTTTAAATCTAGACTAAAGACGCATCTTTTTAATCTTGCATACACTACATTATCATAATATATCATAAGATCTAGGCTGCACTAGTTAGATCAACCGGAACCAGGGACACTTCCAATAACAACTGATGCATTTGTTGCATCAAAGAGTGCAGAACAGTACTCTACTCTCAGCCAGTCTTGTCTCATTGTTCCAAGGTTACAAGAGCGGAGCGGGCAGGGCGCAATCCATTCCTTGACCTGACAAATGCTGGACGAAGGAAGTGACGTCCCTACAAAACTTCAGCCACTATTAGATTATTAATGATAATTTTAAATCTAATTTTTTTATTTTTGCCTTGTTGTGCAAGCACTGTTGAGCTTGTGCAGAGGCTGCAGTTTTTGCCAGAGGGGAACTGGAATCCCCTGGTTAGGCCTGGTTTCCCTCCGAGGTTTTTTTTTTTCTCCTTCAATGGAGTTTTGGGTTCCTCGCCACCGTTTGCATACTGTTTTGCACTGTTTGCCTGGCCGGGGGGGCTGCTAGAACTTGATAGTCTTATTTAATTAACATTGCATATAGGAATTTATTGTGTGTCTGATATTTGACCTGTGTTTTGACTTCCATAACCTTTTATGTTTTACTTATAGTCAATGTTTTCTTGTACAGCTGCTTTGTAACAATGAAAATTGTAAAAAGCGCTATATAAATAAAGCTGACTTGACTTGACTTGACTTGACTTCTAAACTGTGCTTATAGTAGCGGTAACCATAGTAATCAAATGCCATCATCTATGAATGAGCTGGTGATTTTTCTGGTTAAAAATTTACTGCATAACGGCCACATAAAGGCAGTGAAGAGACAAAAAACAACCACCTTGTTTTTTCAAAAACCAAACAATGTAAGTATCCTATGCCTGTTGACTTTTCCCAGATGTGGCAGATTAGTTTTGTTATTTCTTTGCATAGCTACTCTTTTGCACTTAGCAAACACAGCAAAATGCAACCGAGCTTGACTATGCAATTAGGGCAGTGGACAGAGGCAAATATCGAATTAACAAAAATAATGTTTGGATAAATCAAACAATTTATTGTCAGGGAATTATGATATATCTGGACTTGAAAGACACAATTTGAGTCCTGGCATAACATTAGCATCTAACCCAATTACCGTATAAGTTGACTGAGGTAAATTGACTGATTTATGTTTAAATAGAAGAAATTTAGCAAAAGGCATGAAGTTTTGGTGGGAGATTGACACACTAGACAAATAACTGTTTGTTCGTGCATTGCTAGTGTTGATAGGTAGTTCTTTGTTCATTGTTGTTTATCCTTGATTTCAAATAAGAATCCTCCAATGTTTTTTTGGTGTAATTTACGCGAAGTGACTACTTGAGCAATTGTTAAAGCCCAAATTATGTTAATTAATAACTAACCTCTCACTTTCCATTACATTTTGTGTTTTGAGAATGTGTAAAACAGAACCACTTAGAATATGTCTGTTTTACAGACTTAGCATAAAATAGGTATATTTACATAACATATTTACATAGTTTCATGTCAGTGATCAAATTTTATTTAGATCCAGTCTATTGTGCTTCTGTAAGAGTTATTATGTGGGGTTGTCGGGTTTTGCTGTAGTGGAAAATCTTCCGAGGCATCCTCAGTTTCAAACTTGTGTGTTGTACTTCCAGTGAGCCCACAGAGTTCCCCCGATAATGCCTTTGCAGCAGTGCTCAACGACATGGATCGTATACACTGTCTTGCCATGCCTCGTCGCTTATGGACCCCATGCGTGAGCTCCATTAGGAAACCAAGACTCTGAGATGGCAAGCTGAAAAATGGAAGCCCCTGAAAGAACTCTGGGAATGTCAACACCGACCCAGGAGATTTTACTTTAAACTGGACCAGCATAAATCGCTTGCCAGCATGACCTTGTAAATAGTCAGCAAGAATGCAACTCATTGACGCGTTGAAAACATCCAAGCACGATGAAGATTGAAAGCCTTCTTTCTGTTCATAGTTTCCACTCTCACCTCGACATGCCCATTCTTTTGCCCGTTCACAGGTGGTCTGGGTCAGAAACAACACTGCCCTACCTCCACAAATTTGTACCTGGTCAAGGTGGGAGTGTAGCCAGGGAATGGGGCCCAAAGTATTTATCTCTGATCGATTCCACAGGTCCATAGATACTTTAAAACCGAGTGTGGAGAGACTGGAGCTCAGACGACAGATCAGCTCAGTGACTTCTTGGCTGTCGGGAGGACACACCAAGAGTACCTCAACACCGTCTGCTGCCCCTGTCAGAGTACAGATATATGCATCTTTAATAGCTGATAGGACATACAAGCTATACTTAAAGAATAATAGATTTATAAGAAATATAAGTTTTAACAATAATAACAAAGAACAACAAATGAAAACGCACTGGTCATGTTGTCCAGCTTCAGCCATCTGAAAATCCAACCTGTTATGTATTTAAGAAACAATGTTTATTGACATTTCATCCAGTGCCGGCACATGTGTCAATCTAACAAAAATAAATGAATTTCACCCCAAACAAATAATACACATTATCCTATTTTTCATGACTTAAAACAAAGCTTTCCTTAAAACTGTAACACAATGACTAATATACAGCAGTGGTAAAAAGTTAACATTCACCTTAAAGATTTGGAAAAAGTTTTAAGTCGTGACAGTCCCCAATGAGGGGTCAAATTTGCAGAAGATGCTGAAAAAGCAAAGATTGTAAAGGATCTAGAGGATTTTTCTGGAGAAAGTGGTGTTTCTCAGATCAAAGAAGAAACTCTTCCACAACTATTTCAAAACTTTAAAACTGGCATCAATTGTTAAGGTTACACACACAGTATTAAGACTCAGATGTATATTAACTTTTGAACTGGCTTAAATTTTTGTAAATGTATATTTTTCCTACTCTGTGTTAAGAAGTACAGTATAGAGTAGATATCGGTTATGTTAATAACTTGTTCATTGCAGTACTATTGTAAAAACCTTATTAAAAAGATTCCTGTTATTCCTGTTGTTTTCCTTACATTTCCTTACAGATTCTGCAAGGTGTATGTGAACTTTTGGCGACAACTACATTGAATTTAAATAAGCATTACAATAATATCATGTTTTTTCTTTTGAAAGGCACTGTCTTTACTAATATGTAGATCTGCTTTGCAACAATAAAAAATTGTTAAAGCTTTATAAAATACATTTTCAAAATTATATTAAATTGTGTGCTTAATTATCATAATGTCACAATTAAAAGATAGAAGTATCATTTATATTTTTTGATGATTATGATGATGATTAAAGGGTGACAGATTAGGTTTCATTTGTGTGTGTGGACAAGGCGTAACAACAAGGATGGCCTACAGCCAGTGTGAGTTGACAGAACTGTCTCTGGACCAATCGGGGCAGTGCTTAGTTACTCCTTACTTCTTATGTTAATGTAACGCTACGCTGTCAGAGGAGAAGAGGTAGCCGTCGCCTTATTACTGAACCGTTCCTTCTGCTGCCTTTAGTTCCTGTTTGGCAGCCATATACAGTAACCATAGACTTGGTTGTCATAGCAGGGGATACCCACAAAAAAACGTCATATCCGTTTATGCCGCAGGGAAAATCCGTTTGAATCAACGGGTGTAGACCCTGTTAGACGCTTGATCTGAGCACTCTGTAATGATTACGATTGATTTTTCAGGCTCACCCTCATTATAGTTCATTAATTATTTACATGCGTATTTAAGCCTTTAGTCCTGTCAACCACATCTCTCACAACACTCAAAAAAACTATTCTCTCACTACATCTCTCCTGCGAATACTTGACAGGTACATTATAAAAAAAAACACTAACCCACTCTCTCTTTCTCTCTCTCAACAGGCTTTTGTGGAAACAAGTAACTTGATATTAGCACTTATTGTATTATTGCCCCAGTATGACATATCGCTTTATTGCTTAGACTAACTATAAATCTCTTTGGATAAAGGCGTCTACTAAATTACAAAATTTAAATGTCTAAATGTAAATGTAATGTTGTTTTAAATGTGGTTCTTCTGATCTAAATACCGCCAAGGTAACCATATTTACCTGGCTTTATTGTGATTGGTCAACAGCGACACGGCCTGCGGTCAAAAGTTTGTGTTGCGATAGCTGAACTGTGAAATTTAACACTGTCCCATGCAACTAATTTCCTATAGAATCTGTGTTAGAGGGCTACATGTTAAATATAAGAAGAAAATACATTCAAACTTTAAACATGTGATGCATTATTTGTCATTTTACTTTTTTCATTTAACTTTTATGGTTAAATTATATGAAAATCCTTTTTTAGGTTGCAGTTAATTTCAGTTATACAGTATCACCATAACCAGTCACAGAAAAGCCTAGTAGAAAACACATTTTTACTGTATGTAAAAATCTAAATATTTTAATTGCTTAAATTATAATTTTTATGTTTTAATAGTATACAAAACAAGAACCAGAAGTTATCATAAAAGAGTGATTAAATAATTGAATGTAAAATAACTGCATAATCTTAACTTTAAATTAAGTACACATGTACACATACATCTGTCACGTTAATACACGGATCAGTATACAATAATACACATAATACACAGATCAATTTGGGAATTTGACATACTTTTGTGTGTAAAAATAATGTGTCATTAGTGATTTCAATGATAGTTTGTTAAATCACAATTGTTTATATTGTGGAAGTATCATCTTCAGTCTTTGTATAAAAGGTTTCAGCGGCAACAACATAAACAAATGTTATGTGGCCCAAACTAAACTTCCGGTTGAGCTTTGTAATTTCAGTTTAACCAAACTATTAAACGTTAAAATATTAATATAATTTAATGTTGATGCAAATTAATTTAAATAAATTGTTAAACTAAACACAGACCGGAAGTTAAATCCGGACCAGGCGCATGGGTCTGATGAAGAATGTACAAGTCCAATGTGCTGATTGGTTGTGCCGTATTTGTCCCGCCCCTGCTACACTGTGATTAGGCCAGGAAGACTAAATGTTCCTACAGTCATGTGACCATGAGACATTTTTGCTGTTGCGACAACACAATATCGATAATGTTGTTACATCCCTAGAGATCCTATCTTTCCTAATGTTCTGCCAAAACTTTGTTGTACGCACGTAACATAATGCCTGAAAAAACACCTTATGCGATGGGTAAAAAGTTTTTGCAGAACTGACGTGTTACCATTGGGCTTGTTTTCAATGTGCTATTTCAATTTGGGGATTTTGAAGGGTAACGGAAACAGCTATTGATGAGCTGAGCATTCTACCTCAGGTTAAAAAAAAATCAACTCAGGGTGCCCAGCTTAATGGCGATGCTGAGCCTTGAAGGAACGCAGAATGCTTGAAATTAACCTGCACAATTCCGCCAGCTGATGGTGTTACAGTTGTGCAGCTATTCTTGTAAATGAAACACCTTAATGACCTATGACCAAATGCACGGAATGTTCTGAAGAACCTCCGCAATAATATAAGTATAAATTGCTTCATACTTAGCTCATAATGATAATCTAGTTAGATAAATAGTCATGCATAATATTAATTGAGTTGTTCGAATGTAAAATTAGATATAAAAGACATTAACATTTCAACGCTGTGAGGAGAAAACATCTGATCACTGTTGTGTTCCCTAACTCTCTGCGTTTCTTCTCAGCAAATTTCAATTCAACCATCAGTTTTCACATTAAAACATGATAGATGTTAAGTACAAATCTGGTCTCATATGAATAGGCCAGCAAAAAAAAACATATTGTTCTGTAAACTTCTGTGTGTGTCATTCTCACTTTTAAGTGCACCCTGAAATGCGTGGGCTCCCAATAAAGACAGACACACGAGCACCACACACACAAGCAAGAGGAAGCTCCAACGTGCTCTCTTCACTGCAGAGGTGGGAGAAAAGAGATTAGGAACAACAAAGAGGGTTCATGTCAATGATGGCAAAATCTGTACTGAATCATAGCCTAGTACGCATATTAGACACTGCAAAATAATTAGGGAATTGAGGAATAATGTGTATGATTTCTTACCTTCAAATGGGCACACTGGACCCAGATAACCATCAATTCCCCTTACCTTTACCTGGAGAACAGACACAATGCTTTTACATTCTCAAGGCATGCTGTTAACCATTCGAAAAAAATACATACAAAATAATTACCTGAACACATAATAAAGAACTATGTTCAACTTTCCAAAACTCTCCTTGTAATTGCTGCAAAAGAAAAAAAGTTATCAATCTTTTGCAAGTTCAAAGCATATTCTGTATGTTGTGTTTCTGCAAATAAGCGATCTAACTTATAACTACACATGGATCCAACCTATCTTAAAGTCAAAAACAGGATGGCAGTCACATCCAGGGGTTAAACAAAATAATATGAATATCTTGTAATAGGGTTAAATGTAATTTTTATGGGTACTGTGAAAAAGTCTTGGTTACGTATGTAACCTCAGTTCCCTGATGGAGGGAACGAGACGTACAAACTCTTGAAATTCAAGCCATTGAAATTGGTGAATGGCGCTACACGCCACTGGGAAAGATACCCGGGTCGCTTCAGCGGGCGAAGCGTTGTGGCATAAAGGACATCCGTAACCAAGACATTCACTTTCTGTCAGTCTCTCGACGTTGTGTCGATCTGACAGATGGGGTTCCTATCTATATGAAACACCACTGCGCTTTGCCGTATCACAACCTCAAGCGGCGCGACCCTGACTGGTTTAGGCAAGTCACAGGTTAGCACTGCCCCAAATCATAATCTCCCAGTGAAAAAAGTAAAACAGCATTTGAATAAGGCCGACGGCTCTTACCAACGACCGTCACAGCCTTCAAGGGGCCTTCCTACTCTAGATACGAAATAGCCGCCTTGCACGGTGAGGGACACTGGGGAGCGCAGGAACCTCTACAGAGGCCACATCCTACGGACAGGGAGGTGAAATGTGGAAATTATACACGGTCTTGTCAAATGGACAACCCCAACAGGGGTGCACGGAACGGTGGAGTCCACCGTGGGTAGGTCATGGGTTCACCAGCCGGGACCCAATGGGGGAGACACTACGTGTGGGGCATCAGCTCAAGTAACAGGGGTTCACCTCGAGGGGGAAACTCACCTCTACCGAGCTTTGGTATATGAGCTGCTCTGCCCGGCTCATAACCAGAAGGGATGCGTAGTGATGGATAGAATGCCTGTACTTCACCCAGTGGGGAAAGTAGGGAGGCAAAAGAGTGCACTGACTCGCCTGGAGAAGAGGAGAAGACTCTTCGCAGGAGTACACTTTTCAGGCCGTCATAAAAGTGTTTGGTTTAGCCCAACACGCAGCTTCTACAGATGTCTGCAAGTGAAGCACTCTAATCCAGTGCCCACGAAGAGGCTACACCCTGGGTACATCCTTCCCCTGAGAAAGCAGGTGCTCCATCAGGGGCTCAAAAACCTCCGCTGCAGACGGCTCGGAAGCTGCCATGGAGCGCGAAGCAGGTGATGTTGTGGCTGCGCCCCAGAGGACACAGCCAGCAGTGACTGCGTTAGGTAAGGGGTATTGGAGTATGAACAGTCAGATTAACATTCTTAGTGTCCCTACATCACCACCGCCTCCACAGACGCCTCGGAAGCCGCTGCTGCAGACAGCCTGGGAGCCATCACTGCAGACGGATCGGAAGCTGCCACGGAGAGGGAAGCAGGCGATGTTGTGGCTGCCAGTAGTGACCGCAACACTTCGTACGAGTCTATCGCATCCAAGGTTACAGTTGTGAGACATGTCAGGGACACACCCATGCTATAGGAAATTTTCGGCTCTTCCACCGAAACGCCAGAGAGGAGTCGTATACAGGAGGCTATTGTGCTGATATGCGTTGTGTGGTCCAGTAGGTAAGCACAGAGCGATAAATTGCTTAGCATAAAGATGATGCTTCGCATGTTTCGAAGTACAAAAGGTAAATGAATGGGCATCTTCCTTTTATACCCGTATGTACGGGGCGGAGACTGTCGTGCCGCGTCATTCGCCAATTTCGCTGGCCTTTTAAAAAGTACAATCAGAGTTGATAGGTTTTCAAGATCAAACCCCATCTGTAGGTTGGACACAATGTCGAGAGACCGACAGAAAAGGAAAGTCAGATTTCCAAAGGGGACAAATCATGGAAGCCAATTCAGCAGAAGCATCTGCATTCTTATCTTAACTGCTGGACTGTTTCAAGAGCAACAGCCATGAGAAGGGTTAGGATAAGAATCTTCGTTACTCCAACTTGTTCTAATAGATGAATGGTTCTCCAGTTCACTGGAGAATAATATGGTATATATTCATGTAATTGTGCCCATAATATCTATCTATAGCAGACGCTTGATGAGAGATTCCTACCCAGTGCCCAGCATCCGTTCTTATCCATTTGTCCTTGCCCGTAATCGATTTCTGGACTCTGTGTACATGATGCATGTCATTTATTTGGTTGCAGCTGCTGTTGACACTGGAGCCTTTCCTGCAAAGCCAAAGTTCAGTCTCTAGCCGGCATGGAGAGGTAAGGTTCCAGATCAGAGCTGTTGTGTCACCTTCCCCAGAGTTATGAATTTTAATTGCTGACACAGACACTGATACATTGGAGTCTGAAACAACTAATGAAAGAAAAACAAACATGCTGTCATAAAGGTTAAATCATCTATTTGGCATCTTTTACATTTTATACTGTACTGTTGTTAAATGTCAATGGACAGCATCTGTGGCATGCTTTCAAGAAAATCAGTTTGACCTGTCCCAGTTTCTAAAAACAGGCAAATATCATGCTGACAGTAGTGCACTTATTGAAGTCTAGGGAGCAAATGGAACAGAGTTTGAATAGCAGAAATATGAACTATTGGAAATATGAATTCCTCAAGAAGTTCATCACAACCTGTATGGGTTTATATTTTGCTTTATGGACAGCCTTGGAGGATATACGCAGGACCCAGGACAAACAGGGTTCTTTTTCATTTCCACATCTTATGCTTTTCAGATTTTTTGGCACCGGAAATTTGTATCAAGATGCATTTTCAATTTTCACTAGTCCAGCTGGACACTGGTAACAGCACACATTTACTAGTTATTACCTGGCTACTTTTAAAATGGAAATGATAATGCTAACGATCACTGATGTTCTGATTCCTTATTACAAACAAATATGTTATTGTTAAGAGGAATCCAAATCATTGCCATTTTCAAGACTTTTTAGTTTACAGTTGATCTAGTTAGGCTCAAAGTTACTGTCAAGGTTAGTAATAGTAGACTAGTAATCAGCTTGTATCCTTAGACAAAATAGCAACAACTAGTAGAAAGGAAATGGCATACCTGTTTCATTCAAAAATGGACAGTGCACTTTTCGAGGAAAGTTACCCCAAATCTACGCAAAGGTAAAAGCAAATGTGTTTCAGTTAAAGGGAGCAAATACAACATTAATAACAATTTTATTTGTATTATTTATTATCAATATTTTATATTTATATTCACAATCTTGGCTTAGAATATTTAGGTTGCCATTTACTGTAGACCATTAATTGTAAATGCGAACATTTTCAGAATACTGAGTTGTTGCTATCTGACTATTATTTTAAATTGTCTTTTTATGTTTTTTGTTGCATGACCTTAAATGTGCTTATTGTCTGTTTTAGTGTTCAGAAATTCATATGTCACCTCAAAGCACAGACAGGGGGCAACAGAGCTGCGTGCAATCGCAAAATCCCGGCTTGCGTCATTCTTTATGTTGATGAATGAAGAAAAATAAGTAAAATCACACAACTAGACAAATGAAGAAATTATGCACATACTTGTTTTGAAGACATACCCAATCCACTTTTAAACACTTTCCGTCCCTTTCCAGTTTTTGACATGCCTGGAAGTTTTGATATCTCCCTTTATCTGCATTATCTACAAATAGTTGTATTGCTCCTGTTACGCGATCAGTTCTTCTACCCAACATGGGAGCATCTAAAAAGTAAAACATTAAAGGATGTAATTGATTTGAATCCATTCCACCTGAATCAGCAATTCATTTACCCATCCACTACAGACCTGTAATACAAACAAATAAAAAAAAATCTTTGTTCTGCTAAACACACAGGAAGATATACAGATGAGACCTGTTTGGTTACTGACATTCTACAAAAGATTTTCTTTGTTTTAAGCATAACAAAGAAATGTATGCAGGTTTGGAACAATCTGAGAGTGAGTAAATACTGACAGAATTTTCATTATTTGGTGAACTGTCCCTTTAATTTAGGACTACAAAATGAAATTGAAATTTGTAACTCATGTCCTGTGCATAAGAAAATGAAAGAAATTGCTGTGAGTTGTGTGCTGGGCAAATAATTATCCTTGTTTATTAGGATGTTATTGTTATTTAGAAAAAGTTATAATCGTATAGTATTCTGTTTTAGTGTGTATAATGATGGTACATAAATTATACAAGAATTTTGACCAATTTACCTTTACAGAACACAAGATCTCCATCCATGGAACAAACTGAAAAGAAAGGAGTGGGTAGCTTCTATCAGTGATTATTTGCATTACATTTGACATAATTACAAGAAAGATTAAAATAATTTACCTTCTTCTTTTGAAGGTGTAAATATAGTGACCTGTTTAGTAGAGTTTGCGTAGAAAGAATAGACTATGACTGGGCTGCCGAGGTCTACCTCCCTTATTCTAACTACTAAAGACATCCACACCTACAACACACATGCGCAATTTTACAATGGCAAAGTAAAAAAAAGATGGTATTATTTTGAATTGGAAATAACCTCCGTATAGCCGCCTATAGAAACAGCTGCTAATGCGGCATCTAATTATTTATATCTATGGGTAGTTGGGCTGAAACATAAATTTCTACAGCGCATTAAAGGTATGTTGATTCTTTTCAACAAGTGATTCCTTTCATATTTTACCTACATTTACCTGAAGTGTATTGCCACCATCAAACACTGAAGAGGAAAACGTGAAGCGTAGAATTTTTGACTTTGAAAGCGAAGGGTTTGTGTAACATACACAGACAGTGGCAATCGTGTTATCTTCATTTTCATGAAGAACCCTTCTGTGTGCTTTCTCATTGACGTCATCTGCCTTATCATCACCACTGGCATCACCTGCTAGTTCAACATCCACAGACTGACCTACAGCATCTAATCAATCAAATCAATTAATATTCCTTCATGAAATATGCAGACTACAGAAATAAATATGCCCATAATGCAGAAGACATACCTCTGACTGTTGTGTTCACCAAAATTTTTAAGCACAGACTCCAGAATTTCTCCTCCGTTTGGCACAGCACAACGTACGCTTTCAGACCACCCACAAATACATTCTCATCATGACCAATGCAAGCTCCTTAGACAAAAAGACAAAAATGCCATGATTGTACTGTTGGTCATGAACAGTAAATACTGAAAATGTTAAATAAATCACAAGTGAGGATATTGGTGAGTTATTTTCCACAATGAATAATGTAATTTACTCTGTGTTTTCTCACCTGGTTTAACTTCACAGTCAATTATACTCTATAGAGAAAAACAATGGATAGAATCTGTATAAAAAGCACTCAACACACACACAGTATACATGTAAAAGAATTTCAGATTTTCAGAAAAGCATGCCCAAGTCATATACTTAAGTCTATTCTCACAAACAGCCACTCCTTTGCTCCTTTGCGTTTAGTAACGCTCTTCAGAGAATGATATTACATTTGTAAATGTTGCCCAGAATAAAGAAATCACAGTTTACACCCATCATCCTGTTCAACTTTTACATACACCTGTTTCTTAGGCGTGTCCTCATTAGCATCAGTTCATTTGTTTTAATAGTAGTGGATGATTCTCTCAGTTGTCCTCAGTATGAAAACATGGATCTCAACATTATAGTGTGTGCTGTAAAAGTAAAACTAGGGGATTTGCACCTGGAGGGCATGTCAATGTCTAATAACAAATAAGAGATTCAACAAAACAAAAAAGAAAAGTAATGTATCATTCAGGAACACAAAGTATCAAGAATCATCTTGAACTGGGTTAACTGGGTCAATTATCCGAGAGCACTTTTCCACTGCTTTTCCACCACAGGGCTGATAATGGAAAATTTTAGAATGTTAACACAAGAGACTGAGCTATAACGGCAATCCTGCGCATTCATTAGCACGATTCAGCACAGTTAGAAAACCGTGACGAAAATCCTGAGCCGAGAACAGTTTGTAATCGTGCACTTGTTGAACCAGGCTCACGTGGAAACATAACTGTAACCAAGGGTGTAACTTTGATTTGAGAAGTGGGGGGACACAAAATGGGAGAAAATGTTTTTGATTTGAATCCTATCACAAATACCTATGTTTTGCTTTGTTTTTTTGTTGATTAAATTTATTAAACCATGTAACCAAACAGTGTTTTTATTGTATGCAAGTATTGACTGAGAAACAGAGGAAAACATGGCTTGTAAAACTGAATCTGTGGTCGGAAGGAAACGAGCCGGGAGACATTCTGTCATGATTCTCTTGGTGAGACACGGAGAGAGGACCCAGGTGCAGACAGCGGGTAAGGGGTTAACATATTTTAATTATTAATAATAAAACATAGACCCACGTGGGGGTAACAGAACAAAACAGGGATACAATAATATGACAGGACAGGACTAAAACGAACTACATTTAAACAAGACTTAAATTAACTTTTGACATGAACTACAAATAACTAAACTGACAAGACATGACGTGGGCTCACCACGTGCGGGAGGGACCATAGGGGGTCGGTGCAGAGTGGATCGGGCGGCAGTCGGAGGAGAGTGCCTCGACAGCCCGATCCCTGGATACGGAAGCTAGCTCTAGGGACGTGGAACGTCACCTCGCTGGCGGGGAAGGAGCCTGAGATGGTGCGTGAAGTAGAGAGGTTCCGACTAGAGATAGTCGGGATCACCTCTACGCATGGCTTGGGCTCTGGAACCACACTCCTCGAGAGAGGATGGACACTTCACCACTCTGGAGTTGCCCATGGTGAGAGGCGGCGGGCTGGTGTGGGTTTGCTTATAGCCCCCCAGCTCTCCCGCCATGTGTTGGAGTTTACCCCGGTGAACGAGAGGGTCGTCTCCCTGCGCCTACGGGTCGGGGTTAGGTCTCTCACTGTTGTTTGTGCCTACGGGCCGAACGGCAGTGCAGAGTACCCGACCTTCTTGGAGTCCCTGGGAGGGGTGCTGGAAAGTGCTCCGACTGGGGACTCCATCGTCCTACTGGGGGACTTCAACGCCCATGTGGGCAACGACAGTGACACCTGGAGGGGCGTGATTGGGAGGAACGGCCCCCCTGATCTGAACCCGAGCGGTGTTCAGTTATTGGACTTCTGTGCTAGTCACAGTTTGTCTATAACGAACACCATGTTCAAGCATAAGGGTGTCCATCAGTACACATGGCACCAGGACACCCTAGGCCGCAGGTCGATGATCGACTTTGTAGTCGTTTCATCTGACCTGCGATAGTATGTTTTGGACACTCTGGTTAAGAGAGGGGCGGAGCTGTCAACTGATCACCACCTGGTGGTGAGTTGGATCCGATGGCGATAGAGGAAGCTGGACAGACTCGGCAGACCCAAACGTACTGTAAGGGTCTGCTGGGAATGCCTGGCCGAGTCTCCTGTCAGAGAGATCTTTAACTCCCACCTCCGGCAGAGCTTCAACCTGATCCCGAGGGAGGCTGGAGACATTGAGTCCGAGTGGACCATGTTCTCCACCTCCATTGTCGAAGCGGCCGCTCGGAGCTGTGGCCGTAAGGTCTCCGGTGCCGGTCGAGGCGGGAATCCCCGAAGCCGGTGGTGGACACCGGAAGTAAGGGAAACCGTCAAGCTGAAGAAGGAGTCCTATCGGGCCTGGTTGGCTTGTGGGACTCCTGAGGCAGCTGACAGGTACCGGCAGGCCAAGCGGACTGCTGCCCGGGTGGTTGTGAAGGCAAAAACTCGGGCCTGGGAGGAGTTTGGTGAGGCCATGGAGACGGACTATCGACTGGCCTCGAAGAGATTCTGGCAAACCGTCCGGCCCCTCAGGAGAGGGAAACAGTGCCCTACCAACGCTGTTTACAGTGGAGGTGGGAGGCTGTTGACCTCAACTGGGGATGTCGTCGGACGGTGGAAGGAGTACTTCGAGGATCTCCTCAATCCCACCGTCACGTCCTCCATTGAGGAAGCAGAGGCTGAGGGCTCAGAGGTGGACTCGTCCATCACCCAACCCAAAGTCACTGAAGTAGTCAAGAAACTCCTCAGTGGCAAGGCACCGGGGGTGGATGCGTTTCGCCCTGAGTACCTCAAGTCTCTGGATGTTGTGGGGCTGTCTTGGCTGACACGCCTCTGCAGCATCGCGTGGCGGTCGGGGACAGTGCCTCTGGGATGGCAGACCGGGGTGGTGGTCCCTCTTTTTAAGAAGGGGAACCGGAGGGTGTGTTCCAACTACAGGGGGATCACACTTCTCGGCCTTCCCGGGAAAGTCTATGCCAGGGTACTGGAGAGGAGAATACGGCCGATAGTAGAACCTCGGATTCAGGAGGAACAGTGTGGTTTTCGTCCAGGCCGTGGAACGCTGGACCAGCTCTATACCCTCTACAGGGTGCTGGAGGGTTCATGGGAGTTTGCTCAACCAATCCACATGTGTTTTGTGGATTTGGAGAAGGCATTCGACTGTGTCCCTCGTGGCATCCTGTGGAGGGTGTTTCGGGAGTATGGGGTCTGTGGTCCTTTACTAAGGGCTGTCAGGTCCCTGTACGACCGAAGCAGGAGCTTGGTTCGCATTGCCGGCAGTAAGTCGGACTTGTTCCCAGTGCATGTCGGACTCCGCCAGGGCTGCCCTTTGTCACCGGTTCTGTTCGTAATTTTTATGGACAGAATTTCTAGGCGCAGCCAGGGGCCGGAGGTTGTCAGGTTTGGGGACCACACGATCTCGTCTCTGCTATTTGCGGATGATGTTGTCGTGTTGGCCCCTTCAAACCAGGACCTTCAGCATGCACTGGGACGGTTTACCCGGATACAGGCGGCTGAAATGAGCTTCCTCCGCAGGGTGGCTGGGCGATCCCTTAGAGATAGGGTGAGAAGCTCGGTCACCCAGGAGGAGCTCAGAGTAGAGCTGCTGCTCCTCCACATCGAGAGGGGTCAGCTGAGGTGGCTTGGGCATCTGTTACGGATGCCTACTGGACGCCTTCCCCGGAAGGTGTTCCGGGCCCGTCCGCCAGGAGGAGACCCCGGGGAAGACCTAGGACATGCTGGTGGGACTTTGTCTCCCGGCTGGCCTGGGAACGCCTCGGTGTCCCCCCGGAAGACCTAGAGGAAGTGTCTAGGGTGAGGGATGTCTGGGCATCTCTGCTTAGACTGCTGCCCCCGCGACCCGGCCCCAGATAAGCGGTAGAAAATGGATGGATGGATGGACAAGACATGAACTCACCAACCAAATCACAATGAACCAGCACAAGACAGAAGACACAAGGGCATTAAGTAAGGGAGCAAATCAAGAGGGAAACAGGTGTAGGGCATTAATCAATAACGAGGGTAACGAGAGGATGGGAACAAAGACGAGACCAGAGCGAGTGTCTGTAAGACCATAATAATTGCCTCTCTCCACATTAAACATGAGGTTCTGTCATGATCCTGCCACTACACTAAGAGAAACATGACATGATGCATCAGAATCATGACACATTCTAAAATGCTGTCGATCATCTCTCCTGCACTGGTCCTAGTAGTCCACTTTTCCGTGGCGATGACGGCGTGTGGTTACATTTGAAAGTGAGGGGGACACGAACAGGATTTTGAAAATAGAGGGAGATTTGTCCCCCCTGTCCCCAGTGGAAATAACACCCCTAACCTTGACCGTTTCAGACTATGGTGGAAAGCGCTCTGAGTGTCTGTCATCTGTTGCATATTATATATACTGTTATATAATATTACATTAATCATATATCATACAATATTATTGTTATTACTATTGTAAATCTTTTTTAAGTGATCTTTCAAAATCTTTACTTTTAAGAAAATAATTTTGTTTCCGTTTTTTATCTATTGTGATACTAACATATTTAAATGACATTTATTGAACAAAAATTCATCATTTTATTTATGGAAACAAATTTTGCTGAAGTGATTGTTTGGAACAAGTATTTACTTAAACATTATAAAACCATATTATTTTATGTAAAGTATTTGTATCAATACCGTGTGCCTTTTACCCCATGCTGGTGAGCTTTTTACCCTGAACGTAGGGCAAAAGACCCCCACCACATTTATATGATTTTTAAACAAAAGTAACCACTAATTTATTTTCACACAAAATCTGTAGCTCACATAAATGTTTAATATATGCAATCATACATTATGGGTTTAGTGAAAAGTAAATTTGTGAAATATGTCTGTGTATTTTTGGTTTGTGAATGCCAATACAGTCTCATCAAAGTTTATGAAACATTGGATGACCTGTAATTTCCTTCTTTTAATTTCTAATAAAACAGAAATATTACTTATCGGACCAGAGACACGCAAACCGAATATTTCTGATTATAAACTGCAAGTTGAAGGATGTACTGTTACTCCATCAAATACTGTAAAAGATCTAGGCGTTATATTAGACAGCAACCTGTCATTTCAAAATCATATCTCAACTGTCACAAAAACAGCCTTTTTCCACCTAAGAAATGTTGCCAAGTTACAAAATATTCTATGTGTTGCTGACGCGGAGAAGCTTATTCATGCATTTATGACCTCAAGACTTGACTACTGTAATGCGCTACTTAGTGGTTGTCCTGCATCATCAATAAACAAACTACAGTTAGTTCAGAACGCAGCTGCCAGAGTTCTAACCAGGTCCAGAAAATACGATCACATAACCCCAATTTTATCAACCCTTCACTGGCTACCCATTAAGTATCGTATTGACTTTAAAGTTTTTTTAATCACTTATAAAGCCTTAAAGGGTTTAGCCCCTACCTACCTAACAGAGCTTCTATCACACTACAACCCATCACGCTCTCTAAGATCTCAAAACTCAGGACTTTTGATAATACCTAGAATAACTAAATCCACCAAAGGATTGAGCTTTCTCATACGTAGCACCTAAACTCTGGAATATAGCCTCCCCGATACTATTCGAGGATCAGACACACTCGCCCAATTTAAATCAAGATTAAAGACGCATCTTTTCAGCCAAGCATTCACTTAATGCAAAATATGCTAAATAAACCACCAGGAGACTGCTGACATTAGATATTATTTACTAGGTCTTTTTTATAACAAGTTAAACTATTCATGTTCTGTGTTTTAGCCTTTTTTTGTATTTTTCATTTTTCCCCTGTAAAGCTGCTTTGGAACAATGCAAATTGTGAAAAGCGCTATATAAATAAAATGTAATTTAATTTAATTTATGGTGGCAGATCGTTTTAAGATAAAGGTATGTTGCTTTTGCATGAAAACAAACATTGAGTGGATTCAGGCTTTAAACGTGAGTACATGAATGCACTCATGGGTAAAAATACACAAAACAAGCACGCTTGCACCTCTCTGAAGCACACAGAACTTATTAAAACTGCTGCTGAGATAACCATCAAAACATACACACCCAGAATATAACCGACGCGCAACACACCTATACTGCACCACAGCAAACAACCAAATTCCTAGTGACTACAATAGGGAGCTCCATGTAGAAACTTGTCTGAGGTGAAACTCTCTCAAAACTATACTAAATGCAAGCAAACTGGATTGAAAAAATAAGTTGTTAAAGGAAATTTCAACTGTTTTAGTTATCAGCCTACTGTATTCTCATGGTCTTACCTGTCCACAGGTGAGAGTGTGCTTTTCGACAAGACTGACCCTTTCCAGCACCTCAGTGAAGATATACAGGGGCAGAGAGAACAGCACCAGTGTCCGAAGATTCATTTGTCCCCAATTCTGTACACAAATCCTGTTCCCAATGAAAACTAAGAGTGCGTGCAACTCTTCCCTTCACTATGAAGCGCTGTGCTACGTTTTACACAATGAGACAGGGGGAGGAAGAGAGCAAGATAGAGAAAGAGGAGGGAGGGAGAGAGAGAGAGAGAGAGAGAGAGAGAGAGAGACAGGGAGAGAGGGAGAGAGAGAAAGACTATAGTGAGTAATATTTGGGCATTACTCAATTCTGTATATACATTTCTTCATTTTGATTAACTTCTTATTGTAATAATGTGAAAGACTGACAGCAAGGCAAGGACACATGAAAGCTGTGATAAAACTGTTATTACATACTTTTTCTAAATACATGAAATATTACTTTTGTACTTCTTAAAAATAAATATGAACATGTTTTCTTTACAGTATTTGAGGTGTGGAAATAATAAATGCAGAAAGATACTACATTTTGTTAAATTTTAAAACAAAAAGAATCATTTTACCTAAACACACACACACAAATGTTGCGTTTCTAATTTTTTAATGGTCCAGTGGTTGAGTGGCTAAATTTGCATTACCCTGTTGTTTACAATGTCCTTTATTAAGTACTGTCCTTCAGAAACTAAATCATTTATTTATTTCACCCTTAACAGTGACATTATTATCCATGTTTTTTGGTAGAACTACACTAATATATTTTAAACTGTTGTTGCTGTAGCAAAGCCATGGTTAATTTGTGAATACGATTTAACTAATAATAACAATGGATTTAGTTTTTATTAGTATTAAACCATGGTCAATAGCATTTGTATGAATCCTGCTATTATTTAGTTTAGTAACATATACAGGTGTTAACATTTATTTTCATATATGAAAGGTAATCATGATATTTCTACAGTAAATGAAAAATCAGTCAAACTAAATCTGTTTTAAATAATATTTTTTTGTAAGAGAATTAAAGGTGACTTAAAAGTGTAAAATATTACAATATAAATACTATAGTTTAAAGTTTGCTTGAGTTAGAAAAAGAAAAACAACTTACCAACTGATAGCACAGAAGACTGTGGGATGAGGTGTGGAGTGATCTGCTGTATGTCGAAGCAGGAACTGTTTAGAATAACAAATATCTGAAACCATCACATCACTGTAAATAATGAAAGAATAATGACAGTTTTTTTTTTAAACCAAAATAAAAAAAATGTACATAACAGCAGGGCTGCACATGGTATTTTATTGGAATTATTGACCTAATTATTTATATACTATTAATCCCTATTGGATCCGTTATTGTTATTCTCTATAATTATTAGGGGTAAAGCCCCAAAGGGCAGCCCATAGAAACGTACATGGGAAAATGAAGAAAATGTGCATGAAAATGTGTTATCATGACATATTTGGAGTCTCTAACTCAAACCCTCTAGCGTCAGAAACAATCCAAATAATCTTTAATTTTGGCAATAATAACTTAAACTATTAGTTGTTGAAACAATTTTGTTTCTATTTTTCTTTGAAAAACCTACTTTTTCAAATTCCTCCCAGACCGTTTGTCAGATTTGCACAAAATTAGGGATGTAGCCTACTATAGATAAAATCATGCCAAAAAGATTTGCATATACGCAGGATAACATTTGTAAAAGCGTATACATGGCATTGCAAGCATAAAATAAATTTGCATTCGTAAAAAAGTTTTGTAAAGGTGTAAATCAAGCTGTGAGCAAAATGAAACAAGTTTTGCAGCATTCTAAGTTTGTTTAAGTCCCCAAGCAATCGCCGTCATTTTAATGTCTCGGTTAGACAATATAGGTGTATAGCCTGGCTATGAGTAACCCACTTCTAGCCCAAATAATCATGAATTTTGTTACATGTCGTTTTTGCCTTCGAAAACGATGGGTTATGTTGGGTAACCTAGTTCTATGAATAATTTCAAAACGGCATACTGTGGCGTGTTGACTGAAATGAAATAGAACTTTGATCATATGATGAATGATATTACATCTTGTAAACATAACCAGTTTATTTGACAAGTTTTGTGCGTAGCCACGATTAAGCTCCAATTTAGACCGGTTATTTGTAGCCCACGTATAGTCAAGACTGGTTCATTTTCGTTCTTTGGCCATGCATTTATATTTTAAAAATATCAGCAAGATGCAGTGTCCTTTCATTACATGGTCGATCTGTAGTCATGATTTAGCCCTAAATTGGATGGCTGTGTGTAGTCTGCTTTTAGTCCATCCGGCGAAATGGAGGCGATTTATGGTCTAATTGTAAAGTCTATAGCCTTGATTTAGACCTATTTAGAATAGGTATTTAGATTTGTGTACCAATGTGTTTAATGTGTTCAAGTGTTTTCATGTATATGTCGCCCATGCAGATCATTTTTGCTGTAATTCACAACATTAATGTACATTCTTTTAATGTTTATTTATAAAAATGCATATCAATCTCAACCACTAGATGGCTGAGACATGGTAGCAGGTTGTCGCTCCTTGGGTAACGCAACACCGCTGCCAGATGTTGCTATAACGTTTCCGCCATGTTATTGCACAACAGGGAAAATGAAGCACAGCACAGTGGTGAATACACGGCACTCTTTAAAGAGACATATGGTCTACACCAAACAAGGACAATTTCTATTTGATCTAGTATGTATCAATGTTTTCGATTTCTCATGTGTTCATTATTTAAGTAATTTGTAATCATATGAACTGTTTGTTTATTGCATTTCAATTTTCATTTATAAATTCTCTGTGTTGTAATTTTCTGTAATGTATTTCTTCTATAAATTAGAGTGGTCCATGATGTCCCGGTCCGGGTCCCAACATCTTTCCTCCGGTCCATAACCCTCCCAGTCGACCAGATACTGGAATCCCCGACCACGTCGCTGAGAGTCAAGGACCTTTCTGACCCTGAAGGCGGTAGAGCCGTCAATGATCAGAGGAGGAGGGGGAGCCGACTCACAGAAGAGTTGCAAATTAGCTATTGAGTGCACAATTAATCTCTTCCCTGCTTGAGTCTGATTTGTTGATTCAAACTCAGGTGAGACACATCTAGCACAGAGCTTGCAAGTATCCGTTTCTATCTATAGAATAGCTGCTTTAAGTTTGTGCCTCATAAAGATGATTTTTATTGGTGTTCAGAAATCGCTGCCATGCTTTCTCACCTCACCTCACTCTCTCTCTTTCTCCCTCTGTTTCTCTCTCATCATTATTTTAACATGCAGCTAAAACCGCTACACCGTCATTTATACGACGCATCTTTTCCTTAGCCGAGAGCCGCAGTCGGCCAAGTTGCATGGGTTTGGCCCGTCCGCAGGGATCAGAGTTTTGTGAAGCAAAGACCAAGGATCCATTTGGACGGACAAATACGACTTGATGCGCTGGCGGACCTCTCTTCTAGCATCCAGCCGAATGGTCAAATCAACCAGTCTGCCAAAGTCGCCGGGGAAATCCTGGGCGTAAATCTCATCTTTGATGTCAGTGACAAGCCCCTCTAGGAATCAAACAATCAGAGCTTTCCAGGCATTCCAGGAGCACGTGGCAGCCAGGGTACGAAATTCGATGGAATAGTCTGTAACTGACCTACCGCCCTACCGCATTTACTTAAGGCAGCAAGAAGCCTTCCTCCCGAAGACTTGAAAGGTCGGAAACGTCGTAAACGTCACCATCGTAAAGCAGTGGGTTGTTTACCCGGGGCTCGGGAGGTAGACCTTGGGAGGGTTCCGACCGGAAAGAAAGGTCATGCACTAAGGTGGACAAAGCCTCCACCGGCTGCTGGTCAGGCGAGGTGCGAACAACATCCAGAGGAACACGGCGAAATGCCCTGTAGGGGTTTTAAACGGCATCTTCCACTAGTCCCCCTCTCTTATCCGGACAAGATGGAAAGCATTGTGGAGGTCTAGTTTCATGAAGAACATTGCGCTATGCAATAGCTCGAAGGCCGACGACATAAGCTGCAACGGGTAGCGATTCTAAATGGTTATGTCATTCAGGCAGGGACGCAAAAAGCCATCCTTTTTCTTCATGAAACAAAATCCTGCACCAGTCGGGGACTAGGAGGAACGAATAACACCGGCCGCCACAGAATCACTCAAATATTTCTCCATGGCTGTCCGTTCAAGGGCACGGTAGAGAGGTGCCTGGGAGAAGGTATAGCACTCTTAGTCGGGCCAGCCGAAGTGAGGATCCAGTACGGTCAGAAAACCGGGAAGACAGTGGCGAAATGGCAATCCTGCGGAAGAGCAACCACCAGTACCAAACAGGGGGAAAAAAGATTAGTGACAAGACAAGAAGCTAGTGATACTATCAGTTAGAAAAGAACAAACTGGCAACTGAAAGGAAAGGAAAGCTGAAGGTGAGTATACAGTGCATCGGGATAATATCTTCACTTTTTCCACATTTTGTCATTTTACAGCCTTATTCCAAAATGGATTCAATTCATTATTTTCCTCAAAATTCTACAAACAATACCCAATAAAGACAAAGTGAAAGAAGTTTGTTTGAAATCTTTAGAAGCAAATTTATTAAAAATAACAAAAAGTGTGAATACTTTCCGGATGCACTGTAAAGTGAAGGAAGATAATGAGGGGCAGTTGTGGCCTAATGGTTAGAGAGTCGGACTCGTGACCAGAAAGTTGCCAGTTCGATCCTCAGGGCCGGCAGGTAACGACTGAGGGGCCCTTGAGCAACCCCTACTTGCTCCCTGGGCACTGCAGTGATAGCTGCCCACTGCTCCGGGTGTACGTGTGTTCATGACTTGCTGTGTGTGTGTTCACTACTCTCTGGATGGGTTAAATGCAGAGGGCACATTTCAGATATGGTAACTGACAAAATAGGTCACTTTCACTTTCATATGAGGAACAGGTGCGAGAGAGCGTGAGTGAAAACAGAGACGGCCAACAAAAGGGACTGGAATGTCAAACCCGAGTACTGACATATGGTTCTATTCTTGCGCTATGGTTAAACGTCTATTAGATTTTCACTGACAGCCGAAATTTTGCCTTGTCTTAGCTTAGATGTCCAGGCTATGTTTGGATGGCTATTAGACGTCTTGAAGCAAAATTGCGTGATGGGTATTATCATAAAATTGTGAGTCTGTTTCGTTTTCTTGATCAGAGGATGTTAGGCTACATAAGACATTTAAATCACATATAGGACACAAGTGAATAAAAATTGTACGTGTGCAGTTTATATATATATAGAATTTTAACTTAAACAAATTTGGAAAATATTTTGGTTGACTTCAAAAGCTCTAATAGAATTTTAGAAGTGTTATGTGAGAATAAGCCTCAGTTAAGCTAATGCAGACCACTTAAAATGGTTAAAAGCATTAATGAATGATTTATGTTAAAGCTGTCACGGTTCATGAGTCTGTGGGTTCATTTTTGTCGTCTCTGTCTAGTGTTTGTGTGTTCGAGTGTTTGTGTGTTCGATGCCTGACCACCAGCTGACAGGCTAAACAGACAGCGACAGCTGCAGCACGTTAGCGCTGCCTATATCTGGCAGGCGTATGCATGGTGTGTTGCCAGTTCATTCATTTATGTTCTTTGTCAGTCCTTGACTGTTTCTAGATTCTTGTCACTCACCTCGGAATACGCCTCAGATAGCACAGGTACAACTGTAAGATGTCTGCTAAAGATCTGGACATCTGCAAAACATCTGCTTTGTAAAAACATCCGCTAAACATCTTAGAAAG
Organism: Barbatula barbatula; assembly: GCA_037178815.1. Classification (NCBI taxonomy): domain Eukaryota; kingdom Metazoa; phylum Chordata; class Actinopteri; order Cypriniformes; family Nemacheilidae; genus Barbatula; species Barbatula barbatula. The sequence goes on from CM074086.1 coordinate 2,883,367, forward strand.
AGCTGTTGTACATCCATTCTAAATCATACACATCTTACAGACATCTTCTAGAGGTCTATATGACATCTGACGTCCCAGAGACATAAGGCAGATAAGCAAACGGTATCTGCCAGATGTCTTGCAGATGAAAATGCAGAGATAAAATAGATGTCTGCCAGATGTACGTGTGCTACACTCTAGTTGGACTACCCACTTGAAGGTGGATTACCAATGTGTTCGCGTGAACTGGTGGATTATTACCAGCTGGAGTTTCCTTGGTTGATGTTTCCAGTTGTCTCACCTCTGTTGTTATAAAAAAAAATATATATACACTTTTTTTTTTTTTTGTTACAGTAATAAATTTTTTTTTTTTTTTTTTTTTTTTTTTTTTTTTTTTTTTTTTTTTTTTTTTTTTTTTTTTTTTTTTTTTTTTTTTTCTCTCTCACTGTGTGGTGGGTTTTTTATATTCTTTAAAAATTTTTTTTTTCACTGTTTTTTTTTTTGAATTAAAAAAATTTTTGTTTTAGAGATAAATGAGAAAATTTGTTTTTTCAAAAAAATGTTCTGTCAGAGCAGCTGCTCTATATTCAGCATTGTCTTCTTATTTAATAACATAATGTGAAAATGAGTGGTACGTGCAAATTTGGATGTTACTATTTGTACATTTAACAAATATTTGTGAAGATGGCCGCCGCGGTGTTGCGTGCTGCGGCTGCTGGTGCGGTATTTTCTCGTACGAAACCCGAGGTTTATGAAACCTCTAATGGGAAAGTGATAGTGGAAATAGTTTTTAAACTTTATTTCTATTAAAATCAAGACACTATCACACAATGAAATTGTTTTGTTAGCCTCAAACAACTTCTCCTCTGACTGGATTGAGCATTCCAAGAGACTTCTCTTTGAATTGTGCCCGACAACGCAACGCAATGTCAAGCACAAAGGCGCTCAGAAGGATATTAATAACATTAAGGACTGCTTGAAAGTGCTCAATGAGCGCGGGGAAGACATTCCCAGGTTTGTCTCTCACTTCCTGGATGAACTCCCACCTGTTGGGTTTGGCAACATGGATGCCTCGGCGCTACTCGGCAGGATGGAACGGTTGAGTCGGGAAGTTTCTACTCTAAGGGGAGCTCTGGGAACGCAGGCAAGCGTGAGTGAAAAACTTGGGGCGGCTACTGCGGCTCTAGATCGCCGGATGACGGATATAAAGGAAATTCGTAGATCCTCTGGCCGGGCTGGTGCTTCGTCAGGATCCCAGGAGAGCGAAAAGCTGGGGTCGGCGGATCCTGTCTGCGAGTCTGTGGGAGCGGCTGTGAGTACCCAACCTCCGTCACCAGCATGGAATACTGTCGTGAAGGAAGGGAGGCGTAAGCCTCAGAAGCCCCCAAAAGTGGCCATGCAACCGAAACCTGGCGGCATGCAGAACCGTCTAAAGCGAGAGCGCAAAATGGGAATTGTTGGTACCGGCACAGTGAGTAACATCCCAGTAATTAAAACTAAACTGGTGAGTGTCTTTGCAACTAGATTTTCCCCGGATCTTGATGCGGTCACTCTGCGTGAGTATTTGAGTGAAAAACTAGGCAACTCTGTGATGTGTCGGAAGATTGATTCTACCCGCAACAGATTCAGTTCGTTTCATGTTACTGCTGAATGTAATGAAGTTGATGAAATGTACGAGCCACAACTTTGGCCGGCGGGGATCTATGTACGTCGCTACTTTGAGGCTCGCAGTCCCAAAGCTAACAGTGACAGCGCGGCCCATAGATCAGGAGGAGAGGCTGGCCCACAGCAGCAGCGCTCTGTGTCTGTTCTTACACCTGTAGCTCCACAGCGGAGCAGCAGTCAGGCTGAGGCTTGAGGTTAATAAACATAGATGGATATCAATATCGTGTCATATAACGCACGAGGACTGCGCGTTGGGCACAGTGAAGCAGACAAATCGCGCCGCCTAGTAGTGGATACACTTTTGGAGGCCTGTGATGTACTATGTATTCAAGAAACGTTTTTACCAAAGCAGGATTTAGAGGGGTTAAATTCCCTGCACAAAGACTTTTATGGAGCGGGTGAATCTACTACTGACCTGAGTACCAGGATCGTTCGTGGTAGAATACCTGGCGGTGTTGCCCTGCTATGGCATAAAAAATATGATCAGCTGGTTAAGGTGGTTAGACTGGATGTTGATTGGGCTATAGGAATTGAGTTTAATTGTGGTGATAAAAACTTCATTATCTTAAACATTTACACACCCTATGAGTGTTCTCAAAATGAAGAGGAATATCTTAATAGGTTGGCTTGTGTTATGTCTTTCATTCAAGATAATGTTGCCACGTGTTTTTTTATTGTGGGTGACATGAATGCAGATGTTTCTGATGAGAGCGCCTTATTTGCCAAACATTTAATGCAGTTCTGTTCTGATAATGGTTTAATTCTGTCTAGCAAAGTGCTCTTGCCTGATAGCAGCTACACTTATATTAGTGAGGCATGGCACACAACCTCATGGCTAGATCATTGCATTTGCACAGCTGATGCACATGATTCTATAGAGGCAATAAAAATTAATTATGAATTTGCCACTACTGATCATGTGCCTTTTTCCTTATCTGTAAGTCTAGGCAATATACCTGCTCTTGTGTCTGTAGATAATATGTGTGTGAAAAAAATAGATTGGTCTAATCTGAATGAGGAGGACCGTAAAGAATATTATATCCAGTCTGACATCATGTTGAATAACATTGAATTACCTAAAGATTCTACAGTATGTTATGATATTAATTGCAAGAACCCTCAACATGGTATTGAGCTGTGCACCCTGTATGAGAATATTGTGAAGTCCCTCCTTGTTTCGAGCAGGCCCTTGTATAAGACACATAGATTGTACAAAGTTAAGCCAGGTTGGAATGGCCATGTGGAAGAGAGACATGCTGAGGCAAGAAGGGCCTTTAAAGCATGGGATGAGTCAGGCAGACATAAACACGGCCCCTTATTCGAGTACAAGAAACAGGCAAATGCAAAGTTTAAATATGCTTTACGTCTGATTAAGAGGAAGGAAAATGCAATGAGATCGGACTCTCTAGCGAGGAAGCTGCAATATAATAGTCCTACTGATTTCTGGAAAGAAATCAAAAGAATGAATAATTGCAAAACATCGTTACCAACGAATATTGATGGTGTCGACGGCTCGGAAGAAATAACTCAACTGTGGCAGAAACATTACTATGAGCTGTTTAACTGTGTTAAAAGTAAGTCTCTTACAATGGGTGACATTGATAGTAATGAAGATGCAACTGTTCTACCCCAAGAAATATATGATGCAATTATGATGCTAAAGGATAATAAGGCATGCGGCATGGATGAAATATCTGCGGAGCATTTAAAATTTGCAAGTAGAAAACTATGTCCCCTAATTGCTATTTGTTTTACTGGGTTGTTAGCTCATGGTATTCTACCTGATTCTATTTTATCTGTCATACTAGTACCTATCATTAAGGAAAAAGCTGGTAAGATTAACAGCTTGGATAATTACAGGCCTATAGCTCTAGCCAGTATTTTATCCAAGGTTTTGGAGAGGATTATACTGAATAGGCTGGAACATTTTGTCTTGACCTGTGACAATCAGTTTGGCTTCAAACCTAAACATGGCATGGATATGTGTATTTATGCCCTAAAGGAGGTTTTGGACTTGTATAATAAGCATAATTCCACAATCTTTATGTGCTTTATTGATGCCTCTAAAGCCTTTGATCGGGTAAATCATGAGAAGCTATTCTACAAATTGCACAGCAGAGGGGCACCCAAATATCTAGTCAGAATCTTAGCCTTTTGGTATGCCCATCAGTCAATGTATGTGAAATGGGGTAACTCCATGTCTGCCTCATTCAATGTAAGTAATGGAGTTAGGCAGGGAAGCATCTTATCTCCCTTTCTCTTTAATATTTATATGGATGATCTATCAAAGTTGTTAAATAACTGTGGTACAGGCTGTATGGTTGGGGACTCCATCATCAACCATCTAATGTATGCAGATGACCTGGTTATTCTTTGTCCATATAGTGCTGGCCTTCAGCAGCTACTAAGGGTCTGTTCTCAATATGGCTCAGAGTTTGATATTGCGTTCAATTCTAAGAAGTGTAACATAATGATTGCTAGAAGCAGGGAGGACAATAAACTCTCATTTCCTGCTTTTTATCTGTCTGGTATTTTACTTAGAGTGTGTGTTGAGGTCAAATACTTAGGACACTATATAACTGATGACTTGTCTGATGATAGGGACATTCATAGACAGTACTGTATGTTGTATGCACAAGCTAATATGCTGAACCGCAAATTTAGCATGTGTTCACTATCTGTGAAGACCACACTTTTTAAAGCTTTTTGTACTCCGTTGTACACTGCCCACTTGTGGCGGCGCTATAAAAAAAGCAGTATGTGGAAACTCAATGTGGCGTATAATGATGGTTTGAGGCTGCTGCTCAAATTGCCACGATGTTGCAGTGCGAGTCAAATGTGTGTAAGTGCTAATGTATTCACGTGCCCTGCTGTACTCAGGAATCTCATGTACAGATGTATGTGTAGATTGGCAGTGTCTCATAATAGCATCATCGCAACATTAGTGAACCCTGCATTGAGTGCGGTTATGTTCACTTCAAAACTGTGGAACCATTGGCGTTCTAGCCTGTATGTTAACATTTGAACACTTTTGTGTATTGTGTAATTTTGACTTTTGTAGTCAATATTTTATTGTATGTGTCTGATCCTGTATTGTTATTTGTTTTTTGTACTATGTGGGTGCTATGGACCATTTTTTATGTGTCCTGAATAAAGAATAAAAAAATAAAAAAATAAATAAAATAGGCCTAGGGATTTGAGATATACGCAAAATAGGTATGAAAACACTTCAATGTAAAGAATATTTTAACGTTATAATACAACTTAAGCGACAATGCATTTTTTTAGGTATGACATCATACGCACACTATTTTATCATATTTTAGATTTAATACAATAGTATCACGTAGTATTAATGTGATTAATACTAAAATAATGCAGCAGGGTAAAGACATTTCCGATCATTATTTAGTTTCCTGTATCATACACATGGCTACAAAGTCAACCCCTTTTTATATGTTAGGACCATAACTGCAGCCACGAAAGAATGCTTCTTAGGCCATCTGAACAACTTCTCATTTCCCCAGCATTTCAGATAACTTGGAAGAACTGGATATTGCAACAGAAACTGTTAACTCCAATTTCTAACACTTTAGATTCAGTGGCCTCTCTGCCCTTAAAGAAGAATTGGGAATACTCATGCTGTAAAGAGAACTGCCCAAAAAATGGAGTGCGCCTGGAAGAAAACTAAGTTCAAACATCAAAATGGCATTTATTAATATGTATTCGTGTACAAAATGACAATAAACATCTTTTCCTATTCTATTTTGCCTGGAAACGCTTCCAACACGCTTGCGTGTCGCGTGAAAAATAGGCGTCGGTCTATTCTACATGCACGCGTTTCCGCGCGCTCGAGCCGCGCCGAGAGCGGCTCAGAGCAGGTGTCTAAGTAACAGGGAGCCGAAAAAACGGACACGCCACGCCGAGAGCTCACGCCACGCACCATTCATAATTAGAGGTAATTTATATACTCTATACTTGAACATTGCTTTGAACGTATTACTCAGACTAAAATCATAATGACATGTTTTTCCAGGAATGCTAACAGCAACCCATGATATTATTGCAAATTCAAAAAAATAAGTTTAGCTCATCTGATAGACTTGCAATAGTACCATAAGAGTTGTCCATTATATACAATGCCTATGTATAAATGTTTATGTGTTTGTGTCTGTATATGTGTAAGCATTAGCCTTTTCACTTACCTGCCCTATTTCATATTACTTTTAAGGTTTACTTTACTTTATGTTTGTTCAACTTATGTTGCTTTTCTTGGTTTTGGTTTTCAATTGAAGCTTTCCTGCGGCTCAGTGGTTAGAGCGGGGTCTCCAACCTTTTTGTAAGCGAGAGCTACCAAAATATCTAAAATTGAGGGCTACTTGTTAATAACATACTTTCAAACTTTAAACATGTGATGCCTTATTTTTACGCTCACAGAACCAAATTCAGATTTATTTCAGATATTTTTGCACTTGAATTTATTAAAGCTTATAACACTTGCTAATATTAAACTTTTATGACGATGTAGCCTTGGCTGATTGGTATAGTCACAGATTTGTCAACTGTCTTGAGCATTATTGGTGAGACCTGTGCTTAGCGGGCACCTTACAGAGTTCATCCGGGCTACCAGGTGCCCACGGGCACCACGTTGGAGAACACTGGGTTTAGAGCATGGTGATAGCAACGCCAAGGTCATGGCTTCCATCCCAGGGTATTGCACATACAGTGCAAATATATATACAAATATACAATCGCTTTGGATGAAAGCGTCTGCCAAATGCGTACATATAAATGTAAATTATATTCACTTTAACACACTTTTTTCAACTCCTACTAATGTAGGTCAGAGGATTGAAATGTTGCTATTGTAAATAAATATTGGTATGTAGCATCTCGAGGCTTATTAGTTATTAAAAGCTTTTTAGATCAAATGGTCAGAAAACTCGGAAAGTAGTTTGTTGGTTAATTATATAGTTGTCGACACTGAGGTTCAGGGTTGAGAAACACTGCACTAACTAAAGTTGAAAAGGGAAATCCCATTAGCTGGTAGACTGGGAAAGCGGGGAGCTGCGCAGGCCAGCAGAACAACCTGAGGGCACAGGAGAGGCAGGAAAACAGACATGCGGCTTTGAGCACTGGAGCCAAAGCAGGACAAGACAGGTAAGCCAAATCTTTAAACCATGACTGTGGTAGTCAGAGCTATGGAACTAACCAAAATGGTTAAACACAGGGAACTATGTAGGGGAAGGTATAAATGAAACAGAGAACCAGTGAGAGAGGTGATGAGCAAACAAGCAGGGTAACAAGGGGGGCAGGTCACAACGCCATGTGCTCAGCACAACACCACATGACAAAGAGACAACAGAAACACAGGTGACCAGACCAGAGACCTGACATTAATACAACTATAAATCAGAATAAGTGTTACTATTTTTAGTTTTTTTCAAATGAAATATATATGTCTCTTGAGAACATTATATTTACAAATAATCAAACCAAATTACCTGTTTGGGACATTTGACCGTCGTTTCTTGACTTCAAAACCGAAAGACACTGGCTACAGTAAAATTGAGCTAATAAAATATTTCAAATTCACATTTCATGTCCATTTTTTCACATGTGGCAAGTACCCGTGTAATAAGCAGGATAATGTACAAATGATAAACACTGTCAGGGCTTATTTCTGCGATAAAAAACGGATGACTGTACATGTTCCCTTACTTAAAGCATTACCTAAGGGGACATCAAATTGAATTATCTTTTTTGGCCGGACAGTCCGGATTTTAAGCCCCCTGTCCGGCGTCCGGCGCAGCATCAAGCCGGACACTCATTTGTCCTCCTTTTCGGAGTTGCACTTTAAAACGCCCTCTAAAACCTTTATTGGGACGCAGCAGCACAGCGTCTGACGCCGTAAGATCTCCGGTCAAACAAATGATTGGCTGAAAGAGGTGTCAAATAAATATCTGATATATCATTGGTTAAAAACGTAAACAAGCCTCCACGAATTGAGGTGGAGTCCACATACTGGCTACGTCACATCATAATGTTAACACGCCGAAACGTCCAACATCATTTAATCCAGAATGGACAAAAGAGCACGAATTCATATCAAAAAGCAGTAGAGATGCTTTCCATGGATTTTGCACATTATGTCGCTGTGAAGTGGACGTTAGTTGTAAAGGGAAAGCCGCCATTGACCGACATGCCAGCACTGAAAAACATAAAGGTAACCGACGAGCTGCAGCTTCCCTTAGGTCTTAATTTCGAGAGGCAACATCACCTCAGGATGACAAAATCTGCGCAGCAGAGCTTTGTAAAGTCTATCATGCAGTCAAGCATCACCAGTCATACAGGAGTGTCTTGAATAAATACAAATACTGTGAACAAACACTTTTTTGCCTCTTCTGTTATAGGTCTACATCAAGATATGTCGTAGATCAAATTGTCTGGCAATGAATAGAGTAGGCTATTTCAGAATCATGATACCATAGATATGATAGACAAAATTGTATTGTATTTGCGAGTGCACCAGATGCAGTTTTTCTTGCCTAGTATTAGTGTAGTTTGTGTCTCTGTCCCTTTTATGGATTCCTGAGTGCTTTATCAAACAGGTGAAACTGTTTCTTCTTTGTGTCTGAGTGTGGCCTACACCATTACTGATATATTGAAAATCTAGTCTTTTCTATTTTTTACTCAAGTATGTTTTTTTCGTAATAATGCTTACTGTTTGTAAAAGAAAGTATTCGATTTTTTATTTACTCTTGTTTTAAAGCTAAAAACATTAAACGTGTAAAAAGATTAAAAGTGTAGTGGCGTAAAAAGTATGATATGCTTTAATGTTGTAAGTCATTAAAAACCTTTAAGAAATTATTCAAAGACACGCATTTTATTCAAACCTGTAAACACAACACGTGTGTTTACAGTCTTTTTGGATTTGACATACAGTATGGGCGTGAGTAGATGAGTACACTGATAAAATCTAAACTTTGAGATATTTTGCATAACTTCCAGCTATTTGTTATCTGTGTTACTGCTCCAAATGTTGGACACGTGCCATAACCCTTTCTGAACACACGTAAGGCATCTGGAAACACATGAAACCGTTGAGAACTTGTCTGATCACATGTCAGTTCACTGCACCAAAACAATTCTGACTGGAACATACAGTACTGCCCTGCAAAGGCAAGCGCAGAAACTTTATTTTTGGTCAAAATTAGTTACTAATATTTTTGGGACAGTCAAGACCTGCTTTATTATGTGGATTAGAATCTTAAATTAAAATGTTGATGTTCAAAAATGTGTACCTTGCTAGACTGAGTTTATTGTAGACTTTGTTGCTTTGTTGTGGGGAACAAACACACAAATAACATTTCATGTTTCATTCCATTTCACAGTGAAATTTACATACATTTTACTATTGGTCTAGGATCGTACGTCATTCCTTCATTTAAAAAATAACTGATTCAAAGTGACAGGCTTGTTGTTTAGGTAATCCAGTAGTCAGTCATTATTTCAAATTATTACTTGGCTCGTTGGAATGCTTGATTCTGCTTGGCCAGTCGCAACCTTAAAACCGGAAGTAAACGGCTTTTCCACGCGGAAGGTCCGCATCTGGTGAAATTAGCTAATAAAATATTTCAAATTCACATTTCTTGTCCAGTCCTGATCACACTGTTGGGACTTATTTCTGCGGTAACAACCGGATGCCTGTACATTATCCCTTACATAAAAGGTCAAGAGATTTTTGGCACAGAATGCGTCAGTTGACCGATCACAATCAAGTATTATAAAGAGTGACCTAATAATTTCTAATATTTTGATATTTATTCATTCTTCTTTACACTTGGCATTTGCATTTTGATTCAATTTATTGTCATTACACACATACAAGTACAGTGCAACGAAATGTATTCAGCATGCCATCACAATGCATGCCATCACAATGAATATCAATCAACCAATCAGGAGATGGTGGCTTCTGAACATACACTCTCACCACCAAGCAGACGTCCATGTGACGTTGCTTTTGGGGCTAAATCACGTTGGTCCTTTATACAGCCCGAAAATAATAGTTGAAAATTGGTCTTTGTTTAGGCCGTCCGATTTGGAATAATTTAGCCCAAGTTCAATTTAGCCCACATACAGCCATAAAAAAAATTGAAAGCACAAGACAATTATTCCTAGATGAAAATGTGATGTAAATTACACCCATTCGGTACATGTGCGAATATATTAGCTAGCTACTATTATAAAACTTCCCAGTAAATAAAGATACACCCAAAGAAATTGTAAAAATTGTATTCTGTAACGTCACACCAGCAGAGGGAGCCGTACCCTGAATACTGACTGAGATCAACTACCTCTTCTGCTTCTACATTGACTTCCTGTTTGGTGACTATTTAGCCAGAGAAGCTACATCCATGCTTTGCGATGTATTGCCAGTTACACTGCCTTACCGAGTGTGTCCCTTTGGTTTCCTGTTTGTCGACCACGTGTATGATTCTGCCTGTTTATCATTGATTGTCTGGATTATCCCTTGCGATTTGGCTGCCTGATTGGACTGGTTTTCTGGTATTGACCCACTGCCTGTCTACGATATCTGTTTGTTTCTGTTGCTGCTCAATTAATGCTCCTCAGCAAATGGATTCTACTTCGGACTCCGCGTCCTCTTTACAAATTCAGATGAATGCAGACATATTTTCCAAGTCTTATAATGTAAAATGGAGGCTCATTTTACACATTTACACAGCTTCTGTACCACATAAAAAGTCTCATGCTACGTTAAATAATACATTACATTAAAACAATTATGTATATATTTACAATGTTCTCTTGTACATACAAATAAATCTACATCCATGGCCAACCAATCCCCTGACCTCCATATGAATATTTATGTTTACTGAATCACATCTACATGCAACTACATGCATGCTAGACCCTATACCTACAAATCTACTGAAAGAGATGCAGAAATTATAGATCCTCTACTTAGCATTATTAACTCATCTCTGACATTAGAACATGTGCCTAAAGCATATAAGGCTGTTATAAGGCCCCTTGTCAAAAAACCCATCTCGACCCTGGAGAACTATTTAACTACAGACCTATTTCGAATCTACCTTTCTTATTTGAGTTGAGACTACTTTTTCCAGAACTTTAGATATGTTCCTTCCTCCAAAGGAATGCGATTAATGAAGATTTCCAGTCTGGATTTAGAGCACATCACAGTACAGAGACTGCTCTGATTAGAGTTACAAATGATCTGCTTATGGCGTCTGACCGGGGTTGTATCTCCTTATTGGTGCTGCTAGATCTTAGGGCTGCATTCGACACCATTGACCACAGCATGCTCCTACATAGACTCGAAAATGATGTCGGTATTAAGGAAATAGCTTTGAAATGGCTTAGATCTTATTTATGCGACCGTTTTCAATATGTAGCAATAAACAATGAGGTATCACGCAAATCGCAAGTCCAGTACGGTGTACCACAGGGCTCAGTCTTAGGGCCTATGCTCTTCACATTATACATGCTACCTCTAGGAGATATAATAAAGTGACATGGAGTAAGCTTTCACTGTTATGCTGATGATACTCAACTTTATATTTCCTCGAAGCCTCATGAAACACAGCAATTCCATCGAATAGTGGAATGCATAGTCGATATAAAAAAGTGGACGAGTAGCAATTTTTTATTACTGAACTCGGACAAAACTGAAGTGTTACTTATCGGACCGAAAACCGCCCTACGTAACAACCAAGAATACTGCTTAACTGTTGATGGATGTTCCATAAAACCCTCATCTTCAGCTAAGAATCTTGGCTTTATATTCGATAGTACTCTATCATTTGAGAACCAGGTCGCCAACACCTGTAAAATTGCGTTTTTCCGTCTTAAAAATATATCTAAACTACGTCATATGCTGTCACCATCAGATGCAGAGAAGCTTATACATGCCTTTATGACATCAAGACTAGACTATTACTGTAATGCACTATTAGGTGGTTGCCCTGCAGGCCTATTACAAAAACTACAACTGGTCCAAAATGCGGCAGCTCGAGTTCTTACGCGTACAAAAAAGTATGAGCATATTAGCCCGGTTCTGTCAACCTTGCACTGGTTACCAATAAAGCATAGCATAAACTTTAAAATCTTGCTTATTACCTATAAAGCCTTGCATGGTTTAGCTCCTCACTACTTGAGAGAACTTCTAACGTATTATAGTCCATCACGTGTACTATGCTCTCAGGTGTCAGGTCAGTTGGTAATACCTAGAATTTCAAAATCAAGTGCAGGCGGCAGATCCTTTTCCTATCTAGCGCCTAAACTTTGGAACAGTCTTCCATGCACTGTCCGGGAGGCAGACACACTGTCAGTTTAAATCTAGACTAAAGACGCATCTTTTAATCTTGCATACACTACACTATCATAATATATATACCAAAGGTAAAGGCTGCACTAGTTAGATCAACCGGAACCAGGAACACTTCCAATAACAACTGATGCATTTGTTGCATCAAAGAGTGCAGAAAAGTACTCTACTCTCAGCCAGTCTTGTCTCAATGTTCCAAGGTTACTAGAGCGGGCAGGACGCAGTCCAAGGTTACCGGAGCGGGCAGAGCGCAATCCATACCCAGACCTGACAAATGCTGTGATGATAGAGCTGGACGAAGGATGTGGCGACTCTACAAAACTTCAGCCCCTATTAGATCATTAATGATAATATTAAATTAGCTTTTTTTATTTTGCCTTGTTGTGCAAGCACTGTCGAGCTTGTGCAGAGGCTGCAGCTTTTGCCAGAGGGGAACTGGAATCCCCTGGTAAGGCATTTGCATACTGTTTTGCACTGGCCGGGGAGGCTGCTAGAATTTATTTGTCTTATTTAATTAACACTGCATAAAGGAATTTATTGTGTGTCTGATATTTGACCTGTGTTTTGTCTTGCATAACCTTTTATGTTTTGCTTATAGTCAATGTTTTCTTGTACAGCTGCTTTGTATCAATGAAAATTTTAAAAAGCGCTATATAAATAAAGCTGACCTGACTTGACATCTCTACGCACAGCTAAAAAAAGAAAGATTTGGAACCCATTTCTCAGATTGAGATGTTGTTCTAAATAGCCAACAAATAATTATTTAATTTCTGTTATCTTGTCTTTTTGAGAAAAGTAAGAAAAAGAAAAATGTTCACCTCACACATTTCAACCAGATTTACAATACACTTACATGGACATCATTTACGGACATCTTTTCAACAACTTAAAAAATGACATTTTACCTTTCACTTTCAATCCTAATTTTGACGTAAAGGGACGTCCTAGAAAAGATTACCTATCAACCTAATTTGGATGTAAAGGGACATCTTATTATGAACGCCTTTTCACCATATAACCGAATTTTAAAGCTGTTTAGACAGCTGAAAAAAAACATGGTTCCAGGACACACACATCAGATAACATTCTGATCACAAACGACTTAACATTTGTCTTTTAAATGTTATGTGTACAATACCCGGATATCAGTCGCATGATTATGCCAAATGTAAACACAGCCTAATGGATAGCTAAAAATACTCCCAAATACATACAGTACCATCATGTACACAGTCATGTAAAGTGCCTTTGAAAGTATTCACAACCCTTAGTGATTGATCTGTTTAGTTGCATAATGACCTGTAATACAAATTATTTTTTCATGGGTTTGCAACGTTTGATTTGCACAACATGCCTACTACTGTGAAAGCAAAATGTTATGAAGGCCAACATTTATTTGTCATTTGACAAGAAATTGTTCTTTTTGAGGAGTCTGCTACATGTTGTTTGAGAAACGAAACACCTTTTCTTGTTGTATTCTATCTGCTTTTCTCTTCCATAAAGTTGTGGCGTGTATTGCTTAAACACATACATCCATCTCCATTGTGGATATGTCAAGCTCTAGCTATCTTTGGTCTTTGGCCACAACTTCAGAACTAAATTGTAAAAAAAAATGTGTCTGCTTTACTTTAGACTAGCGTAGTTTAGTAAAAATTTAGTAATGTTGTATTTTGCAAATGCTAACAACATGATCTCCCATTCACACTTACATTTATTCATTTGGCAGACGCTTTTATCCAAAGCGACTTACAAGTAGTTTTATACAGTGGCACATTACTGCAGAGCAATCAGGGGTAAGGTGCCTTGCTCAAGGGCCCTTCAGCCATGACCTGCTGGCACTGAGATTAGAACCAGTAACCTTCTGATCACAAGCCCAACTCTGTAACCACTAGGCCACAGCTGACCCATTCATCAACTTTGGCATTACTCCAGGTTACTCTGGCATGTTTTCAGTTGTACAGTAAGGAGCACGGTTACAAATAGAAAAATAATATTCATTTCTCACACATAATTTATTTTAACAATTTAGACAACAATTATTTTTTTCGATCCATAATTTAATTTATATTAAAATAATTATGAAACATTTTAATAAAAATTGATTGTGGTTGTAATGGAATAAAACAAATACAAAGGGGGAATACATATATGTATGTCTGAGAAAGATATGAATGTCTGAGAAATAGATCAGTTCACATTTTGTCTTTCTTTTTTCATGACATCTTAAGTGGTTGTGTGGTAACATTCTCCAGGTGTCAAAACTTGAAGTCGATGCTGCTCTTTACAAAAAACTATATTTACATATACTGTTCTGATTTTGGAATTTATCATCGTCTTTGTCAATCACTGCTACCCTTGAGGTGAGTGGAAAAGGGTAATATTTACTACTGTATTCAGTATGCTGAGTAATTTGATGTTGCACATTGATGCTGTATATACTGCAGGTATGCATGGAACTCAGTGCATGGCTGTTTGTCAGTGTAATAGGTTTGCTCTTAGTAGCTCTGCTCCATTTTCTTTCTTCAAACACTCCTTTCTGGACAAAATTGATGACAAAACTTTCCTGTGATGCTTCTTTTGATTTAATGTCTTTTGCTTAGTACTGCCCTTTATTTTCTGCGAGAACTTTGGAGGGTTTTTCGAGCTGCCTCTGTCTGACACAGGAAGATTTACAGCCAGTCTCAATGCAAGCTGACGTGACACAAGAAATGAAAGACCTTTTGAAAAAAGACGTGGCCAGCATCGAATGTTTCCTTTGCTTTTTTCAGTCCCATTCCTTGAGCTTCCCAGGTCATGTATTAAAGTGGACAGGTCTCTAGGGAGACAGTACTTCTGAATACACCTGAGGAGTTTTGGGATGTGACTGCTGGTGTCAAGACTCTGGAAGCAAACAAATCCAAATCCCTCACCATGAAAATCACTGTGTATTCCTGTCCACAGACAGGAGAGGGCAGCATTGAAAACAGCAGCTGTAGTCGAAGATGAATTTCTTGGTTTTTCGATCAACTCTTCATCATAACACATCTTCTCCTTGTCTTCACACCCACCTTCAACATCACTATACATGCCAGTGTTACAAACTCTGGATGACCCTTTTTTTTCCAAGAGCAAATGGCTCTTTCTCCATCTTAGATAACTAAGTTGAGCATCAAGACTCCATGCGATCAGGATGACACCGCCAGCCTTCTGCACAGCCTGACACTGGCCGTACAGCCACGGCTGGGGTCCCAGCTGAGCCAGAGAGGGCTGAGACCGACAATGCGACCAGTGTGCAAGCCTCACATCCATGAAGAGCTCGTCTTGTAGGCCGGACGCTAAAGAACACACGGCAGTAATGTGGGCAGTATCATCAGACGAACACACAAGCAGTAGGGGTCTTCTTTCAGCACAGCGCCAAACTGCAAAGTAAAAAAGGAAAACACTTTTTGTTCATTTATTTTCTTTAAAAAAACATTTTTCAGACAAAAAAAATCCCTGAATACTGTCCAGTGATGTATTATTGTTGTGTTGAGAATATTATGGTTATGAAGAGTGTATCTTTGTGGGGGTGACACAAATTTTTATTTGCATGATTTGAATCACAAATTCAAAATACCTATGTTTTTGATTGTTTAAATTGATTAAACCATGAAACCAAAAGGTGTTTTAATTGTGTAGCAAAAGATGATGTTCGTGAAGTGGGAAATGCCAGTATGGGAAACGGAGGAAAGCCTGGCTTGTAAACCTGAATCTGCGATTGGAAGGAAGGAGACGAGCCGGATGACTTTCTAAAATGCTTAACGAGGTTTGACGTACCTTAACCATGACCACTGAACCCTACGTTTCTGTCAAGCTTCGTCATAAACACTGCTGTTAAAAGAACGAGTCCTTATTAAACGAAAATGCAATAGATCAGGCGTGACGACTTTCTTCCTCATATAAGTCCACTATAAGGAAACAGCTTAACATAGCATACCAAAACAACAACAAAAAACACATTTCTACAAGATTCAAATCAAATCAAACGTCAGCTGATACTCATTTTCACTTGCATCACCGGCATCGTTTCGTTTCCTCACGGCTCTCGTCCCGCCTTTCTCGTTACATACCCCATTCGCCCCTCACAGGCCAGGGGTACCCCAAGACTGTGCTCTACTTCCAGGGTATGGACAGTCGAGACGTGGAAAAAGGAGACGGAAGCACAAGGAGCAACAGAGACGAGAGAGGAAAAATAAAAAATAAATCTGGTCCGATTCCCTGACACACTGTGGCTCCGTCCTCGGCCAGCCAACAGGCTCTTCCTCGCTGTGCCATGCGGTGGTACTGGACGCTCGAGGGACGGTTCGATCCCCCGGCCCCTGGCAGCCCTTTCGATGGCTCCTCCGGCTGAGGGCAGTTGCTCCTCCCCCTTCATGGCGGACGGCAGCAGGCTCCAGCCCATTGCAAACGGCAGCGACTTCTCCACTCCCTCTCGGACGTCAGCCACCCCACCTTGACCGGCAGTGAACTGTATTACTATACTTTATGGTATAGCCATTTTGGGGCACTGGATCCAAAGAGCTAGTGCTACTTCCAGCCCTATTGCTCCTACCCCTGCTGCCTCCACCTCTAGCAACAGCTCTCCTATGGACACTACGACCACGTTCACCCCGCCACCCCCATCTACATTCGGCAAAGGGTAGAAATGATCACTTGTGTGTCTTCGTGGACACTTGCGCCTTGCACGGCGGTGTCATTGCACTGCAAAGATGTACCGGGAGATGCGTGATCATCGAATGGCCGATCGTCATTAACAAAAAGGCAAATATTCCCCTTAAGAGTCAGAATCGACGCATAACATTTGCAACACATCCTCACGGTACAATTTTTTATAGCCATTTTCCGATTTTCTCTCACAAATCTCACAATTTACTCAGATGCTCTGAACTGCTTCCGCATCACTGACATGACAGCTCACTTGCTCTGCTATTTGCTTGAACACTTTGAATAGGAACATTAAGTCATTTTGGTCTAGAATCGAAGTACTACATGTCTGCCATCTAGTGGTAGGGAATACAAGTGAGATATTACACCATATTAGGATCTACAGCCTATTTTATTAAGTATGACATCTTGTCCAACATTTAACATTGTAAAGAAGTCAGAATGCATAACACACCGTTGCAACACCCCTTTAAAAACGGGGCTCTATCCAATCCCATTACAATGCTATAAAGAGCAAGGATATATGGTAACATAGACAGGACGGCATGAGGATGAGTAAACTATGAATTTACTTTATTTTTGGGGTGAACTAATACTTGAACAAAAAATTGTGAGGTTATTCACACTTTTTTCGCAGAAGCTTGACAGTGCCATCTTGTTAAAATAATGAATGATTGCAGCATAGCGTAACAAAAGCTGTTTTTAATATACTTAGAAACAAATGTGTTTGCAATGTAAGTCGCTTTGATAAAAGCGTCTGCCAAATGCATAAATGTGAATGTCAATTGTAAATATGTGTTTGCATACTCAAATATGCTCAGGCCCAAATTAAAAATGTTTGCAGACTAACCTGATATTGTTCTTTTGACCAAACAGCACGTGATGCAGACCACTACCATCACTGCAGCCAGAAGAGACAATGCAGCACCAATGATGAGACCCCATCGCCTGTGTGTGTCTGTGAGAGTAATGCCTAACCATGAGTGTGTGTTTATGTTAATCTATCAGCAGATATGCTCTAATGATTCAAGATCATTTTACTTACAATCAGGGCAAATAATTCGTCTTCCCTTCAGATCTAATCGCCACACCTGCGGTGAGAACAGACAGACACATTCTGTTTTCAGAATGAAATACTAGCACACCACCCACCGCACGTAAACCGTTAACCGTTTAGATTGACATCACTATGTTGCACTGTCCTTCTGCAAACTGTGTATTTTACCTGCACACACAGTTCTGATGAAAGAAAAGAAAACGGCACGCTCAGTTCAGCCTCTGTGTGGCCCCCATCCTGAGAAGAGAATTGGTGAAGTACATTTACACAGAAATAAGTATGCAAATATGGAACAAAATCCCCAAATCATAATTAAGTTTGTTGCAACTGTACAAATGAAAGCAATATCTTAAACCCTTTTCACAGTAAACTTTCAGAATTAACCATTTTCTGTTACCCAATTGTGTTATGAAGAGTTGTCATTACTTAATCTACAGTCTCAAACATCCATCATTATTCTTACACTTTGATACATTAAGAGTGTGTTCAATTATGTAATGTTGTGTAAAGTAAAATGTTAAATACAATTATAATTTTGTTTCAATCTGCTAAATCGTAACAACATTTCTCCTCAATTCCAAATAAAAAAAGTTTATTTACATTCATTTATTTATTCAAACTGAAACAGGACAAACAAATCTGCAATGTTTGCAGATCTTAAATACTGCATTTTAGACACAATACTAATGTTTTACATGTATTTTAGGATCATCTCAAAAAAGAAAATGTAATTGAATAAGGCTGCTTTTTCGCAACTGTTAAGTAGGCAATCTTGGTATTGTCTCAGTCTTTTACATTGCTGTTGGGTGACTTTGTCTTTCCTGAGGTTTTTTCAGTTGACATTCAACAGACACTGAACTGGAATTCCTTTTATGCACACAGAAATACTGCTCATCCTTTTTTTTTCTGCAGCTCTATGTTGTTATAAATGTAAATGTATAGTAATCTTTATCCCCAATTTGGGAGATTTCATCTCTGTCAAATTTTCAAGTACATATTACTTACAGTCGTATAACTGGAAATACCTGCCTGTGGCGGTTATGGTTGCTAAGTACAGTGACTTGCATTAAAGGACCTGGGGCCTCATTTATAAACGTTGCATACGCACAAAAGAAGGCGTAGGCCACTCTCTACGCAATAATTGGTAATAAAAAGCAAACTTGACGGGAAAATGTGCGTACGCACAAAAACGGGTGAAATGAGAAATGGCAACACCGTCGGCAAATGGAAGAAACATGTGAACGTGTGTGAAACTGTAGACCGTTGTGTAAAAGAAATGGCAATACTGCCTCTCATAAATAACACGAAGACTTCACAAAGCAAGTCTTACAGTTAACAGCCTACACGAACACCCGTTTGATCAATCTGCAGTGTAAAACAAACAAAATCAAACGAAAATTACAACAGAAATGCAAGTTAACACATATTTGAAAAAGAAAAGTGAAATATGTTCTGCAAGAATCTTGGCATGTTATGCAATTCATCCTGATAAATAATATGGTAAACAGAACAAAATAATGTACAAAACTGATATTCTTGTCAATGTGTCCGTCTGGCAGAGCAGATATAGATGCAATTAGATAGACTGATAGATAGATAATTAGGGAGATTAGATAGATAGATAGATAGATAGATAGATAGATAGATAGATAGATAGATAGATAGATAGATCTATTAATTGTCCACTGTGGACAGTTGTTTTCATAGTAAAAAAAAATTTTTATTTCGGCCACGGTCCGAGATTGTGAGGCTACAGCATTTACGGCGTCTACAACCTTTTGCCACTCAAGTGCCTTTTTTCTACCACTCAAATGCCCACACTGTGCCCTCCAAACAACATTTTTCTCCTCTTTTCCACCTTGCCAAAGATAACTTCTACTTCACATTGAGTGAAGTTACGTTTTTTTGATTCCCTCTCTGTGTTTGCCATGATTTCGCAATCGATGAATATTAACTTGTGGGCGTTTCACAGACTATTTATGGACAACTATGGGCGTGACATGAAGCCGCAAAAGCTTTAGAATACATTTAGAATTGATTGTGATTTATAAAAGGAAAACTACGTAGGATGTGCGTGCGCACGGTTTTATGAATCCGAATATTTCTGTGCGTAAGCACATACTATGTTTCATCCGTACACCACTTCTGACGCAAATCCTGCACAAAGTTTTATAAATGAGGCCCCTGGTGATTCACTGTATAAATACTTATTTATTTATTGTGTTTGTGCAACTTAAAAAGACACACGCTGCATTTGGATCCAGCTCTTTCTCGTTCGCAATGTAACAGAATACTGGACCACAAATGGCTTCAGCAGTCAGTCTCGCCTCTATGCATCAGAGTAAGCGCCCATTCAAGAACCACATTCAGGATTTTTTGTACACTGCATATTTCTCAGATCTCCCAGATTTTGACCTTATTTACTTTTTTGCTATGGGTTAAATCAAACAGTCAGGATAGAATAGACATAACTAACCACTTGACATGAGAGGACATTTCCCTGAGGAACACACTCGTCTCTCTCTCTGGCGCACAGCTGAGCAGCAAAAGAAGCTGCAATATTGGATGTCAGATGTATTTCCAGATGCAGTGATTTAGGGACAGCTGTCACACTCCATGTGGAGCCATCCTCTGATAGAATAAGAACAAATATGTGAAAAAGACAGCAGTATTGCATTACTTTATGACACTCATGACTACTTCCTCTTACCTGACATGAAGGGACAGAAGACGCGATGACTGCCATTTAAGGAAAACTAGAATTTAAACAATCATATACACATGAAAATACAGCTGCATATGACAGAACACACGATTAAAAGACTACTGTTGTTTTCGGGTGTGTATTACCTTTACACACATCTGAGGGTGTTTATCTACAGTAGATACATTGTATTTCTGTTGATTAAAAAGACAAATATGGTTTCCAATAGCTACAGTATGCTTGAAATAGCACATTTACACCCAATAACTACTTCTGCAGCTTATCAAAATAAGTTGTGATTTCATGGTACATGCAATATCATCACCCACCAGGTTTGTCCCATAGAGGGCAGCATTGGATTCAGGGACACAAAGAGAGCCCTGCTCAAGGAGAAGCCAGCAAAGAGAAACAGTCAGATTTGACTGGTCAGAAGGGCAGACAGGTTCCCAGAACATAACAGACCCGAGGACCCTTGGTGACCCAGACAACAAGACGTCGCCTCCATCTGGAAGCATAACACTTTGCATGATTGCCTTTCCACAGTGAAAGATTTCAGGTATGAGGGACAACAAACATTTATGGTCAAACAGTAATTACATAGGCCTACATGAATACCAATTACTCACATGAAAGCAATGTCTCTTTTAGAGGACACTGAGTGTTTCTTTTGGTGTCGTGTCCTGTATACCACAACTAATAAAACAAAATAATGCTTGTAGCATGTATATTCTTAGGATGTACGCAAGTTTGTAAATTAGTCATGCAGTGTTTGAAGAGATACACACCTGTACACAAAGACATGGGACCAAGTAGGGGAAGCTCAGATTAACAGTCTGATTTATCTGTGGGTCAATCTAAAACAAAAACACAATGCTGGATTTATAATGGATCACTTTTTTGAAGACACGATAAAACTAACCCTAGACACATCAAGTGATAACCCTGTAAATGTGCAGTACACCTGTCAAAATCGAAATAATATAATATAATGTAGGATCATTATTTCATATGATTATTACATTATTAATATTAACCATATTGTCTGATATACAATAGGTCTACATACAGGAATATAATGCTCGTCTTGGAATATGATTTGAAGATGTGATGCTGTGCATTGGCAGAGAATTTATACGTGAATCAGGTTTAGTCGATTGAAGACTTCTGCAAAGTATACAGCTATGTATCCTCGCTCGTGATTCCTTCCACCGTGCCTTCACCAGACGAGGGCAAAGCGACGCCACAAAAGACTGCATTAGAACCAATTATCATTTAAAATTTTGTCCACACTAGATGTGGCGAGCCAATCCCATTAAAACAAGACGTGTTTCGCATGGGCGTCCATCCTAATTTGTTCTTCTGAGGCTGCCATGCAAGACCGGTCTCCACAAGAACACAAGTCTGTTCTTTGCATTCTTGGAATTGAGAAACGGCCACGGTGTCAGAAAGAGTCCTCACTCCTCCCCTCCTTCCTGTGCAATTAGAGATTTGAGGTGTCCTAAAAGATGGCTGAGCTTAATTAGTTTCCAGGTCATAGGATGGAGGACGAATAAGTGAGCAAACAAGGGAGCGTGTTAAGAAGCACCCAATGATTTTCACACTGTTTAGCCGAGTCCGAATTCATTTGTTTACTTATTCACTATTCACCTTACAAAGCGAATAGTAAATAATCCACTATATGGGGAAGAAGTGAATAAAAATGAGTGTATACTGCCCGAGTTGTCATAACACTTAGTTTATATTACAGTTGTGCGGGTTTACAGATTGTGTTGAAATGGTAAAGTTCATTCTTACCTTATTTGTCATGTTTATAATCCTGAAGAAAATGCTCCTTGCCCTCAACAACGTCATATCCTCAAATCATTCAAAAACTCATAAATGTGATAAAAAAGCATTACATTTTTGTAAATGTTCAGACAGTATATTTAATATTAATATAAGTAATATTATATTAAATAATATTTATGTATAACATTTGTACATTTAATGTAATGTACGTTTCTGAGCATGTACTTTATTTGAATGTAGTGGGGATTATGAACTCTACAAAAAGTATGTATTTCACTTTATTTGATATATTATTTTTTTGTGTCATGTGTACAGTTAATCATAAACTGATAAAGCTTTGAAGTGACGCTAAAGAGAGCGAGGATATGCCATTTCACTTTATTTAATTCCTCCATGGTCGCATCTTTTCCTTGCGTCCTTCCCTCGCATCCTGAAGTATCTAAGATACGAGGAAATGAGGAAAGAAATGAGGATGGACTGGAAAATGGCAGGAGAGAGGAGATTAAATTTGTTCCTAAATTTGTTGTAGGTATTGTTTGGGTCATTATCCTTCGTTAATTACTTGAGTTAATTTTTATTTGGGTGTTTTGTTTAAAATAGATATTTTTGTTTTTGTTTTGCATTGTTAAATAAGAAAAGCTATAATTTGTCTACACAAGACGCTACGGGGCATGACACGACATGACAATAGAACCTCTTATAATTTAAAATCTGTCCACACCGGATGCAAACCCATTAAGAACAAGGCATTTGTCGTGTCGTTTAGCGCCTCTCGCGTCTGGTGCAGACAGGGTGTTATGCGCAGCATTTGGGTTTCACATGTCCTTTATGTTCCTTTAATTTTTTTGCTGAATGAGAATAGGGTTAGTAAATGATCAAAGTTTTCTTTTTGTCAATGTCCCAAATATTAAATAATTATTTCTCTTTTTTCATTTAAAGTATACACAAATCCATACACAGAAAGTGTTATACACTGTATGAAACCCACCAGACCAAAATAGATGAATTCTTCACACTCGGTGTATGAATGCTTGTAACAAAGACTGATTTTCAGGACATTGTCTGCTTTAATCCTGACAGTGAAATGTTTGGCAAGGTTGTCCACAGTAATCTCGGCCTTAGGCACTGGATCTTCAAAACAGGCACACAAAAACAGTTAAATAGTAAGTGCAGTGAAGCTCGGAGCTATAACAATATTAACTTTTCCTACAAGAGAAGGAAATTGAGAAATACCTGGGATGATGTGCTCTGCGCTAGTGAGCATCTCATTTTTGAGGTAAACAGACACTTTGACCTGCTGGCCTGGCTGGGCCAGGAAACAGGAAACAAACCGTAGAATCCACTAAAGGGTAACAATTGCTACACTCAAAATGACAGAAGCCACAATACAACACAAATACAGTATCTAAGCATTTACTTACACACATCTGATCGGTTGTTGTATCACGTATCCAAATTTTTGTATTATGAGGTTGAAAAAACTGCACACCATTTGTGCTGTTCCACTAACAAAGAAAATAGGATCACAGTGAAAGTAAACCTCAGTGACAAATCTTTCATTTTCAATAAGGTGATTTGAGATAGCACATGCAAGCTTGTCAATGTGATGACACCTGGAAGGAGTCATTCTCCCAAAATTATTTAATAGTCTGCTCTGCCATCATTTACCTAATTGTATGACCAAACTTTGCATATTGTTCCCCTTTACCTACAGATACTGTATGTACTGTAAAGGTACATTATTGTTACAATTTGTGACGCTGTAAATTCTGTTTAATTATGTGGTACATTTCGGCCGTAATCTGATGTGTTACCCAATATTTTAACAATATATCAGCTAATCTAATCACTCTTAAATCAAATCATTGGTCATCTCACATATAGAGACCAAACAATTATGACGATGCATGAGCTTCATTGGTAATGTCTGGAATGGCATAAGGGTGTGTAAATTATGAAAAATTTTGGTTAAAAATTATTTTTTGATACTAACTAATGTATATACTAGGTTTTCACTGATTTTACCCAAACTGTATTAAATGAAGATTACTTAATACACAATTTAAAATGTATTTCTACAACATTTGCAAAACTACAAATAGTTCAAGTAGCTTTATATACCTTTTTGTTATTTTCCTTTAAAAACAAAAGGTGAGTGGGCTAAAGACATACCAAAACAGTGTGGTTTTGTTTCCAGATGAGAAATGTGTAGGAGTCAGCAGTTTCAGAGGTACTAAACTCTATCTTCAGTGTTTTATTAGACACTACAACCATAGGAGAGAAAACAAAACTTAAAAATGAATTGTATTATTTATCCTATGGTTTTGCATGATTTATTAAAACCTTGTACATACACAGAGGTTCTACACAAAGCCTCAGATGGACACACACATCCTGAGCAGTGAGGAGTCTCAAACGAGGCATGCATCGGTCTTTCCATGCAAACACACAAGAAACAAGCAAAGACAAAGTTCATGGAAGTTACATTTAAATACATGAAATACAACATATTCACACCAACACCTAGGGATACTATTTTTTAAAGAACGAATATGAGTACCGATATACCGATACTTATACCAATGCCTGTATAATGTACAATTATGTTAATAAACCAGTATCTTACTGGTACTTTTTCTGTAGTTTTTAGGTCTACTTAATTTAAGTACTATTTTTAATGATAAGTAGCACAATTTTACTAGCACATTTACTTGAGTTTACTAAAGTAAACAATATAAAATAAAAAGGGGGTGGTGTGGTAAAATATGAGTGTGTTATAGCTTGTTCAAGTTAACCGGACATTTTTTTGGACGGATCTGGAGCTGAAAGCAGTATACATATTTAAACAGTATCTGAATATTTCGTTAGCTTTTATGTTAAACATTAACTGTTTGCAAATTCAGTTTTTATGACTGGATTCCTCACTTCCGTCCGATACTGGTATCGGTGTTACCCCACTATCACCAGAAATGTCAAGAGGATTATTTTTGATTTAACATCGACTTTAAACATAAAAGCTTGTGTAATTTTCATAACCTGATGTCACAACCATTATCTATCAGCTATTAAAAAAAGAGAAAACACACATTTTTTAAATGATGTACTTCATTACTTACCAGCACCACAACAGCACTGCTCCTATAGACAGAGAAAGAGAGGTTTCTTATAATATTTATAATTTTTAAGTGTTTCTTTAGACAATGCAAATGGTTTTATATAATGTATTATTTTTACAGCAAAACACATTATAAAATACCTTATAAATTTAAGGTAATGCAGTAGCATTGAGCAGGTGTAATAAAGGATCAAGCACATAGCCATGTTTGCATGGACACATTTTCTTTTAATCTGAAAGAAATCATTTGGATTGAGGAAACCGAACATTTTGATTACATGAAAGCTAATAAAGTGATTGGATTGTTTTGTATGTATATTGCACATGTGCAAAACTGTGTTTAACCGAACAGGTGTTTACATGTCTCATCAAACGGATTACAAAAGGTATAAACCACCGCTAACAAACCGAATAAAAATTTAAGATTAGATCTTTAAACCAATTACAATACAATGTTCCATGTACAGATCAGGCCGTTAAAATTGCACAAGAAAGAAAATGCAGCTTCCAGTCTACCGCCATGTGCCACGGTGTGTGCAGTCAGCCAAGCGGCACTGGCGCCATAATACTGTTAGGTCGCAGGCGTGTCACATTCACTGTTTTCTGCAGCTGTAAAAAATATGAGACACGGCTGCTGGCACCAGGATGGAAGTAACGTTGTGTCGAACCGACAGATGGGGTTCGCCCTTGAGAACCTATCATCTTCTGACTAGTTTTGAAAAGGTCAATGAAATAGGCCAATTAATTTTGCATGCCGGACTATAAAACGGAGACGGGGTGCTCATTCATTCACCTTTTGTGCTGAGGACCCTGAGAGCATCACACTACTGCTGCAGCGGAAGGCAAGTGTTGTGGCATGAAGGACACGTCGTCTCGTTCCCTCCATCAGGGAACAGAGGTTACATACGTAACAAAGACTTTCCCTTTCTGTCGGTCTCTCAACGTTGTGTCGAACCGACAGATGGGGTTCCTATTGAAAACACCACAGCACTGTTCCCCATCACAATCTCTAGCGAAGCGACGTAGACCGCCCTGGGTAAGTCAGACATGGACTCTATCGCAAAATTGTAACCTTCCAGTGGGCAGGCAGAGCTTTGGCAAAGATGAGTAGCCCCTGCCCTCGGCCACCGACGGAGGCCTTGTTTCTCTAATGGCGAGAAGCTGTCCGGCACCGCAGGGCCACTGGGTAAGCACCGTTCCCTCAATGGGCTTGTGCGCTTATGGAGACCAATTCCCACCATAGGGGGGAATACAGTGGAGACACCAACCAACATGTTCTCACCAGTAGGGGAGAACTCATGGGAGGTATATGCGGACTGAATGCCGCATGGTGGATGTCCACCTGGAGGAGGTCATGGGTTGCCACGAGGGGAACCATCTCATGAGGATATCTCAGAAGGAACCACCCTGTTGGGGGGTTACTACATCTGGATCACTAGGTCCAGTTAGAGCTATATGTAGATAACTCCGCTTGATACCCGGTCATAGGCGGCAGGGCTGCTCCGCTTAGCCCCCTGCCCTGAGTGCTTAGTGATGGATGGAATGCCTATTCTTTACCTGTGGGGAAAGAAGGGAGACAGTCAATAGCACACTGACCCACCTAAGAGGGGGGATGGCTCTTTTCGCAGGCGAGTGTGTTGTTACCATGCAAGATTCGAGCTGACACCAGTGCGTCTGTAAGAAAGACCCAGAGAGAGAGAATGCTCTTTTTGTGAGTATGTGGGCGGTCAGGTGTTGAGACGGGGGAGGGGCGGTGCCAGTCCGACCGGCCAGCGATGGAATGGCTGGGGTCGGGCCCGATGGTAAACTCGATCTTCCGGGTCCGCCTTGTCAGAAACACTTTCGCGGCATCTGCTGACGAGACGGTGGTCGCTTCCTCAACGTCTTCTTCCGGGGGGCCCCCTGAGGAGGGGGCACTTTGGCCGCAGTCGATGTCGAAGAAGGCCGGGGCTGCTGGGAAGCAGACGCTCCACGCACCTCGACAGCTGGGTCACAGCGGAGAAGGATGTGCTTAATAGCCTCTGTCTTCTTTTGCACTGCCGAGAACTGCTGTGAGTCCTCAACAGTGTGGCCAAACAGCCCCCCTGCGAGATGGGGGCGTCAAGAAGGCGAACCTTCTCGACGTCCCGCATCTGTGCAATGGTTAGCCAGAGATGCCTCTTGTGGACAACTAGTATGAACATTGTCCGGCCCAAAGGTCACCCGGAGGGCGAGGGCGGTGGCAGTGCGGAGCTCCTGCATAATCTTTGGGTCGGTCTTACCCTTGTGGAGCTCTTTCAACGCCTTAGCCTGATGGACCTGCAGGATGGCCATGGTGTGGAGAGCAGAGGCAGCTTAGCCCACGGCGTTGTAGGCTTTCGACACCAGCAATGCCGAAACCCTACATGGCTTGGACGGGAGCTTCTCATGGACCCCGGGAAAAAATGGCGCAGGGGCTGGGCGCAGTCGCGCTCAGACCCGATGTACCAATTATCCAGCCGCGCGCTAGGGGTACGATGCTCGAGCCCGAGAGAGCATGGCTGACATCTTGACATCTGTCAAGACCTGAGCTTGATCTCCTATAGGAGGGGGCTCCAAGGAATCATCAGGGTCGGATGCCAATAGGTCGCCCTTCGATGCTGCAATAGACATCTCATCTTCGTCACGCATCGTATCCGATTGCTTGGCTGAGGAGCAAGACGGTATAGCACCTCCTCTTCGGGAACAAGCAGACGAGCGAGACGGGGCGTGAACGGTCCGCGAGCCGCCTGGCTGACGGATTTACTCTCACTGTAATCCCCATGTCACCCAAGCTGCTCGCTGACGGCAGGGACGTAGCCACTGTGGTCACAGAGCGGGAAGCAGACGAGGTGGTGCACCGCAACGTCTGAATAGTCATCCGCCCGCAGGCTGCCTCCACGAAGGCTGCCTCATCTTGTCCGTCCCCCTCCTCGATGAGGGAATTGCAACCACAAGAGCAGCGGGACATGCCACGCTGAGGAAATTAGCTCTTTTAGAAATAAGCTCCTCTGGAACTGCCGAGACGCCGAGGGAAGGTCACTGGAAGGGACACTCCGCTGCACCACGTCGAAATTTCAGCAATATATATGCAGTCATCAGATCCACTAGGCTCCGAAGATCAAAAGGTGAATGAATGAGCAAATTAAATTAGCCAATTTCATTGGCCTTTTCAAAACTAGTCAGAAGATGATCTGTCGGTTCGACACAACGTCGAGAGACTGACAGAAAGGGAACAGGCATTTATCACCTAACATGTTAAATTTACATTAGACAGTTAAAGGAGTATTGTATGAGAATGTCAGGCTCAGCTCCATGCTTATTTACACGACACTGAATAGTTAAACTAATTAATCTTGATTGACAACATGTTATTTAAAAGCTACGGCTCAGATACCGGACCTATTTTGTACTAAAAAATATTTAGAAAGTCCATCCATCCATTTTCTTCCGCTTATCCAGGGCCGGGTCGCGGGGGCAGCAGTCTAAGTAGAGATGCCCAGACATCCCTCACCCTAGACACTTCCTCCAGCTCTTCCGGGGGGACACCGAGGCATTCCCAGGCCAGCCGGGAGACATAGTCCCACCAGCGTGTCCTAGGTCTTCCCCGGGGTCTCCTCCCGGTCGGACGGGCCCGGAGCACCTTCCGGGGAAGGCGTCCAGTAGGCATCCGTAACAGATGCCCAAGCCACCTCAGCTGACCCCTCTCGATGTGGAGGAGCAGTGGCTCTACTCCGAGCTCCTCCCGGTTGGCCGAGCTTCTCACCCTATCTCTAAGGGATCGCCCAACCACCCTGCGGAGGAAGCTCATTTCAGCCGCCTGTATCCGGGATCTTGTCCTTTCGGTCATGACCCAAAGCTCATGACCATAGGTGAGAGTAGGAACGTAGATTGACCGGTAAATTGAGAGCTTCGCCTTGCGGCTCAGCTCTTTCTTCACCACGGCGGACCGGTACATCGACCGCATTACTGCAGAAGCTGCACCGATCCGTCTGTCAATCTCCCGTTCCATCCTTCCCTCACTCGTGAACAAGACCCCGAGATACTTAAACTCCTCCACTTGAGGAAGGAACTCTCCACCAACCTGAAGTGGGCAAGCCACCCTTTTCCGACTGCTTTCAGTTATTTAGAAAGTTTATAACTTAATTGAACTGTAATGGGGCCAGTTAATGCAGTACAGTATATAGGCCTACTGTGTGTGGTTAACGCAACGGCTTCCTCTGCCAGTTGGCATTTGTTGTAAGAATAAATGCATTTACTTAGAATAAAGTATATTATTCTATTCATATTTTATCTATAAGATGCATTAGAAAGCGCATGTGAGCAAAAAATTTTTTCAGGTATATTAATTTATTTGTTATTTTTTATATAAATCAATATGAGGAGAATAAATATAAAACTCAAATAGCAATATCAGTGTTTATTAGGCTTATTTCGTCTAGATATACCTAGAATATCTAAATCCACAAAAGGGGGTCAAGCTTTCAGTTAAGCTGTGAAAAGTTGATGTGGGGGTGTTTTCGAGTCACCCCAAAAACTCTTCAACCTATTACCATAAACATATCCTTAGCTACAAATCTTTTGCACTTTCTTTAATATTAGTGTATTTTATTCGTAGCATACATTGTTACTTATCACTGTCGTTGCTAACTTATCCTGATATCTCAATAACCATCTCCTGGATATTTATTTGAAGATCTTAAACCAAAAAACTCAGATATATCATATCGCCTTCTAGTTGTCTTGTGTTTAACGGTTTCTCTCTTAAGCGTATATACTAAGATTCACCGAGCAAGCTTGGTAAGTTGGAATTACTCTTCAAACCCGATGATTTATGGCTTCTTCTCTTATTATTGTTACTTGCACCTCATGTCAAATGTTTAGCTTAGCCTTCTCTGTCAGCAACGAGGGCTTTACATGCTATAAATGCAGTGTATTAGCTAGTTTGACAGAGAATTAGAGTCTCGCATCCAATCTTTATCTGAGTATAGTAAGAGTGTAAGGACCTTAGAAAACACTTTGGATGCAAGCAATATTAGCGCGCACAGTTCGGTTCCGGGTGAACAACCCCCGCAGCTGGGAAACTTTGTGACTGAGACGGCGTAGTCGCAGATAAAAACATCAATCAACTGTTCCGACTACAGTCTCGAACAGGTTTGCCTCACTCAGTGACGCACTGACTGAGAAACCTGCTGAAAGTGCCCTAGTTATCGGTGATTCTATTGTTCGAAACGTTAACACAGAGGCGCCAGCCACCACAGTCAAATGTTTACCAAAAGTCTAATCCTAAATACAATTCTTTTGAAGTCATGGTATTTCATGTATCAACATCTAATACTAAGGATAAAACATCTTTAAAATTTATTCTGGCTATTGTAGGCAGTGCATAAAATGGGGCTTATGGCTTTAACATATATTCCGAAGGTTTAGGACTGTCGAGCTTGTGCAGAGGCTGCAGCTTTTACCAGAGGTGAACTGGAATCCCTGGTTAGGCCTGGTTTCCCTCTGAGGTTTTTATCTCCTCCAATGGAGTTTTGGGTTCCTCGCCACCATTTTGCATACTGTTTGCCTGGTCGGGGGGCTGCCAGAATTTTATAGTTTTATTTAATTAACACTGCATATAGGAATTTATAGTCGGTCTAAAATTTGACCTGTGTTTTGAATTGCATAACCTTATATGTTTTGCTTACAGTCAATGTTTTCTTGTACAGCTGCTTTGTAACAATGAAAATTGTAAAAAGCGCTATATATATAAAGCTGACTTGACGACCTGGGATGAGATACGAGGACAGAGGACCCAGACAGTTAACCCCTTACCTGCTCTCTGCGTCTGGGTCCTCTTTCCTTGTCTCTCACCCCGGGTCGTGACACCCCTGCATTTCAGGCATTTTGCCTAAACACATTTATTTTGCACATTGGGAATGATTCTGGCTGATTTTGTTTAGTTTAATTTCTTATTTATATTTATTATAAAAGGTATTTTCTGTTATGAACTAATTCTGTAAATTAATGTGTGACGGTTTTGTGATAAATCAATGATGCCCGGCACTTTGCGCTGTACATTTAACCACCTGGTGTTTTTCCACACATGCACAGACACACGTATGATTCAACTATCAGTCGAGACTATAGGAAAGACGTGACAATTCTGATTAATCTATGTAAATCCTTAGTCAGGTTCACCCCTAGATCTTTTTATTTATTTCTATGAAAAAGAAAAATGACAATCTGGGGGTGAACAAGTAATTCAATCAGTGGATATCTGACCACTGTGTATCACATTGTTTACACTGGCTACTTGCCACAGGCCCATCCCTAAATTGATACACTTTGATACAATATTCTGATATTACTCCTCATTTATCAATACTTTTGAGCCTTTCCTAATCTCTTTTGGAATTAATATATTTACTTTTAATATTTAATAATATGCTCATTTAATGACAAAACAGATGGTCCCAAACATAACTCTGCCACGCTTGTGTCACGGCTCACGTGCCGGCTTCATAAATGCGGATGACCAAGGTTTACAAAAATAGGTAACTTGTAATATTTAAACAGACTGGTACACGTAACGCAAGACATTCACAAGACAATCAATAACCGACAAGGGAATAACGGAAACACAGAGTATAAATAGTCTTTGGTGATGAAACTGATGGCTGGCAGGTGCGGGAAACGACGTGATTACAAATGACCGGAGGCTTGGGCTCGGGCTGTGGGTCCGGAGGCTTGGGCTCGGGCTGTGGGTCCGGAGGCTTGGGCTCTGGGATATCCGAGGCACTGGGAAGACTGGTGGGTGCCAGGCTCCCCGGATAGGCAATGTGCACCCCCAAAAAACATTTGGGTTGGCCCCTGGGGTTCCTTGGGCTCTGGAGGCACTGGAGAGAGCTTTGGGACGGGTACGGAGGCCTGTTGAGGCTCGGCATCCGGTACAGAGGTCTGGTGAGGCTCGGCATCCGGTACAGAGGCCTGGTGAGGCTCGGGATCCGGTACAGAGGCCTGGTGAGGCTCGGGATCCGGTACAGAGGCCTGGTGAGGCTCGGGATCCGGCACAGAGGCCTGGTGAGGCTCGGGATCCGGCACAGAGGCCTGGTGAGGCTCGGGATCCGGCACAGAGGCCTGGTGAGGCTCGGGATCCGGCACAGAGGCCTGGTGAGGCTTGGGATCCGGCACAGAGGCCTGGTGAGGCTCGGGATCCGGCACAGAGGCCTGGTGAGGCTCGGGATCCGGCACAGAGGCCTGGTGAGGCTCGGGATCTGGCACAGAGGCCTGGTGAGGCTCGGGATCCGGCACAGAGGCCTGGTGAGGCTCGGGATCCGGCACAGAGGCCTGTTGAGGCTTGGGATCCGGTAAAGAGGCCTGGGGTGGCTCGGGATCCGGTAAAGAGGCCTGGGGTGGCTCGGGATCCGGTAAAGAGGCCTGGGGTGGCTCGGGATCCGGTAAAGAGGCCTGTTGAGGCTTGGGATCCGGTAAAGAGGCTTGGGGTGGCTCGGGATCCGTTAAAGAGGCCTGGGGTGGCTCGGGATCAGGTACAGGGTTCTGGGGAGACACGGGAGTGCATCTGGGCGCAGGCACAGGAGTGCATCGGGGCGCAGACTCCCGGAGTGCATCTGGTGCGATCAGGACCAGTAGCTGTGCCCGGGAAGCCCAGAGATTTAGTTCCTCTTGGCCTTCCATATTCCGTTGCAACACACGGTTAAGTGTGGGATCGTCCCAACCCACCCGGTGACACACCCCAAAGAATTCCTCCATGTACCTCTCCAGTGGCCTTCCGTCTTGAAGACCCACCAGCTCGTCCACTGGAGAGATGTTGATGTAATCCATTTTTGTGCCCTGATCAATTATTTCAATCACTCGTCCCATTCACTCTGGTTGAGATGTTTGAAATAATGCTGGTGCTGGTAACCAATGCGTGAAATTAACCATTATGCCTTGCGTGTGTGAGTGTAGGGAAGATTTCAGTTCCTAGCTTGATCTCATTTTTAGGCATTGCGAAGTTAATAGCCTAGTCATTCAACTAGGCTCATCAACGATTACACCGTCCAGCACAGCCAGAAACCTGGGAGTGGTAATCGATGATCAGCTTAACTTCACAAGTCATGTTGCAAGCACCACCCGGTCCTGTGGATTCATCCTCTACAACATTAGGAAAATTAGACCTTTCCTATCGGAGCACTCTACGCAAGTCCTAGTCCAGGCTCTTGTCCTGTCCAAACTGGATTATTGCAATGCTCTTCTGGCTGGACTTCCTGCTTGCACAATCAAACCTCTCCAGATGATCCAGAATGCGGCGGCAAGAGTGGTCTTCAATAAACCGAAGAGAGCGCATGTAACTCCGCTCTTCATCCGGTTACACTGGCTCCCTGTTGCCGCCCGCATAAAGTTCAAAGCTATGCTCCTGGCCTACAAGACCAACACCGGATCTGCACCATCGTATCTCCACTCGCTAATGCAGATCTATGTTCCTGCCAGATCACTGCGGTCTGCAAAGGAACAACGACTAGTGGTACCATCAGACTCCGTTGCCATCTTCAAAAAACGCCTAAAAACGCATCTCTTCCGTCAACACGTCGCTGATTGATTTTTCCTAATTCTCTTCCCTTTCCTTCTTTATAAAAAAAAAACCTTACTAACCTCACTATTCTTAGCTTTTTATACTGTGCTAGGCTTTAATGGACTAGTTTGATGCACTTATTTTGTGGCCTATGTTGTTATAATTGCTTCCAATGTTTCCTTATCTGTAAGTCGCTTTGGAAAAAAGCGTCTGCTAAATGACTAAATGTAAATGTTAATAGTCCTTTTGTGCCTTTTTAAACCGCATGATGTCAAACGGATAATATCTACATTATTTTGCTATTGCCGCGGACAGGAAGAAGTTTTTAACAAACCTTTTGGTTAAGAGTTAGAGTTTAAAAACAAGTTCATGTTCTGCACCATATAAAGTTGGAGAGCGACATCTACTTGGGATGATGACATGAAACTCTGGCCAGTAGTCACATATGTTGATATTTCTTGTTTTTTAAATTGAGCTTTAAATTGAAAGAACCGAAGCATACAGTTATGCAGTGTTAACATTTGATGATTTCTTAGCCGCAGCCATCAACAGTTCACATTTCCAAAAGCAGAGTAAATAAAGCCGATCACATCACATGGGTTGTTAAAAAATTACACAGTATTGGAGACAGCTGGATGCTTCAGTTTAGCAGTCATAATGGGTCCACATACAGTAAATACGATAACCTGAGGTCTGACCCGAGCGAGTTTGGGTCTAAAAGATTCAGGGGTGCCTCGGACACAGGTCGGGGATAATATTAGTGACTTCGGGTCTCGGGTAATTTAAAATAAATATGTATTTGCTGAATAGACCCGAGAAGACTGGAACTGTCCCGTGCATAAACAATGTGTCAGTAGTAACAGTGTGTCAGTAGTTAACAGTAGTTAACAACCCACTTCTTACGCGATCGTGTGGCTGGATGGAGTTGTTAACCAATTTTGGATGTACACTATCGCAAATAATTTGGAAAAGTTTGTCAATTCAATAATTCAATGTAAAACGTATAAAACTGATACATTATATAGCATTATACACCATAACAGGTCAAATCAAGTGGATTTTATTGTCATTTCAACCATATTAATAGCAACCTTTTGAAACAACCTGGGCTCCATAACACCTCAGCAGTGTCACATGAGGACATTATTTATTTTTTGATTAAAAGATGTCTCTGTTATAGGTATATAGTCTTTATTTATGGTATTTTACTTTATTAAAGGGGCAACAGGTTGAAGTCGAGGAGCTGCCCCTCACATTGAAACACATGTACCAGGCGGAATACATTGTGAGGAAAAGTCCTGGGCTTTTGACTGGCAAGGTGCAAGAACCGCCATACATGTTGTTGGATCATGATGACCAGATGAATGCGTGGAGGGTGGTGATTTAGTCGATGGAGTGGGATGCCAAGGAGCCTTTCATTTTAAAAAATAGCCAAAACATGGAAACGTTCATTACAATTTGCAGAGTTACCCTCAACCTGAGAGTAAATGCTGGACGTGGTGTGCACAGTCACCCATAGACAGTGTCGGGGTGTGTGTGTGTGTGTATGTGTGTGTGTGTACATGCGCTTGTGCGTGCTTGGGTGTGCGGGTGTCCATTTGTAGGGGGAGTGGGTACAATTTGTTAAAATTTTTTACTGTTAAATAAAATACAATACTCAATTTACTTCGCTGCTGTCCACCTGTTCTCATTTCACTATGCGTTCTGTCAAGTCAGTTTGAAATACTGTAATGTTTCCCCTGACTTTGTAGTTTGTAGTTCTTTCTTCATGGAAGTTAATATAGTCTAGATAAGACATAGTGTTATGTCTTTATTGGCTTCTGTAAACGCCATTGATGTGATTATTTGACAAATTTAGATTAAATGGATTGATATATTACCCTATGTGGACCCATACTAATAAATTACTACATTTAAAGTTAACTAGTATTATCAGATTTTCATAAAAAAACAACACAAACCGTCTTTGACAATACTACTGACCTTAGATCAAAACACGGTAAGGTATATATAGACATGCCATACAGCATTGAATCTCAAAATGGAGTTTGGAGGAAACTTAAGATTTCAGTCAATAAAAATACTTTATTCCACATGTAACCAAAAACATCCATGTTCATGTAACAACTCTATTATTTTGGATTGGCAACCACCTAAACACATCGTAATGGTAACGTAAGCAACATTTAAAAACATAAAAACAGACTCGCCGTGAACAGTTAAACTATGTAACGTTAGCATACAAAACCAAAAATATGCCGCCAGTTATGCCGCCTGGCCGTCAAATGTTCATCACCTGCGTGCGTGGTACAAATGGTGTAGGAAAACCATGACGTTTTCTAATACGTAATTACACGCATGCTCAGAACGGATCGTGCAGGTGGAACGGATTGTGACTTGTCAGCACTTCATGAACAGCTTTAGAGCATAAACTCGAACGTTCATGTAATAGTATTTACGGATAGCTAAAGGATGTAGCGACGACAAAACTTTTTAACCACGCACAAAATACATTTATAGGGTTTTATAGCTGTGGGATTTATCAGGAAATTGGATTAAGTTGTGTCTTTATATAATGTTTTGCGCCTTTATCCTGGTTTTCTGTTCCATTTGCCAGAGCAAAACAAGAGGAGCAACGATTTCTGACCTTACATATACCCCGACTGAAATTGATCTAAAATCGAATTCTTCTTCCCCAACAACTTCAGGTTTTACATGCACAACTTTGCAATATGCAGGCAAAATAAGTTATCCTTGTTCAATAATATATTTGAATATAAAGAAAAAAGAGAATTCATGAAAGTTGGACATAACTTTTTGTCACTACATTTTTGAGGACACTAAAAATAAACTGAATGTCTTCTCTAACAGTAGTCCATTGTATAAAAGCAATAATAAAATGTATAATTTTTTTTATACCAAATAGCATGTTCGAATAAGGTTAACTGCGTCTTGCCTTAAAACCAAAAGGATACTTGTGGAAGGTCAGTATTTGTTAACAAAGAGCTAATAAAATATTACACATCCTATAATTTACTCATAAGGTAAGTAGTCGTGTAATGTACACTTACAGTCTGTCAATTATCACAACATAAAACCCTTCAGTGTGATACCATGTCAGGGTTTATTCTCCGATAAAAAACTAGTGAACATTATTATATAAAACAGCAAAATCTAAAACAACTGACTCTGCTAAATAAAGCCAGTTAATACACTGAAAATCAACATAGGAATAAATATTGATAATTAACCTGAAACTATAGTTGGAGCCATAGGCTAGATCACAGAACACCTTTTAAAAGGTGTGCAAGAAATATACAAATACTAATCTGAGGGTTAAGATTCAGATGTTTATGTTATGTAAAATTTTTTGTTGTGGGATGGAATGTGGTTGGCACCAATAACCTGGGTAAAACATTCTCTTGGTTTTATACGTCAAAACCCCAAAAAACAGGAAATTTGTCAAACGTGTAAAGATTCAAAGCATTAAAAAAATGAGGGGAAATTTTAAAAAGACAAAAACCTCCCCCTTCACTTTCCTCTCAGTTACACTTTTCTTCCTGCACTTCTTACTCATCTCTTTATTTGATTAATTCCAGTGTAGTTGGGACTTCAGTGTAGATATACATAAGAAGATATGTATAGGTCAACAATAGGATATTGATGTATATCTATAAATTAGGCTATATGATATAAACAAATAGGTATAGGTATATATGTTAAGTCAAGTATAATATATTCTATATGTATTGGTGCAAATACATTAAAGGAATTTAAGACACTAACCTATGTTGTTAAAAAACAAAACGGCGTTATAAAGTTGAAATAAATGGAGAGTTTGGCAAGAAAAACTTGTGTAGCAGCGCTTAAGTTCTGCTAATGATTCATACCCATGTGTTCAGGGAGTGAAATGTACATGCAAGCACATCCAGCTTTACCACATTGTTATCTAGCACTTTAAACAGATACTGAAAGATCGAATGTGACCATTTATTACCTGAGTAGACCTACCTGTGTGGAAAAATCAAGCTTACCTTTCTGGCTTTGAGACTGTCCCATCGGGTGATCTTTACGCATAACGACACATTGAACACCACAAACACTACATAAACGATATATGGCAATTTATACATGGCCGCAGAATAAAAACAAAGCAACGTTTAACGATTCATTTTACGCATTGAGTGAAGTAAGACCAAAGCGAAACAGACGCATACAAGTTGACTAAACTTCATTCCAGTTGCTCGCGCTCGCGCTCAAGCTGGGGCGGATGGGTTTTATTCAATGACGCACGAGCTCGGCTTCTCACCGTATTTCCGGGGCTGACGGAACTGTACGCAAGAGTAACTTAAAAGGCAAGATTAAACCGCGAGCAATACCTGTGACTATTTGTCTGTAAAACATTTTTACATTTTAAAAGTATGAGAATAAACGTAAAAATACATGGTTTTGCCAAAAGGAATCAATGCACAAAAAAACATGGTTCGTTTTCATAAGGGACAGGAGTGGTCCAAAAACCCATTTGTGTGTGGAACTTATTTTCCTGATTGAAGCTGTCACTGTAAAATATAAAAATGCCGCCCCTCTTTCTATTCTTATTTTCACATATTTATTAATGTTCTGATGTTCCTCCGTCTTATGGCTGTAAAAACAAAACATATAAATAGCCTAATTTTTAGATGGTAAGTGTTTGGGTCAGCATTTTTATCATTGTGCCATAAACTACTTTTTGACTAAAGGTCATGCCCTGACATGTTCTTCCTCCTAGTCATGGAGATTGTTTTTGTTAGCACCTCTAAGGGATGAGTTCTAACAATGGTATAGGCTTAAGACAACTAACCAAAAAAGGTTTGGGTTTCCATCCTGACTGATATTCTGGAAATGTCTGTGTCTACAATCTGGTGTAAAGGAAAATCTTGCATGTTTGTGTTAATGACTCTTTTAAAAATGAAACATGCCCCACATTTGGTTTAAAAAAAAACAGTAAATATCTTCATCTTCAATTTGTTTAGTTCTACACTGTTTTATATAATTAATGTTTAGTTTTAGATAATATCTCAAGATATACAACAACAAAAGTCGTAAAACACAACTGTCGACAAGACTGAAAAGCCATAAAAAACAACCTAATTTGATTTACTGGTTGACATGACTTGCATGGGAGAGAGGGGGCAAATCACACTTTGCAGATCTCCAAAGTCTCAATCACTCATTTGCCAGATAAAAGTCATAAAACAAAGAAAAAATCACTCTTAGAATATACATCACATAAACATTTACTTTATCTCTCTCTAATTTACAAACACATACGTCTTTCACAGCATGTAGCCTAATAGAAAATCAGCCAGTCTGAAAGCAAAGTTTTTGGTTAGAGTGTGAGGGGAACTAGACCACTGTAGGAAGGGGGGGCATAAAACATAAATTTAATTACGATTGACAGGCCATAAAAGAACCATTTGAGTGACAGGTTGACAGATCTTTGACCGGAGGGTCATAAATCAATCAACATTTTGACACATAGTATGTGATTCTACTACTCACCCTTACAGAAAAGCCCCATGATATTCACATGTGCAAAAAAACATGTGATTATAAGTGAAATGCATGATTTTGTAAACTCTTTTGTGTGAATCCCATGTACATTCCCATTACAAACCATGGGATCACACCATGACATGTTTTATCCCGTAGGTTTTTACATGGGAATTATTTAAAGTACCACTGCCTTCAATAATGTTATCACTTAAAACTCACCTTTGAGCTTCAAAAAGCATATGTAAGAGTTTTCTCTGATAGATATTTCTTCATGCCTTAAAATGACTTAAATATAACTCCACACCCTTACTATATCACTGATGTCCTTCTGAACCTTTTATCTCTATATTTTGTGATTTTTATATTTGTCACTGGGTTTTGCAAATATTTAACCAATAAAAATGATGTGCTTGTGAACTTTGTACTTGATACATGATTGAATATTATGATGTCAGTGTTTTTCTATTTCCTGTAAAATATAAAATTTGGACATCCACGATAAAGTCCCTTCCTCCACTCATCTGCACCATATACGTACATATATTCCGCATTACGCAGTGGCTGCTGAGGTTAATAGTTTAAAGCATTTACAATGCACATGTAAGCAGTGCATGCTCACAGTGCAGAAGTAGAGCTCAAATAGCAATGCAGCAAATGATTCAGTGTCATCCAGTGCCATCAGAGTCTATGCGCCATCCTTACATATTTATGGCTCCAACTAATCCACATGTCAAATGAGTTGACGTGATTGGTTTGTGAAATTTAAAACCAGGGACATGTTAAACCATATTTTTTTAATTGTCTTTGGTGAACTGCAGTTTTATGGAAAAAATACTCAGTAATGGTTTTAAATGATTAATTTGCATATGATTTGTCTTAAAGCATATAAAACACTACAAAGACATATAAGCAACATTAAAAACCTTTTTTTACAACAGGGGTACTTAAAGGCAGTTTTATTCCTCAGTTAGCTGTCCTCATTGAATGCTTGAAACTGTGGTCATAAATGTGCAATTAGTTATATTCATCTGAGACCGTATCAAAAACACACAATCAGCAGTTCTGAAGATATACATATCAAAACATCAAAGTCTACAACAGGAAAAGACTTGCACTGCAAGCACAATGGTTTGTGCAGTGTATCTCTCGATCTTTCTGAGGTAACAGGTGCATCACACACAGAGGAGTTTGCAATATTGACATTGTACATTATGAAAGAAAGATAACAAACCGACAACGCACCAGGAATGATTATCTTACCACAACTACAGTGTGAAAAATACTTCTGTAACCACTATATATAGTTTTCCTATAAGTATAGTTTTGTATCCATAATTCTCTCACATAAAGTTGTGCATAAATAACGAAAACCTCAATACTGTTAGGTCGAGAAAATACATACCACTTTTAAGATGTACATTTTTTACAGGTTTTCTTTTTTTCTGATTTCATGACCCAGATTGGTCTAGATCTGTGTCACAAGAACCGGATGGCAAAAAGCAGATTTTGGTAAAATGTGTGTTTATTGGAAACAGCAAATCGAAACCCAACAGGTAAGTAATCTAACAGGTAAATAAAAACACCATACAGAACCAAGAACTTATGGTACAAACAACAAGAACTGACCATGGGTAAAAAAGATGGGGTTAGAGCCAGGTTTGGAGACGTGAAATAATGGAGATATTCTGTAGTGTCATGGCAGTTTAGAATGGGGGCTGTGTTGATCTGGTAAGCAATGGGGAATGAACCATGAACCAGGGACTGAGTTTGCGGCAGGGCTCTCTCCCTAGTGGAGAGCCAGACCTTCTCATCTAGATGGCATTTGGGAGTCACAGATCTTCTTGCATTTACATTTATAGATTTGGCAGACGCTTTCATCCAAAGCGACTTACATTGCATGATACTATACATTTCTATTTAAGTATGTGCAATCCCTGGGATCGAAACCATGAAATTGGCATTGCTAGCGCCATTCTCTAACCACTGAGCTACAGGAAAGCTGTGACTTCCAGCAGGCTGAAGAAAGCTTTCCATGAATGGAATGGGTTGTGGTAGAAGCTTGCCTTGGGACAGAAGATGGGGTACCGACGTCAGGGCTGGACTGGTAATCTGGCATACCGGGCAAATGCCCGGTGGGCCGATGCACTTTGGGGCCGATATAATATAATATAATTTTTTTTCAATGTTCAATGTGCCAATGCTCAGATTTTTCAACTTTCAACTATGGGAAGTCAAACAATCCAAAAGTGGGACGAGACAGCGGGGTATTACAGAGCTCGCGCCACGCTGAAATGTCATCTGCGTGATTCAATGGACCGAGCCGCGCAGTCAGTGCACACAAACGTG
Organism: Barbatula barbatula; assembly: GCA_037178815.1. Lineage (NCBI taxonomy): Eukaryota > Metazoa > Chordata > Actinopteri > Cypriniformes > Nemacheilidae > Barbatula > Barbatula barbatula. Next base: position 2,925,168 of record CM074086.1, read on the forward strand.
TTTCCCAGTGCCACCACCAACACGCGGCGCCAATTTAAACCAAACCGTACACTCAAATGTACAATAAAGAAGCCCCTCATTCCTTAAAAACATTTACATTGGTTCTCTGCTGAAGTCTATCAGTTTTTCCCTACAGAAGACAAAGGAAATCAGGATGAAATGCATAATCTTTTTTTATTATTATCTTTAACAGTGTTACAAGTAAACGGTAGTGTTGTGAATCGATACTTTGAAGAACTGCACATATGTATAGACTATACTATAGAGGCTATGGAAAGACCTGTACAAAGCAGAAACCGTAGACCGCGGAACTGGGGGGGAACAAGGGGGGTCACGGCCCGGGCAACTTTTGTACTCTGACAAACTATCTTAAATGAATAAAAGCCTAATTTGTATCTGTGTTTTTACGAGCCAAACAATACTAGTCACCACTAGGGTGGCCATACGTCCGGCTTTTGGCCAGACAGTCCGGATTTTAAGCCCCCTGCCCACTCATTTCTCCTCCTTTTCGGAGTTGCGCTGAATCGGCCTTAAAAAACGCGCTCAAAACCTTTATTGGGACGCAGCAGCATAGCGTCTGACGCCGTAAGATCTCCGGTCAAACACATGATTGCCTGAAAGAGGTGTCAAATAAATATCTGATATATAATTGGTTAAAAACATAAACAAGCCTCCATGAATTGAGGTGGAGTCCACGTACTGGCTACGTCACATCATAACGTTAACATGCCGAAACGTCCGACATCATTTAATCCGGAATGGACAAAAGAGCACGAATTCATATCAAAAAGCAGTAGAGATGCTTTCCATTGATTTTGTACACTATGTCGCTGTGAAGTGGACGTTAGTTGTAAAGGGAAAGCCGCCATTGACCGACATGCCAGCACTGAAAAACATAAAGGTAACTGAGGAGCTGCTGGGACGTCTTCCCTTAGGTCTTAATTTCGAGAAGCAACATCACCTCAGGATGACAAAATCTGCGCTGCAGAGCTTTGTAAAGTCTATCATGTAGTCAATCATCACCAGTCATGAATAAATACAAATACTTTGAACAAACACTTTTTTGCCTCTGTTACACATAGGTCTACATCAAGATATGTTGTTGATCAAATTGTCTGGCAATGAATAGAGTAGGCTATTTCAGAATCACTGTATCATGATACCATAGATATGATGGACAAAATTGTATTATATTTGAGAGTACACCAGATGCAGTTATTCTTGCCTCACTAAATGCCGCAAAGTGTCCTCCTTTTTGGTGTTATGGAAATGGCCACCCTAGTCACCACACAGCTTCACTCACTCTCACCAACCGCTGCCGATAAAAAAACTCACACTGACTGCTGCATTTTTATTTGAAATTAGTGTTTATTGTTTATCAACTACGACGTTACGTCGACGTAGTTACTAGGTCTGTCATGTGAGACCGAGCTAACGGCAGGCACCTGTTTAACCGCTGGCGGCATTACCAAGCTGCGACAATGAAGGGACAGAAGTCAATGTCAGATTTTTTACAAATAAACTAGCAAAACAAAATGAGCAAACTACTCCAGCTTCCACTGTGGCCTCAACAACAGACCTGGAGCGTCCATCTCCACCACGGACTCTCCTCTGGCTTCAAGCCAAGCTACCGACAGCCACTGTACAAGTGAGTGCTGCGAGGGGATCTCACAAAACCCTGCTGTTCTTATGAAGACCAAAAAGGTACAGGGACTGGGTCTTCACAACGAGCAAGATCAGTTCAATATCAGTGGTTCAGAGATTTTAACTGGCTGACATTTTGTGACACGAGCAGAAAACTTTACTTGTTTTGTTGTTGGGTGTGTGTGTGTGTGTGTGTGGGGCTCTGCACATCAATCTAATGTGGGTGTTGACTTGTGATGATAATGACTATGATGATGATTTAGATTCAAGGCAGCAAGATGAGTTGTAGTTGTGGACTGGATGTACTTTGTGTTTGCTATAGTTTCATCTGTGCGTTTATGTGTAAATAGGCTTGGCCTGTTGTGTGTGAATGTTAGAGTGGGATCAGAGGGGTTAATCTGAGGAAGCATGTGTGCGTGTTCATCATGTGTGTACTGTAGATGTGACTGTGTGGTGTCGGAATAAAATAAAGTGCTCCGCAACGTTATTTAATATATCAGTAATATTGTCTGTTTCAATGCATACCCCCACCCCCTCCGCATGACTTGAAATTATGGTCCCCCCTTGTTCAGCTGCGTTCCGCGGTCCATGGCAGAAACTTCAATGACTTCCAATATCGTAGTCTTGAGGAGCACGCCAACCTCCTGGTAATTATATCGGACAGTTTACATGTTCAGGTAATTAATTGTATTATTGTAGTACGTTTTGCGCCTAGTCATTTTACCTCAACTATTTACGTTAATAATAGCAGAGGTTTATGGGTAAAATGTAAATGAGTTTATTTAATCGCGCAGATGACATGTCAGTGCGGCGCGAGCTCTGTAATACCCCGCTGTCTCGTCCCACTTTTGGATTGTTTGGCTTCCCTTACTAACGCTCAATTTGCGTGATTCGCCTCATTCGCGCCAATCACACCGCAAGTAGGTGTAGGTCTATCACCAGGGAGTCAGCCAAGAGAGAGTCAGTACACTGGTCCACTTGCACTGGTACACTGGTCCATGGCACTTAGTTCTCAGCTTTGTAGGTTTTTTTGGGAAAGGAACAGTGGATATGCATATCTATACGGACTGCAAGGATGGTGTACTGGTTGGTTGTGTCCGACCGATTGTGGTGGGCTGGTCTGATCGAAAATGCCAGGGCCTTTTTTGTCTTAGTCCAGCCCTGGGCACCGTTTTGTGAGGAGCGAGAGTCTTTGCTGGCTGCCTGGGTGCCCCAATCCCAGAACAGTGTGAGCCGAGTCCATTAGAGGAATGTGCAAATCCGGTGGAGCAGGTTCAATCTGTTCTTCCGCTGCCCATTGAATGGGGCTAAAGATTACAACCTGAGAGAGTATTGTACTGTTGTAACTCTTTCACTGAAGCGGGTTGTGGCTATGTTTTAACAGCTTTCACCGTCCTCTGGTCTATCTGCATTCCCTTATTTTCAATAATGTAGGAAATGTAGATAAAATATAGTGTTATATAGTCAGTGTTGTCAAAGCTGCTGAAGAACCCGTTTGTTGAGCTGCTGATGGTTTGTGGGAGTAGATCAAAATATCATCTAAAGTTAAGTTCAAAACAATAGCGGTCCAACATCACTATCCAGATCAGTCACAGTTTTTGATAGAAATTATATTTCTATTTGGCAAATATTTTACTTGTAGGTGTAGTAGAGCAATAGAAAACCTACAGACCCATATTGCTGCTAATTCTGTACAGTTGAATCATTAATTGAAAGGGCGTGTTCAAAGTAATAGCAGCGTGGAGGTTAATTAGAGAGGTAAATCATTCTGTGAAAAAACTGGTGTCAAACAAGTGGCGCTTATTTATGAGCGAATGCGGCAAATGTTGTACTTTGCATTTATCTCTGAAAATCTGAGTAATGGGTCCAACAAGATTAACATCTCCAGAAAATTTGTGGAGTGACATCAAAAACACTGTTTCTGAGGCAAAACCAAGAAATGCAGAGGAATACCCTCATTAGAGTTGCAGGCGACGAGTGTTGCTACTGAACCGTCTAAGTACTGTGTCGTTCCATTCGCTTGTGCATTTGCGTGTCAAGTCTTTCACGAATGCAAGCTGCACTAACCTGGCCCTTCTCTCGTGTAGCATTGTGCGTCTGTGCTCCAACTTGAAAAACTGTTCTTTAACTTGAAATGGATTTGTAACAAGTTTACTCTGCGACCAATAAGCATTCACCATGACGAAGCCTAGTAACGTGCCATGAACAACCAAAATTATGCATTTTCCCCTTTCTTTTTATTTTATTAAAATTTTGAACATTTAATATTAAAATAATAACTAAAAGGGATATTTTTTTGGGCCACGCCATGGACTGAAGGAGGGGCATCAATGACCGCTAGGGGGGGCACGGCCCTCGAATGCCCCACCATAGCGCCGGCGCTGGATACAGATGCTTTAGGAATGACTTTTAAAGACACTCTTAACTCCATGGGCGTTAGACAACATGTGTCAGGAAATACTTTGTTTAATACCGTTTTACGGTCTAAATGTGGGCGATGTTAAAATTATTCAGCAGAGAAAAGACATTTCGGATGATTATCTGGTATTATGTTTGCTTCCCTGGCTTATGGCTGCAAATCAAACTCCTTGTTACAAATACGGAAGAACAATTACTTCAACTACCAAAGGTGCATTTCTTGATAATCTGCCTGAATTGTCACAAATCTCTAGCATGAGTAATAACGTTGAAGATCTTGACTTTGCCATTGAAAATTTTAACTCCACCGCTAGACGCTAGACACAGTTGCTCCTCTGCGCTTAAAGAAAATAAAAAATGGCAGCCCAACACCGTGGTATGATGAACACACTCAGGCTCTAAAGAAAGTGGCACGAAAAATGGAGCACAACTTTAAGAAAACTAAATTAGAGGTATTTGGTACAACATGGAAGGATAGAATTCGAAAATACAGGAAAGCCCTAAAAACTTCTAGATCCGCCTACATTTCATTACTAATAGAAGAACACCAGCACAACCCTAGGTTTTTATTTTTAACACAGTGGCTAAATTAACCAAAAATAAATCGTCAGCAACTTCTGATTCTGTATACCAGCATAGCAGTGCTGAATTTTTGAACTACTCCACAAATGGTTCCAAGGTTACCTAAGTGGGCAGGACGCAGTTCATGCCCAGACCTGACAAAAGCTGAGATGATACAAGGACGCGGTGACTTGACAGATCTTGACTTTAAATATGTCCATCTTAGTCCACCGAGAAGCAACATAGATGTATTAGTATATAATGAGAATATTAAAAAATGTTAATGTGCTGCTAACTTTAAAAAAAATAATAAAACATATAAATCTGTTGAAAAGGTATCTTTAGAAATTGTTAATAATGTTGCCAATCGTGATCCCCATTTCTTTAAATATTCCCAACCAGTTTTTTAACAGAATCGGTTCATAAAGTTTCTGTTCACCTTTTAAAACCTCTTACTACTAACTTGAGGATTTAGTTAAGCAACATAGATAACCATTTCTAAAACAAGCTTGTAGATTCATCATTAAAAAGAAATAACTCAAAGCAGATGTACAAAACTCAAATGTTTTTATTAAAGCCTATCGCACATATTTTATATTTATATATAAAAGATCTACAGTGATTGAACTGGCACATGAGCAGACAACAGTTTGTCATCAATGTATTCATTCATCCTCAATAAACAACAGATGTGAAATGTATGAGAAACGTTAACCACATACACAGACAGATACACAAATTCAAGAGCTGAAATGTGTGTCGCTGCAATTATAGGAGGATGAGATCTTGTGTCATTTGGAAGAACAAATAAATACAGTACCGCAAATTATGCGTTGTTTGTGCCCTTTGCACAAAATGCACTGCTTCTTTTTAACATCATTTATGAACACTTACATGAATGCTCTCTTGCTCATAACCACACAAACACAGTCAGCAGAACACATGGTTAAGGTGTACGAAATTCTGAAGATGTGGTTTTAGACATTTTAAAATCGCAATCTATGCAAGTTGTTTCTTTTCGGTCATAAGCAGAGGTCTATCAAAACTTATTTACATACAGAATACTGGCTGTAGTGTGAGGTAAATGGACCACATGTTTGTCCTTTATTTATGAATGTACTGGAAAAACACAAAGCTGCACTGATCCTGTGTACACGTAAAAACAACAGTCCTGTCTAAAGACTACCATCAGCTTAGCACCAGAATAGAGAAAGTAGTAAAGTGTGTATTTCAATGTAAATGCATACTTTCTATAGTAATTTTTGTTGGGAAATGAAACTGGTTCACTTGTGTGTGTTCAGTCGCTTTCACTGGTATCACTGCTGGGGTCACCCTGGACTTTGTTACGGTGCTGCATTGCACGGTGGTACGCCACCTGAACGGACTTTCTGATGTTTGACTTTCTCCCCTCCAACATCTTCTCCTTGTCTAGATCCTGATTCACACCAAGGGGAACCAATTTGGAGCGCGGCAGCCACTGCCTGTACACAGACAGACATTTAGAAAAAAATAATTTCTTGTCTTCCTCCTCTTTTCTCATCCACACAATGACAGCTGTCTACTGCATTTTCATGCTTGCTTCCTCTGGCCTATTTATCTTTGTTTGCAAGCACAGGATGTTAAAAAATGCTGACAGCTCCAAATCGCTTTCACAAAATGAGCCCTGAGAGTTTGAGAACAGTCAAGTCAATACGGAAACCTTTTATCTAGGAATAAACATTCATATAATTATAAGGAGTCCAAAAGTAACACTCGCCATGTGCTCATCAAAGTAAAAATAGGCTTGTCAAGTAAATAAAACCTTATTCACAGATGGCACCGTTATTAGGTGTTTTTTATTACATGGTTGGCATTTCTAATGTATACCACCAGATAAACGTTTCAGATAGTCAGCGTTCTCAATGTGTCTTTGTTCCCACTTTATATTAGGTGTCATTAACTACTGTGTACTTAAATAAAAAAGCACTTAGTGTGCACATACTGTACATATTAGGGATTTTTTTTTATTGTTTCTCTTTTCTTTTTATAAGCTTGTGACTGACAAATTTACCCAAATTCTGCCAGTTTAGAACAAACCGACATTTTTATAATAAATAATATAAATGTAAAATAAGAGTTATTATACAAGGGCATTCATACAGTAGAATTAAACAAAAAAATAATTGCAATTTTTAAACGAAAAAAATTATGGCAAGCATTTAAACAAGCCAATAAATCATTCTCCCTTCCAGAACTACGTATGGCGATAAGATATATATTCCGTTCATTATACCACAATAAATAATTTTCAAGATTTAATTAGTAAAAAACAAATAAGTGAAAACACAGATGTGTGTAAGACTAACCAGGTTCTCTTGTTGTCAAAGAAAAGCACTAGAAAGAGGTGTTCTCGGGCCTCCTGGGTCATCTGCTCTCCTAGTTTTAGCACTTCGAGAGGTGGAACTGGAATCGGGACACCCCTGTGGAACACACCTTCTCGTGGCATCTTGGGATCAATGATCTGGAGGGAACATCAACCAGATTAGGTAGTTGCACATTGATTGACATCGCCCTCTGCAGGTCAAGCAGAGCAAACCACCAAACAAATATCCTAAATGTCACTTTAATACAAAACAGCTAAGAAGGACACAAAGAGATTAATAGCCTTGAATTCATTTTAACACATCACTATATAAACATGAATTTTCTTTATTTGGGTAATGTATGACCTGGACAAACATTTTTAAGGAAAACGTGTTAACAACTACTAATTTCGTATAGAAGCACTCACCAGTGCGGGGTAAGAGGGGTATCCTCTGCACTTGGCCCACACAAGATCAAGAGCATCCAGGGAACTGTAATCGTCAGAACTCATCCAGCATCCGGAGCGGCCCCTGGCTCGAACCACTGCGTGCATGCACACACAAGCACACACAAGCACACACAAGCACACACTGAGTCTATGACCAGCTTACATGCAGAGTCTCATTTGATGGTGTGTCTACTATACTCACAGTGGGAAACTCCTCTCGCCCCGCCCATTGAGTACGAGTCGTTTTCTGTCCCAGACGTATCTTCGCTGCTGTCCTCTGGGAATGCTGAGCGGGAAAATGAGGCCTTTCCACGTCCCTGTTTAGAGGGAGTGGTACTACAAAAAAGGAACATATATGGATTATGCTCGCATTTTTCACTTTTAAAATGCAGCTGTGCAACATTACAATAGTAATGCCTGATTTGCACATAAGTTTTTCATGTAAAATATTTTTTTTCTAATGACTTGCAATCCAAGTGATAAACAAGCTGTTGGAACTAATGCAGGGCAGGGCAATATAATAAACATGCAGTATTTTGCAGGCAAAAAAATGCTACACTGTAAATATTGCAATGTTACATACAGGTCATTATAATTACTATAAAAAAAGGGTGCGACCAATTGAAAAGTTACTGAGTCAGCAGTGAGTGGTTCTCTTTTCATTTGTTTGATTCATATTAACAACATAGACTAGTAGGAATACTAATACTGTTTTAGTTTGAAAATTGGGGTTGCGTTTCTGTGAACGATTCAAAATCGTATTACATTTACGCATTTGGCAGACACATTCATTATAAGCGACTTAAGTTGCATTATACTATACATTTTTGTTTCTGAATATGTGCAATCCCTCGGATCAAACCCATGACATTGGCATTGCTAGCCCCATGCTCTTACACACCAGTGTGTAAACAGGACCTCAGTGTGCAACACACTGAACATTCTGAATCTTCATGGCAAGAAAAGTGTGTAGACTGTACGTGTACCTGGTCCTGTCGGATGCGGCACTGCTGCTGCTACTGCTGGTGGACTCAGAGTCGGAGCTGGAGCGCGGGAGACTGCGTTCATTTCTGTACACCAGAAAACTCTCAGTCACCGGCTGACTGCTGAAACCATTACTGTGCAGATCTGAGAGAGGAACAACACAATACTTTATTATAGAATAAATCAACAAAAAAAAGTTCTATTGTGTAAAGCTATCAAAATACAGTTTATACTGTATATATACAGCGGGGAAAATAATTGGAAATTTTTGGGTCAATAGCCCATTTAGAAATCCCCTTACTGATAAAAATGCTGATGTGTCAAATACTTATTTCCCCGGCTGTATACACTCACTGGCCACTTTATTAGGTTCACCTGTCCAACTGGTCGTTAACGCAAATTTCTAATCAGCCAATCACATGGCAGCAACTCAATGGATTTAGGCATGTAGACATGGTCAAAACGATCCGCTGTAGTTCAAACCGAGCGTCAGAATGGGGAAGAAAGGTGATTTTGAACGTGGCATGGTTGTTGGTGCCAGACTGGCTGGTCTGAGTATTTCAGAAACTGCTGATCTACTGGGATTTTCACGCACAACCATCTCTAGGGTTTACAGAGAATGGTCAGAAAAAGAGAAAATATCCTGTGGGCGCAAATGCCTTGTTGATGGAGGTCAGAGGAGAATGGCCATCCCTTTATGACCACAGTGTACCCATCTTCTGATGGCTACTTCCAGCAGGATAACGGGCCATGTCATAAAGAGCGAATAATCTCAGACTGGTTTCTTGAACATGACAATGAGTTCACTGTACTCAAATGCCCTCCACAGTAATCCGATCTCAATCCAATAGAGCACCTTTGGGATTTGGTGGAATGGGAGATTCGCATCATGGATGTGCAGCCGACAAATCTGCAGCAACTTCGTGATGCTATCATGTCAATATGGACCAAAATCTCTGAGGAATGTTTCCAGTACCTGGTTGAATCTATGCCACGAAGGATTAAGACAGTTCTGAAGGCAAAAGGGGGTCCAACCCGGTACTAGTAAGGTGTACCTAATAAAGTGGCCAGTGAGTGTATATATAAAAAAGTGACACAATGGGGGACATTGATGAACGAATGTTCATTTGTGGGTGAACCGTCCTTTTAACTAGGTGTTATTAAGAACTTGCAATGAAGTTCTCCAAAATGCTTGGGGAATCATTTGGTGGATACATAAGATTATTCACATCTGATGCACATTTCATACAAATGCAAGAGCTGAATAAAATCTCATGCCCAAAATCTTCAGTACCACACTGGTTGCATATTAAACAAAGGCCTAATAAAACAGTGGAAAATGGACAAACACTTTTCTTATTTAATTTCTTTTAAGACATGATTTGGTAAAGCGTGTAATATACAGTACTGTTTGTAAATATCTTTTCAACTTTTAAAGAAACTGACATTACTTTTATGGCAAACTCTGTCAAATCAAAGGCTCATTGTGTCAACAAGCACTGAAATACAGAAAATCTTTCTGATCTGATTTCAGAAAAAAGGATTTGGGTAAGCTGTTTCTTTAATGCAGCTACCTATCCAAGAGATACATACCCAGTATGAGGTGATCTTGTTCGCTGTCTGAATCCGAGCTGGAGCTGGACTGTGGACTGTGGAGTCTCTTGCGTGATTGGGGGAGAGAGGGCAGCTGGGGTGGGCCAATTGGACTGGAGCCCAGCACCCCTGGGCCATGCATCATGTCTCGGTTCTTAGGGGGTCGACCTGGGCGCTTCGGAGGGCCGGTGGCTTTGGGATTTTTCTTTGAGAAGAGGACAGATGTACGACGTCCAACTTCAGGGGCCAGCGCAGAAGAGGACACGCTAAGGTCTACAAAGAAAACCCGGGAAAAAAAAAAAAAAAAATCACAGATTTCATTACATTTATTACACATGATATATTTTGCTTCATGGCAGGCAGCATCAAGACTGAAATAAATGTTAAAGCAGAAAACTGGATCAAATGATGCGATTTTTTGGTTTGTTTTACACAAAGCTGCAATTTTAGAATATTTTTCCAAATGTTTTTGGAGAATAGAGAAGCGGGAGAAAGAGTGAATGAGCTAACAAACACATATAGGGCTTCCCCTCTGCGTTGGCTCATGTGAATCTTGGTCGGGTCTACCAGAGGTCTTGTACTTTGTACTGCTACAACAGATATCTTGTTGCGTAGTGCGAGCACCATAACGATTTAACATTGTTTATACCCTTCATTTCTTTGTAAGCAGGCAAACTTACAAAATCAGCAGGGGATCAAATATTAATCCCCCCAGTATGTCTAAAGAAAGCTTGGAGTGTCTACTTTTAAATTAACAAATACATATTTGAACAAATTTAAACAAATAAATGTTCTGCTGGAGCCAAATCAATAGCGCAGCAAATTTCTCGTCAAATATACAGCACGTTTAGGCGATGTAACATTGCACATGTGGGCCGGATATTCAGACGGTCAGATACAAAGAGATAAAGTTAACTTTTATTTTAGAAAAAGATTGCGACTTCGATGAAAAACGGTTTCATTGTGAAGAGCTGTGGATCAACATTACGATCCCGAAGTTTTTTGGTGTTTTACTCACAGTGTTGAGCATTACAACCAATCATAGACAGCTTGTCTAGGACACATCAAAGACACATGTGGTATGGCATGAGTAATTTTGACCGAATTTTAACATGTCTGTGGACTCTTCATTAAAGTTGTTTACTGACCTTTTCCACCGATCTCATGGCTGCTGCTCTCTCCATCATCGTGACGGCCACTCGCAGAGGCATGATGCGCATGGACTGAGCTGCGTTCCAGCGACAAGCCCGACTCATGGTTGCCAAAACCACAACTGCCCTCACGCTGATGAGCCAGCTTACGCTTAATAACGGTCATCTCCTTCCTCAAGGCTTTAGCTCGCCGGGACTGGCCGATACTGTGCTTCCCTGACATTACTTCATCATAACGTGCCTGCAGGATCTGCAGCTGCTCCTCCAGAGGCAAACGCCGTCGGTTCTCCAGCAAAATATCTGTGAACAGGAACAGAAAACATCAGAGGCACATAACAGCATTTCAAAACAAGACTTTTGACCCCCTGACAAAAAAATCTCCTGAAGCTTAAAAAGAAACTGACCCTCAACCTCGGGAGCTTAATATAAATACTAAACGGGTTGTTATTTTACACAATTGTGCTCAAACCTATTCATACCTAGGTAAATATGACCAAAAATACAATGAAAATAAATCTGCATCTGCCTTTTAATCTTATATTTAAAAATATACAAAAATATAACCTTTCATTAAAGAATAAGAATATCTCATTAGGAAATTAATGTTTTTCTCCAATACACATTGCTCATAACTAATCATACCCTTTTATTTCATACTTTTTGCAACCTTTTTTTTGCAAAAATAACAGCTGTGATTTTTATTATCATTGTTTTGTTTACATATCTTATTTTTTACATTAAGTAATGTACTTTAGAAGCTATACACATACATATATGTTTCGCAGGTTAACAATTTAAAACACAAAACATTTTCAGAGTTTAACAACCACCTGACTTTAAATGAATCGTGTGCATCCCTGAATGTTTCTATCTATTGTAATAGTTGTGTTTTGAGTCTCTTGATTGTCCTTAATGTATAAAGATTAATCTCATCATTTTACAGTTACTGCAGAACATGACTCAAATATACAGAAATGCAGAAAAAGCTAAGATTCTGGAGGTCCTGTATGATTTTTCTGAAGATCAGTGGACTGTTTAAAGCTTCATGACAATCTAGAAACCCTTAAACAACTATGATGAAACATAAAAACTGTCATTGACTGTTCAGCTAACATCACGCAGTATTAAGAATTAGGGTGATGTAAACTTTTGACCTGGGCTATTTTTATTCTTCTTTATGTAAACAAATTTTTTTAAGTAACTTGTTTAGGGCAGGACTATATTAAAAATAAACCTTAATTAAAAAAATTCTTCTTATTTTTCCAAAATGTTCAGCATGTTGTTTTCCAGATTCTGCAAGGGGGATGTAAACTTTTGAGCTCAACTGTATTTGACTCGGGTATGAATAATTGTATTTAATGTGAGGTTTCCCTGTTAGGAAAATGTGCAACTTTTTGTGATTTTGTTGCATTTAAGCATAATCAATGAAAATTCTAAACATTTGACCAAATTAAGAAATAAATGTTGGTTTATAAGTAATAAAGTAATGCTGACCAACTTTTATTATGTGTAAGTTGGACAAGTGTCAAAATTCAGTGGATTTCAAATGGAAACAGAATTTTCAATAAGGGACAGGGGTGTGTGCCCGAATATAATGTTTTTATTTCCTAAAATTATTAATTAAGATGTAATAATATTATGCCACAATTATGTGATTAAATAGACAATACTGAATTATGAGTTTAATTGTTACTGTGTGTTCACACCAAGCGCGACTTGCGCGAATAAAACGCACTATTCGCGAGTAGTTGGACGCTTGAACATTTGCATTTTACTCGCTTCCTTCGCGCGCGAAAAATTCGCGTCATGGGAGGTGCTTCTGCCAGGCGGCTCCTATCTAATTGCGAAATGGCGGACATGGATTTGTTGAGAGGGTAGCTGCGCATTATGTACTATAGAAGGCTAAGATAGACATAGACTCGTTCGGCGCCGTGTCTGGGTCCATTAGATCCTTCGGAGGCGCATTCCTTCATTGTTGTTTCAGATTTCTGCCTCCGCTCCCTATGTCATAGTCACGTCACTACTAGAGCATGCTCCTGATTGGTTAATGCGGCAAAATTTTCGGCAAAGTTCAGAATTTCCAACAATTCGCGTCATTCGCGGCATATGCGCGAAAGCGTAATTTGCGCGAATCGCACCGCAAGTACGTCTATAGCGTCTTTGCATTGACTTAACATGTAAATCACTTGCGCTTAACGCTTCATTCGTGCTTGGTGTGAACACACAGTTAGATACAGCTTGGAAGGACAAAATCTTTTTTATGTAATTATATTTTTCATGATTTCATGGTAGAGTATAAGGTTGCTCTAAAGATTAAAAAAGTGATGGATCACAAAAGTACACTATTTTTGAAAAATAGACAAGACTCGGTAAAACAAGTTAGAAGAAACACAACTGACCATCTTCAGCAGCAGACGCCGATCTCTCTCTTTCTCTTTCTCTGAATCTCTCTCTCTCGTGTGGTGACTCCGGGCTCGGCTCTCTGGGAAGATGCATGCCTGTCTCGTAATCATAGCCAATTCTTTCTGCCTGTCTGCGCGCTTGCCGTAAAACAGCACCACCAACTTCTCGCAATCGCAGTGCAGCGCGGTAGAAGACTGTGTCTTTGGCATTGTATTTCAGACAGTTGTTGACAATGAGCAGAAAGTCACTCTCAAAAGTATCAAAGCTTAGATAGTGATGTGATTCTAAACCCTTCCACATCGTCTGAAAGTCCATCGGTCGTTCAATGTGATCCAGGTAATCAGGGACCTAACAAAATGGAAGAATAAAAACACAGAGCTGTGAAGGGATTTAAAGCAATGAAGCTGGAGCACTCATGTAGCTGGTAACGCATATCGTGTTCTGTGTGGGACGGATCAATTCTTCCTTACAACATCTGCATGTTTCTTGAAGATTGTACATCTAGTTCAACACTTACAAAAACATTAGCCTCTTTTCCACTGGTGGGCCAGGGCGAGCCAGACAGGTGACTAGCTAGATTTTACCATAACACAACAAATGTGATGGAGAAACCTGTTGTGGTTGTTTTTTTTCTTTTAGTGTTTGCATGGCAAAAAACTGAAAATATAAGATGAGTAGACTGTGGTTTAGCAGTGTTTACGTAAGAAAGAACACGATTTGCAACAAGAAGTTCATGCAGCTGCAATAATTGTGAGACATTTCTACAAATTAAGTTTTGGTGAATCCTTACATTGTGATCTATACACAATAGATTTTATTTGCATGATATTAGACAATTTTAATTTCACAAAATTTGATCTTTTGTCACTGTACCGATAAGGCTGACTGTTACAAGTTTGAAACACTGTAGTCACATGGACTATTTCATGTCTTTACAAATTTTCCATGCTTTTGAATAAGCTTTGTGTTGATGCTTATGGGGGACTCAGGAGGCTCCCGGACCTAGTCAAAACTATCTTCATTTGCGTTCCGAACATAAACGAAGGTCCCTGGGTTGTTGATCAACTGAAGGGTGAGTAATAATTTAACACAATATTATTCTTGGACGGAGTATTCCTTTAAAAGAAGTAATTATGAGTAGCGATCAGTCAGCAGAAGTACTAAGGTATAAAGTTTTTCTTCTGTTGGGTACTGTGTTACTGAAGTCATATTAAGTTTTCGTTAGCAGCTCGTTACTGCTAGACATTATAGTTTTGCACTTTGCACGGAGCTAGATGATCGCTGTTTGATCCATTCTAGTCGCCCTTTGTTTTGCCAATCGAGAAGGCGTGTTCAGCTGTATTCTGTTTGCGCTAATCTCAACACATACTTACGCGGGTGCCTTGCGCTGGCGCGGTAACCGTCATCCCTCGTGTGCAGGCCTTCTCTTGTAAAGACCGAAGAGTGTAAAGACATGCGACTTAAGCTGCGCGACTCCACCGAGAAAGGACATCGGGAAGGCACTTTAGTATAATTAATATACCTTTGCTTTCCCTTTCCTTGTATACTAACAACATGTGTTTCCGCGGGTCCCGTTTTATGTAATTCGCCATGTTCTGTCAGCCTTCGTAGTGTTTAACAGCATACATCTCTATCACAGGTGTTCGAGTTATTTATCATGACAAGTGTTACTTTTTTTAATGCATTTTAAAGTTGTACCTGTTCTCTTTCAGGTCTTTTTGCTCTTTAACTATCAAATGCACACAAGATTATGTGAACAACACACAGGGTTCACATAAACACATTTGGTTATGTCAGTGGATGTGTATCAGCATCTTAAAGTGACAGTAACCTAATAAACCTGTTGCTTTCTGTATTATGATAAGTCTATATATTCAGTATATTTATTACCACGCATGTTTGTTGACGATACATTACATTTGCAGTTCAATGTGATAACTTCGTACGTGCAGGTATCAAGGAGGCAGCGTAATCCGATTATTTATGTTTAAAAAATACATAATTCTTTAGTTTTCATGGAAAATGACTAATAGGGCTGGGTTGATATATTGTGTATTTTTTATGCTCAGTTTCGCGGTTAAATGCCACCACAACCGAAAGCCATAGGGCGCTCTCGCGCAGAAGCTCCGAATATGGGACACAGAAGAAGAAACATTTTACACACCTAGTTCCAGGAAATGCCAATGGTCATAATCTTTCACTGTTCTTCCAACCTTTTCAGGTAATTTCATGATAATAAAGCATATTTATAATGATGATGTTTGAAGAGTGTTGCTTTTTAAAATGCACGTTATAAACGACTCAATCTTGTAGTGATTTTAGATTGCGCATTATTTTCTACTGATCAAAGAGCCGCAGTTCAAAAAGTGTTTTGCTCGCACATGGAACAAAAATCTGTTGGGTCGGTAATACTGTCACATAGCGCTGTTTGTCAAAAGTAAATGCCTGTGACTTTTTACGATCTCTTGTAGCGTGTCACTGTCGTACAGTCGCGACATATACATATAACATACATTCTAACACAGTGTGCACAGTCAACACAGTGTAAATTGTATAAATTACAAAATGCTATCGCCATCTTCAAATGTCCCTGAAATAAACTTTTATGGAGTTAAACCAACAATACCAACTGAATAAATAGTTAATTGTGCAACAAAAAATGTGTACAAAGACAGAGAGAGGTAGATTTAAAAGCTTCTTTCAGCAAAACAATTACCAAAATACATCACATTATCACAGGAGAGGAAGAGTGAACTAGACCAGGCATTCTTTAAAATTGTCTGAAGGGATTACGAGCCATTTACCAAAGGAAAAAAAAAGGCATGCGGAAACAACCTGGCTACACAACACCTTGTTACAGCACGGTCCATGACACAATCTTGCCACATGCTTTATTGGTGATGGAAAATATGTTGCGTGTTTTGCTCGAGGAGCATATCTCACTGGCCATTGATATTTGGACAAGCTAACGGGGTCACAGCTTTCTGGGTATCGTATGCCGTTTTGTTGTTGAAAACTTTTAAGGCCATACTGTTCTGCTTAGCTTTGAACATATGCCGGGACATCACACTGCAGAGTGTATTCATGACTAATAAGAGTAGGTTCGCAGATGCTGGAATTTCCAGAGTGGTGTTTTTGGAGTTGTTACAGATAGTGCCAGATGGCACAGGGTCAGGAGAAGAGGCTGTCACTATGCAAAAGCTTGTTTTTCTGAAAGTGAACTCAGTATTGGAAATTTAGTTTTGACGATAAAAAGTGTATCAACAACCCTTCATTAGTTGACTTTTGTGTTAATGCAAGTATACACGTATAAAGTATAGCAAGTATATAATGCTACTGCTATAGGTTTGTTTATTGTTATTGTGTATATTTTTTGTTTGGTATTTTAAATTATTTCTTCTTTTGCTGTAACGTTTTTTGTTTAGAAAAAAAAAAATCAATATGTCCTCATCAACGAGTATTTTATTTTTCAAAAGTAATAAATCACATTCATGTTTTACTCCAAGCACTGTGTATTTTTTAACATTGAATAATTTAGCATAGTGCAGCGGTGATATTTAGAAAAAGAATATTGAAAATGATACTGAAGCGGCACACACTCGTCTAGCTTCCTACCTGTCTTCATCCCCTCCACCTGCCTATTGTAATTATCCCTTGTTAGCTTCCCTAGTTAATGCCCTTGTCTTTGCTGTCCTGTGCCATTTCATTTTGATTTGGTTATACTTACCTTGTGTTCTAGTTCCCGTTTACGAAGTCCTGTCTAGATCATGAAAAGTTTTAAATGATGTTATTCCTGGACTCTTTTGTTTTTGCCCCACGTGGAAATCTTTGTTTTGCAATTTGTTATTGTTCTGTTTTCGTTTTGGCCCATTGTGGGTCTTTCTTTTGAATAAAGTTTGAGTTTTGTACCTGCCCCCTGCTTTTGGGTTCTCCTTCCTGGTAAATCTTGACAGAACGAAACGGCCATAACTGAACCCAGCGGGCAGCACTATGGCCAGAGCTCAATCCCCGGCGCAATCCCGCCATGCCCACCTCCTGTTCAGCCTTCGCCAGAGGGACCCCAATGTGCGGGTGTTCGCCCGGGAGTTCCTATTGGCAACGGGGGAGACGGACTTCAACAAGGCGGAGCTGAAGGTTGTCTTTAAAGGCTGCCTCAGCAAACCAATCAAGCCCCTGGACTCTTTTGTTTTTGCCCCCTCGTGGAAATCTTTGTTTTGCAATTTGTCATTGTTCTGTTTTCGTTTTGCCCCATTGTGGGTCTATCTTTTGAATAAAGTCTGAGTTTTGTACCCTCCCCCTGCTTTTGGGTTATCCTTCCTGGCAAATCGTGACATTGTAACATTTGCTCACGGTTCCCCCATAGTGTTGCTTTAATTATTACATGCATCTCTATGAACAAATTAAACTATAAGCACATCTAGTCCGAAAAGTTTTATCCATAATAGTTTTCAAAAGCAACAACCCCCAGAAAAAGGTGGATAGAACAATTTCTACCATTCACACATTTTTTTCCCGTTGCATGGTATATCCAGTTATTAAAGCATCTTACAACTTAAACGAAAACGATGAGAGTGCATGTTTTACCTCACTTAAAGGTACAGGCTCAGTAAAGAAGTTGCTGGTGTCTCGCTCCTGCAGCTGTTCGAGAGTGCTACGCAACAAAACCAGGAAAGGTGTCAACTGCAGCTCTAACGCCATCTCCTGAATCTTTATCTAAAAGACATGAAAACAGTTTTAAGTCATTATAATGCAACAACAAACACTCAGCAGAGTTATTTCTATTTTAGACGGTTTCAGCGGCAACAACATAAATGTTACGTGGACCAAACTTAAGTTCTTGTTAGACCTCTGCGAAGAATCTATAAATGTTGAGTAGTGTCCGACGAAACCATCTATATAGCATTAGTAGACCAATTGATTGTTTTTTTAATGAATCATAATGTTTGACAGCCAAACAGTGCATTAGCACTTTGTTCCTTAAGAAAACCCACTTGTATTAAATACCAGAATCTGACAGACAGTAAAATAACCAATTCATAATTTGCTCCAGTTGGGAATATGGTGTACCATAAATACATTTGATTTGCTTTGATGCCAAATTACACGCAGCTAACTAAGCAAACATACACACTCATTCCTCAACAGCAGCATCCACCATTAAAAAAAATTGGTTAACCACTACTACAGCTGATTATATTCTGATAATGTTTTTTTCCTTGCACATTTGGCCAAATCCTGATGATATTCTGATCACATTTTATTCTGAGCACATTTTACCAAATCCTAACTATATCAGTCTACTTTTAATTTTGTATATAATCATTTCTAAGTGGTTAACTGTCATGATCCTGCCTCTGCTTGTCTTGGTTTTCGAGTCTTGTGGCAGGATCATGTAATTCCCATGTGTTTTGTGTGGAGAAAGAGCATTCTTTTGGTTTGTCACGCCATGCTCTCTCTCCGGTGTCGCGTCCTTTAGCCCCGCCCCCTTGTTTCCCTGTTAGTGGCCCATTAGTGTTAGTCTTGTCACCAGCCCTGGTCCATCTTTCCCTTAGTGTTCCATCAATCCTCCTGTTAGCTTTCCTTTAGTGTTTCATTCATGTCACCTGCCGCCACTCTCCCTGTGTCATCAGTCCTTGTTAGTGTTTCCCTTTTTCAAGCCCCAGTTTCCCTCTGTCTCTTGTCGGTTCATTCTGCACGTTTACCCACCTTCGTCTGTCCTGATACCCTGCCTTCCATTGGAGTTACCTTGTTGCTGTTTCAAAGTTTGTGGACTTATAGTTTATTCATTATTCTTATACCTCGTTTGTTTTGTCCCCCTTGTGGGAAGTTTTAGTTTTCAGTCTTGTCTTGTTTTTGTTCATGTTTTCCCCATCGAGGGTCTTTGTTTGAATAAAGTTTTATTATTTAGCAAACCGCTGCCTGCGCTTTGGTTCTGTCCATTCCTCATGACATTAACAAAGCCTGGAGGTGAAAAATGCTTTATGTTCAGGTGTACATTATCAGATTCGCATAGCAGGACTAACAGTTATAATCCCAATATTTCAGCACAGTTTAAATGCCCAATTGAGCATTTCCCACACTTTAATTGTGATAGAGAAGTTGTTAAGAATATGGATATAGGAAAGGAGGTCCATGGCTTCAATGGGTTTGTCAGGTAGGCATCCTCTGTGTTTTGGGATTATAATTAAGACAAGAGGAGGTGGATTGTGCATCTACATCAACAAAACTTGGTGCACGAACTCTGTTATTGTCGGGAGACACTGCTCGGCTAACCTTGGGTTTCTCATGGTTAAATGTAGACCGTTTTATCTGCCACGGGAATTCACTTCCACCATTATAACGGCAGCTTATATTCCACCGGATGCTGATGCCAAGCTTGCTATGAAAGAACTTCATGCAGCCATCAGTAAACAACAGACTGCTCACCCAGAGGCTGCATTTATTGTTGCGGGAGATTTTATTCACTCAAACTTAAAGACAGTGCTCCCTAAATTCCACCAGCATGTTTCCTGCCACACAAGAGGAAACAAAACTTTGGACCATGTCTACACAAACATGGCTAAAGCTTACGCCGCGACACCCCTCCCCCACCTGGGTCAATCTGATCACCTTTCATGTTCCTCACCCCCAAGTACATTAATCTCATTAATCGTGTGAAGCCATCAGTGAAGACCATCAAGGTGTGGCCTGCAGGGGTAGACTTTACACTCCAGGAAAGGTTTCTACACACAGACTGGAGTCTGTTTGCTTCTCAGGCCACCAGTGGCTCTCACACGGACATCAACAGTTACACCTCCTCTGTATTGGACTACATAAATTCCACCATTGATAGTGTCACAACCCAGAAGCAGATCACCACGTACCCTAATCAGAAGCCATGGATGAACAAGGAAGTGCGCCTCCTGTTGAAAGCACGTAACACTTCCGATCGGATGATGCACAGGCCTACAGTACTTCTAGGGCAAATCTGAAGAGGGGCATCAAAAAGGCCAAGCACTGCTACAAGTTGAAGCTAGAGGAGCATTTTTCCAATTCTGACCCTCGACGCATGTGGCAGGGCATCCAGGCCATCAGTGATTACAAACCCAACCACTCCACCCCCATAGCCACAGATGCCGTCTTCCTGAACGAGCTTAATGACTTTTATGCTCGCTTTGAGAGAGACAACAAGGAAACAGCTACTAAGCTCACACCCTCTGCTGACCACCCAATCATCACACTTAACTCCACTGATGTTCACAATGCACTAAGTCGGATCAACGCACGCAAGGCTGCTGGCCCAGATGGCATCCCTGGTCGCGTACTTCGGGCATGTTCAGAGCAGCTCGCTGGGGTCTTCACGGACATCTTCAACCTGTCCATCGCCCAAGCAGTGGTTCCAGCATGTTTTAAATCCACCTCCATTGTGCCCATCCCCAAAAATTCAAACCCGACATGCCTGAACGACTACCGCCCGGTAGCACTCACACCAATTGTCATGAAGTGCTTTGAGCGGCTGGTCCTGACACACCTAAAGGACTCTCTACCACCCACACTGGACCCATACCAATTTGCCTATCGAAACAATAGGAGCACAGATGATGCAGTGTCCATGGTGCTGCACTCCGTGCTCACACATCTGGACAATAAGGACACT
This sequence comes from Barbatula barbatula, assembly GCA_037178815.1. Classification (NCBI taxonomy): domain Eukaryota; kingdom Metazoa; phylum Chordata; class Actinopteri; order Cypriniformes; family Nemacheilidae; genus Barbatula; species Barbatula barbatula. The sequence continues at coordinate 2,946,349 of CM074086.1, forward strand.
TATGCACGTATGCTGTTTGTAGACTTCAGCTCTGCTTTCAATACCGTCATCCCTTCCAAGCTAATCGTCAAACTTGGAAACCTAGGCATCAACAACCCTGCAATTGGATTATGGACTTGATTATCCTCCGCCGGACCGGTCCTCTGATTCCCACTTCCTGTATCAATTAGCTCATCCAGATTAGTGGCTGCAGCTTCAACAACACATACTTTGCTGATATCAAAGTGGCATCACATCTCAACAGACAACCTGATGGCTAAGGTTGTCCTAGCCCCACTGGCACTGTAACTGCATACACAGTGCCCTCAGTTTCGTATGGCATAGCAGCACAACACAAACATTCGTGCCAACCCATTGGCCAACGCTGTTCCAGCCCCACTGGCACAGTTAATGCATGCTCAGTACCCCCAGTTCCGTATGGCATAACATGCCTCACAAGACACCACTTTATTACAAGGTCATTTGGCAGCCCCCATACTGCGTCCATATATTTCAACCACGGCCAGTGGCTGCTTCTCTCAGCAACAGTGGCAAGTTCTTTGATTACCTACGCTGGACATATCCTCTAATCCCCACTTCCTTAAGCAGCCTTGTAGTAGAATTGGCCACAAAACCCCTGCAGCCCACTTTCTCCGGTTACTCCATACTGTACATGGCTCTTACGATAAAACTTAGTCTGTTTGTTTCCATATTCCACAGCTCACACCAAGTGATTTCTTGTGCCGTACAATGCCTTCCCACCTGATCCAGCAGCCTTGCTGCGCTTGAAAGACTGCTTTGGACTGTACTTGCTTCCTCTAGACGTTGTACCTCCTCCACCCAAAGGTAACACTGTTCATTTGTGGGTGTTGTTAATCCCAAACCAAGTCCCCATCTGCCATATTGACACAAGGACCAACTGAAGTGAATCTTACCTTGCACGCTCAGAACAAATAAATGTATAAAGGTTTGGAACTAAATTATGTAAATTATGATGAAATATTTTTTTAACTCATTTCACCCGTAAACGAAAACCTGCTCAAAAATTATAGACACCTTAATATATATTTTTTTCACTTTCAAGCCTTTGTTAACCCTTAATATCACTTATAAACTATTATATACAAAATTACCAGTAGTTATTAGGATGGGTGTGGTTTGGAATCAGTCAAATGTGCTTGAAAAAAAACATGCAAGAATGTCAATTGCATAATAATAATGCATGCACTGTATAGAGTCCATGTATTCATCTGTTGGAAAGCAGAAGTTGGTTTTAGTCTTACCGTCTCTCTCTTGAGCTTCTCTCTCTTGCGGATGAGCTCCACCAGCAGCCGGGCTCTCTCTAGGTCATGACGGAGTCTCTGCCACGCTTTCAACTGCTCCTTCAACACAGAATGTTTCTCTTCACCTTCCCTCTGTTGACAAACATTTAATGTCAACAAAAAATCTTTACATTTTTCCCAATAAATCAACATGCTAATGCACTGACGGTAATAGTGGGGAGGGGCTCCGTGTTGCGCTGGGACTGCAGGTGCGTCTGGAGACGTCGCAGGAGAGGAACACCGTTGCGGCTCTGTCTCTTCAGTGTCCAGTAGCTATGGAGTCTCTGCATGAACTGACTTTTCCTCTGCACTGTTAGATTGTTTGTGATCTTACTTAACCTAAATCAGAAGTCACTTGATTTACTAAAGGGCATATTCACACAAGAACATTTGGAGATGATGTTTGAAAAATGTTTTGGACATATATTTTTAATACCAATTTGAATCAAAACAATGTCTTCCATATCCATACTATATTTAAGTCAGGGTAAACCAATTTAATTGGTGTGTCACACCATTAAAAAATGTGTTACAACCAAATTTGAACCACCAAGTATATCAAATACGTTATTGTAATCTTGAAAAAAATTGCAATAGTCTCTGCTCTCAAACACTGGGAGCGTGTCCCCTGTCAACGCTGAAGCCATGCGCACTCGCCTCTTTCAAACTGAATCCCCAGTATATGCGAAGAGTTTTACATGAGGATTCAAATTCAAACGCATGCGATATTCAGCAATAAAGAATCACTGAAGTGGGTTGTGAACTTTTATATCTCTTGCCGACCTGACTCTATACAGTCTTGCATTAATGACTTAAAGAATTGGCTAAACTCAAATTGTCTTAGTTTAAACTTGACTAAAACAGAACTCTTACGGGCCCTCGCTCCTCCAAATCTAACAAAAAAACATAACAAATTCTCCCAAACTCGACCTTGAAGCTACATCAATTATACCATCGGCCACTGTCAAAAACGTAGGTGTCATTCTTGATTCTTCATTAAACTTAGATGCTTATATTAGCTTATATTACTTTCTAAAGCTGCATTTTTTTTACTTCGGCGTATTGCCAAGCTCTGTCGCTTCATCAGCCAGCCCAAAAGATGCTGAATCATTAGTACATGCATTTACACATCTCACCTCCATTATTGGAATGCCCTCTTTGTCTCTCGTATGCAATATATTCAAAACTCTGCTGCACTAATGTTAACTTGCACTAAACGGTCTGCCCATATCCCCCCTGTTCTATTTAATCTTCACTGGTCACCTCTCTTATTATCTATAAAATCACTGTATGTGTTCTGCTCCATCTTTTTTTATTTATTTTTATTATTAACAACAAAGAAAGTTCTTTACAAACATTAGTGTATACAATGAAATACAACATAAATATAACAAAGATTTGCACAGTAGGGGGCTATTGTTAATTTACATAAAAATATTAAAGCATTTACACATTTTCAATGTTTTAATTGCTTTTTGCTTAGAAAATCGGAGTGAATCAATATAAAGCTCAGTTTCTTTCTTGAATGAGGTAAAACAGGGTTTTTTACAGGAAAATTTACATTTATGAACATAAAATTTTGCCATTAAAAGAATAAAATTTATTATATAAACCTGATTATGCTTGATTCTACTATTCTCCCAAAGACCAAATAAAATATGTTTCCAAAACAACATAAATTGGTCATCAATGTTTCTTGTGATAAGATCACATACATTTCTGCCAAAATGGTCTTATAAATGGGTAGTGCCAGAATAAGTGAACCACAGTTTCAGGGCAACGGTCACAAAAGGTGCAATTAACATCAATATCACTTTTAAACTTTATAAAGTAATGTTTAACAGGATATATTCTATGTATTAATTTGAATGATAACTTCTTAACTTTGTTTGTAATTAAATACTGATTAGGAATAAGCCAAACCTTTTTCCACATAATATCTTCTACAAATCGTTTCCAATATGAGTAAATATAAGGCAAAGTTACAGAATTTCTTTGAAATAACTCTCTTATAGATCTGTTCTTTGCGTTAAGGGAAAAACAGATATTGCCTACATAAGTACTCACTATATTAAGTGGGGACAATTGTTGAGTACTAATTCTAATTGTTGAGTACTATGTCTAAACAGCATCCTGATTTCAGGAGAAATTGCACCAAAAACTTTAGCATATTCCCCTGGTGTTACAGGGATCTTATAATGCGCCAAAAATTCATTGTAAGTGAAAAGAAGACCATTTGAGTTATATAGCTGATCCACCAAAATGATGCCATTATCAAACCAATGTTTTAAAAACAACGATTTGCTCTTATATAATATATCCCTATTGTTCCATATATAATACTTATGTGGTGAAAAGTTATGCTTGAAAATCAATGACCATGATAAAAAGGCCTGGCGATGAAATTCTGAAAGTTTCACTGGTACTTTATCAATATTATAATTACAACTAAGAAGAAAATGTATATTACCAAGGTTAGAAAGAGTATGAGAGGGTATGAAGTTCCAGATTGAGTAAGGATTTCTGACCATCTGACGAAGCCAATTAACTTTAAATGTATTATTTAACATTAAAAAATCTAACACATTTAGGCCGCCATTTTCATATGAATTCATTATAATTGTTTTCTTTATGTAATGTATTTTGTTTTTCCATACAAAGTCAAACAGTATTTTAATGCTCTCTCAATGCTTTCAGCAAATACTTCTACAAAAGGAGCCAATTCTCTTGAAAATAATATATATAATTCAGATTCAGTGATTTAGAATTTTTCAGATGACTAATTGCTTCCGACAATTCAAATATTGTAACGGGTTTATCAAAAGAGTCCTTTTCAGATTTATCGATGGGTTTAATTTGCAACAAATTCAAAAAGGCATCAGCAATCACCTAAAAGTAACTACACTGTTAGACATTTCTGTAATTTTTACAGTTATTTACTTTATATCACCCAGTATAATACAGCAATTTATCTATACAGTAAATAACTGTAATTTCTATTGCATTGTGGGATTTTTGTGTGACAAATACAGTGATTTACTGTATTTTTTAAATTGATGTACTATACTGTATTTCCACTAACGGTCTTTGGCGGTCTGTAAACGCAACGTAATTATTTTGCTCATTTCTGAGGGACAGCATAGGCTTTGCTCTCTACGTTTTGAAAAAGGAACCCCACCGCAGAACGGAGAAGGTTTAACCGGGGAAGTCTATTTGAGTTTAACAGTTCCTGAAAACACCTGAAGCTGAAATTGTAACAGTGTGTTTTTCAGCGGAGCTGAGAGAGACTGTGACTTTTAAATAAATATTTTACAGCTGAGAAAACCGCACGTTTCCGACGGAGCTGAGAGAACTTTCCCGACGGAGCCAAAAGAACCGTACATTTACGACGGAGCCGAAAGAACCGTACATTTACTACGGAGCTGATAGAGTCGCACATTTTCGACGGCGCTGAGAGAAACGTACATTTCCAACGAAGATTGTTTTCACAAGAGAGAAAAACGCAAGGTAAAGTATTATTGCTACTTTTTTGTAAGAAACCCATTAAAAGACTGCTAGCAATATGTATTTCTGTAAGGTTTGCAACCACCATACTGCCAGGTTTAAAACTTTTTTTGACAATGCAAAAAGTAATAGAAACCTAGCTAATTGCAGATTTTCATGTGACATTGACAATAAATATTTTCCTATAGTTTACACATACCCCTGTCATCTTAGCTGTGTATGTCAGCCAAACAGAGTTTAAGTGATTGTTTACATGAAAAAGAAAGTTCTGTCATCATTTACTCGCCCTCTTAACAGTGCAAACCTGCATGTTTCTTCCACAGAAAACAATATTTTGAAGAATGTTGGTTGCTGGTTTCCATTCATTGCATTGTTTTTGTGTTCATATAATAGAAGGGTAATGGGTGCCGCTGCTGTTCAGTTACCAACATTCTTCAAAAATCCTCTTTTGTGTTCTGAAGAAGAAAGAAAGTCATGCAGGTCTGAAATGATAAAAGGGTGAATAAATATGTAGAACATATGGATGTTTATTACTTATTTTCCTATTTTTTTATTATTTCCCTGTTAATGTAGATTTTTATCCAGAGGACGGAAAAAAGTGCACCGCAAAGACCGTAGTGAGTTGAAAGACTGGCGACAGCAAAAAAAAAAAAAAACAGGGTATCATCCTTCCTTCACCACGTCACAGAATTTGAGTGGAAGAACTTTGTAGGTGAGACGCTGCTCAATAGGATATGTACAGTATACAGATAGTTTCCAGTTTATCTGGGATTTCTAAGTACAAAAAAAACTATATCTGTAAAAATAATATTGGAGAATGTTATTGCGATAGTGAACTGTATTGTGTACTAACAGTTTTTTTGGAGTGCAATTAATTTATTTCGATGCCCTACAGGAATACCAAAGGATTTTGGTGATAATATTCCTGTAGGACTCTTATAGGACCAGGAATCCAAAGGAAACCTACAGGATTTCGTTAGGAATCGAATGTATCCTGTACTATAGGTTTTTTATGCTATTCTACGGGATTTCCCAATTATTTTATTTATTTTATATGAATTCTCTTCACATTTGATGCTGTAAAGTGCTGTTTGATGCAGTTAATGGTGAATTCCATTTAAAATCAGTTCTGTTTTATTCACTTACTCATTTTTGTGTTTTAAGCATTTGTAATGTTTAAATTAATTTAAATAAAGAACACTTTTTCAATATTGTATTGGGAGTTATTATTGTGTATGTGTTGGATAAAAGTAAATTTTAAATAAATATTATAAAACCTAATTTATATTTCCTAAAATATAAACCATTGAATAGGATTACAGTAGTGCACTGTTAATCCAGGTTTTTACAGTACCTGGACTGTATTATATAGTTACAGTAGTGTTTAATTACTGTAAAAGTGAAATACAGTTATGGTACTGTAAATTTCAATAACAGTAATTTACTGGCAACAGTTCCGACTTTCTAAATTGAAAAAATAATGTGAGTTTTGTTCCCCTTCCTCAAGCCACTTTCTTTTAGAACGAATAAAGGCACCCTCTACTTTTTTCTTATACATGTCATGTCGACCATTTCTAATTTTTCGTCCTCTAGAAGAGAATCTGGGTGTTTCTGAGACAAAATTGTTATTCTCGTTATTATTTTAGTTTCTTCAGATCTTTTACTTCTGGCCATTAATGAATAATATAATCATTTGGATAATTTGTCTAACCAGTTTTTAAATGTATTCTATATGATCCCTAAAAGATTGTCATTTTCTGACTTCCTATTGTACCCATAAATATTTGCTGTAATTATACACACATCATTACAATTAAGTAGGAAACAAACAAAGTGACCTTTTGGATCACAAAACGATTGCACAGCTTCACCATTAAATCTTATTGCCCCTGCTGAATGTTCAGAACCATGGGAAAACCATATTGAAGAACCCCATTGACTATTCCAAAATTTAACATCATCATTAACCGAATGAGCTTCTTGTATATAACAGAAATCACCTCTCTATTGTCTAGCAAATAGAAATAATGCTTTTCTTTTAATATTATTACGCAGCCCCCTAGTGTTGAAAGATATAAGAGATAAATCCAACAGGTTTAACAGAACAAGTTGAAAATACAAAATATAATAAAGGTAATCTTTAGAAGAATATAAGGAAATGAAAATCAAGATCAGCACCCATTAAAACAATTAAACTAGGATAATTGACCTTTAGCCTTCCATTAGGAAATTTCTTCACTTTCGAATTAAAAGCATAACAGGTAACCTAATCAACAACACAGGAATGTTTTTTTTTTTTTGCCTGCCACTTTTCTGAATCTCAGAACAACAAACCTTGCGTCTCAGACGGATTGTACTATAACGTTTGTCTATTGCTTATGTTATTTCCATGCCATCAACAAAACCTCGATCTCCAACGAAGTATGCCGATTTGCCCTCCTCTCTTGCCTTTTTAATCAATGGCCACAGTTTCTGCCTTGATTCCCTATCCTCCTTCGTTAAGTCTTCAGTGAAGCGCAAACCATGATTACGAAGGAATGGGTTGTTTTTTCCAGCTTTCCACACTTCTTCCCTGTATCTCCTTACAACGAAGCGAATGATGACAGCTCGTGGCCTCGGCTCGTTCGGACGCTTGGAATCCACGTGGTGCACGATATCTATCGCCGCTGGCAACTGATCTCTATCTTGTGGTAAAACTTCTTGACAGATGCGAATCACTTCCTCACGAATATTCTCTTTCGTTGCTTCTGGGATGCCGTGTAATTGTATGTTCCATCTCCTACCGTAACGCTCCAGATCGGTCACACCTCATGTAAATCAGGGTAGATTGTTCATTCTTCTCCACACGTCTTTCAATTTATTTTGAATCCTTGATTTCTGTGCGTGTCGCTTTGACCATCTCTTCTAGAGCATCGCTTCTGGTGTTAATGAGATTAGCCAGTTTAGCAACGATCTCGTCAGACTTCAAGTTGTCCGAACATGTTTGTGAAAACGTTTTTTTGGCTAATGGAGGTTTACTGGGTGTTATGGGAAGTGGAGGAAATTCTTCTTTGTTGTTCAGGTCGTGAATTATTCCTCCATCTTCGTAATCGTGATCAGTGATATCCTCCATGCCATCAATGTTTGCTGCTTTACTATCAGCCTTTGGACGTTTCTGTGCAGATTTGGGCATTTTGCTTTAACAATATCAAGCAAAAAAGATGTTCGCTTTTTCTCAACTCGAAATAACTTTCCAAAATCGGGTCTATCCTTCTTTACTAAAGTTGGTGCTGAGGGCTCGAAAATACAGTCCGTTCACACCGCTATCTTGGCCCGCTCCCTCTGCTCCATTTTATGCGAGTCAGTTTGGTTTAGCTAGGTGTCACCTAGTGGCAGTTAAATAAATTACATATAAATAAGTGTGAGTTCAGTTGTCATCCAGTCAGCTTTTGCCCTCAATCTTTCAAGGTAAAGCATCGTCTGTAAATTTATTTTATGATTATATAATAATCTTTGATGATGCATGTTTGCGTATTATTTAAGTGTTAGGCTCTTATCCAACATTATTGGTGATCATTAGCTGTTAGCTTAGCCTGTTAAACCTGTATTTCTTGCTATTTTATATGTCATATGACGATCCAGAGTGAGTAATTTGATTACATGAATTTAATTTGAAGCATTTTCTCAGTTTTAGAACTAAAAAGATGAATATTGTCAGAAGTTTTAAAATGTTTGATTATTGTTAATTTACTGAATTACAGTTTTACTCCTCATTCATAATGTACCTGGCATCGTATTTAAAATAAAATAAAAACTAAGATGAATCCTGACTCATCTGTACTTTGAGGATGGAGTTTGGCTGGCTGTTAAATTGCAAATTTATACGCAATGAGAACAGTACCATATGGTCTTGCTCATATTTATCTCACCGACCTACTCTCTCATTATATTTCCTCCAGATCACTTTGATCTTCTGAAGGTAAACTGCTATGTGTACATGGATTTCACCTGTCATCTCTGGGATGCACATCTTTCTTTGTAATGGCTCCTTAACTTTGGAACTCACTGCACATATCTCTTAGGAAAATTTCCACAATGCATTAAATCTAATCTCAAAACCTGTTTAACCAATACTTCCGGTCATGTGTTTTCTTGTTAATCCGTCATGGTTGTACACTGATAATGCGAATGTGTTTGTAATTTTAGGTTAACTTGCTGAAACATATAAATATAATAAACAACCAAATGACTGACCATATTACGAACAGCATGAATGATGGCACTTACAGTATCAGCTGATCAGAAGCATACGTCAAGCGATCACCTTAGTGATGAGGGCCATTGTTTTCGTCTAGCCCGTCTAGCATTCAACTTGGTTGATCTGACCATGAAACCAGCCGACTGCTGCTGACCTGTGGATGCTTCACCCTCAAATTAATGCTATTGACCTATTATATGCAATCTATAGTTTTGAGTTTGCACTGCACTTAATTTATTATTAATTTTATATAGGAGCCCATATTTGACATCTCAAATATGACAACTCAAAAATGAGTTCTGTGTGAAGCATTAACTTGCCACGCAAGTCCATAGTGTCCATAGCCTACTTAATGTTAGATAGTGTGAGACTTCTTCGAGTGTCTGTTGACAATTTTAAGTTGAGTTATTAGCAGCGCCACCCTCTGGTTACATGAACGTGTCACCACCGCATCAACACAGAAAACTGTTTTTGTTGTTCTTTTTTTTTGACGACAACTGCACACACTATTCAATGTTCTATAATTAAATCAAAGAATCGAATATTCAAAAATCGTGAATCATCCCTAGTAATTATGTCTGTATGATTGTCTAAATGTCTATTGCCAGAGTCCTTGTGACGTGTCCTTGAGCTTGGGAAAGGCGCTATATAAATTGTACGTATTATTAATATTAACTCCACAATTCAGTATAACATTCTTCAGACTCTTTGTAATGTGTTTCAAAAATAAATGTCTAAATGTGTTTAGAAACAATACTCAGAATTACTGTATTACAAAATGTGTAGATTATACACAACGTGCCATCACTGCCGAGGTTTGACACAGTATGAGAGTCATTGCAAATTTCTCATTGCCATTCGTGAAGCCATCTGCACCACATGGAGCAACTCTCACCAGCTCCTGGAAACAGTCGCATCAAGCATGCCGAAACAAGTGTTTGAAATGATCAAGAGAACGGTGGGGGTACTTACTACTGAGACCATTTTTGACACTTTTAGTTCCGTTGTTTTTTGGGCTATGGTCTTAAACGTTGGATAAGCTTATGAACAGCTTGTTTGAGATTAAATTAAGTTTTCAATAAATTGACTACTCTCTGTTTTTTTACTCTTGCTCCAGTTTTGGCATTTTGAAGCAGTACTTACAACAAATTTTTTTTCAGGAGTGTATACATACTGTATGAATATATATATATATATATATATATAAACCCACATATACAGTATACCAGATTAGACAAATTATTTAAAAAAAAGGGTTTTACATACTTGTGTGGTGGTATGCATGGCACCGACACTACAGGTGCGGCTGCTCTTCTCTCAGCCAGTATCTTCCTTGCCCTTTTCATCTTTATCCGTGATTTAGCTTTCGCCCTCTTTGCCCGCTCTGAGCTGCACCCCTTTCCTTCCTCATCACCACCTGCCATGTCATCCTCATCCTCCGCTTCCCCCTCACTCTGTGAGGAGCCGATACTAGCGCCTCCTGCGCCTCCCACCCCTCCCAGTGGACGGGCAGATCCTGGTGGGGTGTGGATGTCGCAGTAGGCAGTCTTGCGTACACTAAAGGAAGTTCCATTAGCACCTGTTTCCCGCACTGGCTCCATTTTCATGTAGAGGCCGGCCTGCTGAGCACAGGTGACATGGAAGGCGGTGTAGCAGTTAGCTTTGTGACACTGGATGCATGCACCGGAGCCACGCTGTTTACAGATGTAACAGGTAAGCTTCCAACGGGCCGGGGGGATGTGCTCAATGCTGTCTATAGGCTCAAGGAAGACCGTATTAGCAAAACACACCTGCAAAGTAGGAAGGAACAGGTTATGAGGCACAACATGACAAAACAATGCGTTAATGTTACGTTTTTTTCTTACTTGCCATGACCACAGCTATGAATAGGAATCATAAGAAAGAATTATTCAAACTACAGACCTTACATTTTTGGGAGGGGTGTAGTTCATCTAAGAAATATAAATGTTGTCTTTTTTACTCACCTTGTACCCCATGCCTATTTATTGTTCTTCAGAACACTACGCACATAAATCAAATTGCATTCCATCAATTTGTCTGTTTAATTATTAGAATTAATAGAAACATGCAGTTTAAATTCGATATAGCTAGATCTATAGAAGGTATTTATTTATTGGCCTTTATTTGTTTGTGGCCTACAACAACCACAAATAAACACACAATTATTATAACCGCTCTTTGAACGTGTAAATGTGCATCTAAAACGGTCCAGTCATTTCTGTTCTTTAAACACATACAGTACAATACATTTGACTGTGTTCCATATCACTTCGCCAGTTACAGAAAACTTTAATAACTAAAAATATAAGGCTGTAGCCTACAGTCCAGTACACGGTCTGTGCTTGATCTGCCTTTTTTAATTTCAAACCTTTTACAATTAATGGAAATATGCTACACATCACATAAAACCTCCAATAATGTATATTAATGGTAGACAAATCTAACTTTAGGATTGACTTTAACAATCAATCATTTTATTGTGTTTCTAAAGATGACGTCTTGTCATCTTTTTGCCAGTTACTTACTGACGTGCGGATAGCATCTGCAGGACAATTCTCTTTACGCGTTTGACCATGCAGTACAATAAACAGCTCTTACATTGAGTATTTAATTTGAATGACTTCTTAAATAGCTAAGAGTTACCATATTACCATATTACATCCCAACTTTCGAAAACTCACAAAAACATCTTGAGATCTGTGCAACAGTGTGGGGTTAAGGTACAGAAACCCCGCAAACTGTACATCCATGTGTGGGATGTACAAGTTCCCCTGGTAAGATAGCCTCGATAATATACTTGGGACAAAACTGGATGTAGATCAGGTGGATGTTAATTGAGATCGCCATCGCCGCTAACAATGATGCGAAAGATGCTAGCACAATTGACCGGGCTAACGTTACCACATCTGAAACATGTGTTACAAGATTATTTCGTTTGAAAAAGCACTTTAGGAAATACGTTCTCGCCCAACGAGTGATTTGGAAGTTGTCACATGACTGCATTTTGGTTCGTTTCAACTGGTTAGGACCAAAGCAATCAGTGTGGTTTGAAAAGGAATTATTGGTCCGGACCAAATGAACCGAACTAAAGGTGAGAAAGCGCCCAAGGTCCCCCTAGTTCAATTTCCACCACTCCTTTGCGTGGATGTCTAAGAATGCAAAAAACAGATAATCTTTTTAAATGATCTGTAACACCTGAAAATAAACTTACATTTTTCAAATTGGAAAATGCATTAGTTATCACTGAAAAGAATTATAAATATTTTTGTATTTGTTCACATATTGTTTGGGTTACCCATGTTGCTAGATAATGGATGTGAAAGAGAGGGCTCCAAAGTGGACATTGGTGTTTACATTAGTTTTGATCTTTGAACTTTGGTTTTGTTTTCAAAGAATAAATGTTGCTTTAAAAGGTAGTTTTTTGTCTCATCAATCCATCTGGCTGTTCTGTGGGCATAGCAATCAAACCTAATAAAATTGAGCTATTATGAGGAAGTTTCATGACAAAAGTGTAAATAAAAATGTATTTATTGCTTGTTGCTTTAACGGATCACAAGATACATCACAGCCTAAGAAACAAGATCCAAGCTCAAACTCATTAACATTCACTCTTTGCTCTACCTGTAAGCCTTGTCACTGATTGAACACATTCTTAAAGCAAGCTCACCTCCGGGATCCAGAGGGCACATACTACATGTGCCCAGCGGGCATCATCCGTCTGTTTAAAAGCACCACCTTTGTTGGGGCAGAGCGCACAGTCCACAGCTCTGGATGGTGACTGCAGGCAGCGCCGACACAGCCATTGGCCCTCTGGAATGTAGGGAACACCGTAACACTCCTGATGCACAGCCAGGTTGCACATGTCACAGAACAGGATGACATTACTGTTCTGACACTCGCCGTCATTACAGATACAGCAAACAGCATCCTCATCCACCAGAGAGCTGGGATCACCCTTTAGAAGCAAGAGGCAGAGAGGAATTTAAGTTAGTATCATGTATCTTTGGGCTTGACATAAACCAAATATCAAAAGCTCTTAATCCAGGTTTCCCAAATGAAAGTTTTTCAAATCACAACATGGTTATAGTAATTGATCATAAGAGAAACAGCAGCCGAAATTTCGGTGCATCACTAATTGTTCTTCTTATTTTTATTATTCCACAAGAAACGTGTAAAGCAATAAACAGGAGTAATTTTTTGTCAAATAATCCGTTTTTTTAGTGTAAGGTACCGCTGTGAATTTTGCAGTTTGGGAACCCCGAGTGCCGTCGTCAAAAAAATGCAGCGGAGGAGCCAATGGACGGACCTGAAGGACATGTGGATGCCCACTGTGATAAATAGCAGATTTTGACGGCGGTATTATATATAAAGTTGTTTAGACCGTACCCTACTGTTCGGAATGCATGTGACCCACGGAGGAACTGCAAATGTATTCACCATAGAATAAAAGTGTTCAAGCACGATGTTACATTTCCGTCTTCCACTGCACATTGGTTAACCGGCGTTATCATAGTGACGAGCTTTGTAAAAAAATCGACGGGTTAAAGAGAGGCGGGGCAAAGAGGCGATACAAACATCCCTTGACCCTTGATATAATCAATCATAACAAATAAGCTTAGTTCATCATGCTTTTCCATACTTTGTGCGTGTTATAAGGTGCCACACTAATGTTTCTGTTAAAACAAAAACGAGCTCCGAAATTTTTGACTGTGCTCCAAAATTTCATGCTTAAAATGAGCTGCTAAAAAAATAAGTTACCGTATAGCCCTGTCTCACTGACCTTGTTGTGACTCTCAAAGTAAGATTCCTTCTCCAGTCGATCCATGAGATACTCAAAAACCTCCTGAGTGATTGGAGCAACCCCATCGCTTTCACGCTTTTTATTCATAAAGTCCAGCCAGATGTAGTCTTCCTCATCTATGTCATACTCCACGTCCTCATCCAGCTCCTCTGCTGACTTATCAATGTACCTGAGAATTAAACAGTATCCCAGTCAATGAACCATAAGAAACAAAATAGATGATGAAAGTGAGTATTTCATTTAAGAGAGTACACCTCATTACATTAGTGTTAATTAGCATCAAATTTGTGCTTTTACTTCTGACAAGATTATTAATTAGGACTATTGCTCCTGACAAATTTTGTCAATTTTTGTATATATATATAACCTCTAGTGTGTTCTTTGCCTTCTTTCTTTAGGGATATGATAGATTTCATTGAGATTATTCAAGCTGTTAAATTGCCTGCTTCATTCATGTTCTTAGTCAAGCTAGATGTTAGGGCTGTGTTCAATATATTGATACGGCGATATATCATCAGGAGCTCCTCGAAGCAAGCTTTTGTTTATTCAGCAACCAACACACATGCTTGAGAAATATATCTTTTGATAATTTTAAGTGTGGAAGCTGTCAACAATCTAATCTCACGAATAGAGGGTATGCGTTGACGTCACTTTCCATGTGAACACGTTGGGACACGCCCCCTTGAGTGGCAAAATACTCTTTCAAAAATGGCTGCTTTCAATAGGATAAACAAAGAAACTGGGATTAAAATACACAAATACTTGCTGAAATTAAAGCAGTTAAAGTTAATTTCGGCAATGGACTCTAGAGTTTGTGGGGCTCACATCTGTCAGAGCGAGCTGCAGCCGTGAGGTGCGATGAATGACAGCTCAAGGTGGAGTAGAGCTTTTGTTAATAAGTAGTGTTGTCCATAACTTGTTTGGAGCGGCCGTCCCTTCGTTACAAATATATTAGGCTGTAATGCTGATTTCAACAACTTGAAACATTAAAATGTCAATTTAACTGCAACTAATGTTAATAAGTTAGCATATGACTGGTACCCTTTTCAATACATTAAGCCTGTATTTTCCTCCAAAGAACTTCAAATAGGGCCTTCACCTGTAAATACATTTGCACAGATGTTTTTTGTTTGTGTTTTAAAGCGCACTGTAATTCCTTAGTTAGGCTACCTTAGTTGATTTTATTTATTGCTGCAAATGCAATACAAAGCTGTAAAAGACAGACACTGACCATAAAATGACAAAGAAAACAATATTTATACGCGGTGGTGATCAGCAATATTAGTAGGCTAATTCTTCCTCAGATGACGGTCTTGTATAAACAGGACACCAGGCACTACAATGGCTCTGTCTGTGTTTTTAGGATCAATTAACAGACAGCATGGAGGTATCAAACCTGTTTACTTTATTTATATTCAACATTATAAACAATAAAGCCAGATATTCTTGTCAGATCTGAGTTTTGTTTCCGGGAATTAGAGTAGCGCTTTTCCACACTGTCGGCTTGTTAATCGTTTTGTTTTGTATGTTTGTTTTAAGTATGATTTCACTTCGGGAAGGATTAAATGCAGTTTTTTATGTATTTAAAAAAAGAATTCCAACGTTGCTAATCTTTTCAACATTATATAAACAGGATATAATATTAGTGTGTTATGAATATTTAATTATAATCTTGATGTGAAATTGTGACAAAATAAAAACTTAACAAATTATGTCATTATTAACTTAAACTCAAATTTTCAAATATGAAATTATTAAAAAAATGCCCATTCCTAGTGTCCATGCGCAGTGTCCTATGCACATTCAGAAACAAATCAACCTATTTTATCGCAGATGCCTGCAATGATATGAATTTGCTCATATGCAATTGCCAGATTGCACATCTGAGGCGGTGACACGTTGTATATAAAATACATAATTCTATATATGATTATATTATCAATCACAAAATTCATTTTACCAGTGCAACTAGGCTTTTATTTAAATGTGGAAACCTTTATATTCAGATGAGGAAGCTGGCGTTTTGCATAGCATAGCCTATATGCCACTGGAGAGGAATATTGCATTATTAATGTCAACAGGTAATCGATTAATTAATAGTTTATTTAAATCTGGGCTCCAGACAAAAAAAAAGAATCACGGAGACATTGGCTCTTACAGGGGGAAAACCAGTGGCCAAATAGTTTTTTAAGAGCCAGATAACATGAACTTGAAACTACTTTTAGTTATCCTGTTGTATGTACATCTTCCCCTAATACGTTTTGCTCACATAAAGGTTTTTTCCAAGTTATTTTACCTCATAAGCAAGTACATACGGAATCTGTAGACTTTACATGTTAATTCTGCTAATTTCTTGAGCCGTGATCTGGGGACAGACAGAAGTCTCTGATCACCAGACCTCAGGTTTCGTGAGGAATTGTGTGGACAGAGAAGATCGGACAGATAGCTCGGTTCCAGATTATGTACTGACTTAAAAACAAAGAGAAGAATTTTAAACTTGATTCTAAAATGCACAGGAAGCCAATGCAGTGATTTTAAGATCGGTGAAACATGATCAAATTTACATTTTCATTTGAGGAACTTAGCAGCAGCATTCTGTACTAGTTGAAGACCGAGCAACAGAGTATTTCGATATGCCATAGTGGAGAGAGTTGCAATAGTACAACAGCGATGTAATTGTGTGTAAATGTGTTCAAATATTCTTAAAATGCTGCCTGTCTATACTGTATATTTTAATGCAGTTGATAGCAGATTTGGTTCTGCTTACTTAAGCAGCAAAGAGGCAGAGAAGCTTTTTATTGACTGATGCTAAACGACTGTTTAAACTCACCAGACCAAATTTGTACTCTGAATTCATGAAACAACAGAAAAGGTGCATCTCAAGACCATATTGATATGTTATATATACTAGGCTATATGAAAGAGTAAGAATTTCACTACTTTTAGAGTTTAAAGGAAAAAGAAAGGGGTTGTGTTAATACGTTATTATGTTGATTTTAATTTGCAATAATTGCATTTTTCCGCATGTTCACAACAAAATGTATAGATAACTTCAAATAAAACTTTAAAAGAGAATTTGCATGTCGTTTGTTCTTGCTTTGAATGGATTTGACATGATCCAGTGGTGTCTCAACTCAAGTAATAGACAAATTACGTTCCCTGAACTTCTCCGTGGTTTGTATAGTTTGAAACGTCTCAAATATCAGATTGTTCATCCTAAAGCATAATATTGCTTTTAAAAAATAAACACTTAGGTCGATATATGATCATCCTGTTTATATTATTACAAAAAACAGGCACATCAATGTCCGGGTGAAAGTTTGGAGTTAGTCTGTTACTCGTGGTGTTTCCCTGCAGCATAGCACAAGCATGGCAGGTGCACACAGCTGTGTTTTAAAGGTTGGTAAGCGATCAAGTTTATTGAAACGATGTGTATTTTCGTGTTAATAGCTTTGAATAAAGCTTTGATAAAAATAATTTCAAACATTAAACTGCGTTTAAAAGCTATTCTCGCATTTGACCTTATGTTTTGGTGATTAGGACTCTTGCATTTATCCACGATTTAACTGCAGACAACATATACTCACGAGCAAACATCTTCAAAAATGTTCCCCTCATACTTGCTCAATATAAGCATATAAAAGGATGTGTTTTTAGTTTTAACTGTTTCTCTGTATGCAATGATGAGAAATAAAGGTCAGCAGAGGAAAGAGGATTGCTTTCCTCTCACATCAGGATGTCACATTATCATCTAATTTAACCCTTTGTATATAAAAAATTGGATTTCAGGAAATCATGAAGCCATTGTGACTACGTAAAACACAGCAGACATCACATGCATGTTTTAATGGTAAAATGTTTACTATTTTGTATTCAACTATTCAGACAGACCATGGTATTAATTTCAAGGTGGGTGCTTCTAACTCTAGAAGTTGGGAGCACCACTGGTACCTATAGATATTGTGCTACCAAGGAAAACAGTTTATTTCGAGCGCTGTTTACTATTTATTTGCTTAAATATAATGTATGCAATTTACCTTTGCATGCTATTCAGTTGATAGAGTCTAAACTTTGCAAAAATTGGAGGCCGCATAAGGCAAGTTATAAAGTGAAAATGTTATTTCGAAACGCACATGACACGTCTTATGCAAGTGAACAGAATAAAACTGTTGCACATGTAGAAAATCAATAAAGCGCGTGCTGTGGAGCTCTTCTTAACACAGTAACGCATTTGACAAGACAGACAAGTGAGTCCTCCCCAAATGCTATGGCCCTCAACATCACAGCAATTCAACTTTACTTGTCTAGCACTTTTTACAATTCTGATTGGTACAAAGCAGCAACGCAGCACTGCATGAAGTCCGAAAAAACTAAATGTGAGCAGAGTGTTAATCAATACATTGAAAAAAAAACAATGAATGTAAAGCAACGAGGTTGAAACAACAAGCGACCATATTTTTTTAATAAGCCCCGCAACCCTCTTTGTGATTTTTTAATGCGACTGGACAGAAAAATAAGCCCAAAGTCGCGTATCTTAGGCAGACATGGCAACAACGCTACTAACATTCGCCTCTGTCTGTGCAGTGAAAAAAAAAAGCATGTTGCTCTGTGCATGACAGGACAATACATGCAACTGTCACAAGTAAATTGAACGGTACAGATTTATTTTCATGAACCGTTCCATCCCTAAAAAACATATAAAATATCTTAAAGTATTTGCTTAGATGTAAAGCCTAAAATGCAAATAGCGAGTGATGCCTACTTAAAATTAAGTCGTGCTTTGCCCATTTTATACTAACTATGTCAATACAGTCTGTTTTTTTTAATTGTTAGACTGCAGTGTTGACAGAACTCTACCTGTAATAAGATGTGGGTCGAGGGGGCGCATCAGGTCTTTCCTCATCCAGCTCTCGAAAGACCACTTCAGGCAACTTCACAGCTGGTCCAGGTGGGTTCAAGTGATGGTGTGAGCTGATGTCTTTTTTCTTCTCTTTGCTTTTGTGCTTTCCTGTTTTTTGGGGCCCTTTCTCACCATTGGTTGCAGAACAATCCAATCTGTCCTTACCAATGCCAACATCGACTCCACCCCCATTACACGAAGCTGAGCCCCCAATGCCAGAAGATGGTGGATCTTCAGCACCACTGTCCTCCTCTGAAAGCACATCCAGGTTCTCAAAGATGCTGATGCGGTGGACTCGCCCACGGATCTCCAGTTCTACCATCCGCTGAGCTTCAGCATAGGTCATTGTCTCTCTTACAGGCGAATGGGAGTGCTCGGAACGTTCGGCTGGGCTACCTGGCGTAGTTCCCTGCCCCGTAATCCCAGAACCGGTACTAGAATCAGGGCCATCTCCTGACCCTGCCAAAGAAACCCTAGGCGGTCGGCCCTTACGCTTCTTCTGAGGAGTGCTCTGGGGAGGGGGTGGATTGTCGTGATCGTAGTGGTAAAGGTGATATTCAATTCCACTATAGCTTTTGTAGACTTTCCGGCAGCTTTCCACTGGGCACTCGTAGGGGGGTTTGGTAGCCCGCAGGTTGTGGCAGAATGTCTTGACATCAAAGTCCAGCCCCATTGTGTCAATGGATACTGTAGCGTCAGGAAGAAGTCCAGCTTACATCTACGAGAGAGTGTCAAAAACATGAACCTTTCATTCTATAACAAGCCAATAGCACAACTATACAAGTTTGCTATATTGAATTTAAATTAACTCAGTGGTCCCAAGACTGGGGGGGCGAATCAATTCAATGAATATTATATTAATTAGCAGGTAAGGGACGTTTCCTGAAAGTGTCTTTATGAGGGTATATGTAGGTGTTGGGGATCCGGCGAGAAGGGGGGCGCGGCATAAAAAAGTTTTGGAACCACTGAATTAACTGGAAATATTGTGTATAAAATGTCACTTATACCTTGTTGATACTAATATCTATTAATTATATCTAATTAAGTCTTATTTACAGAACTGTTGTACATGAGCAATATCACATTTGCAGTCATGCTGAATATTAAGGAACATAGGGCCTTATGATTTCCGCAATGCAGAAAACATGGACGAAATCTTAGAATCCAGGCATAAAATGGAATTTGCGCAGAATGCAATGCGGAATAATGCAGAATGGCATGGAATCTGGCAAATGTATTGTTTCTTAACCAGAAAGTAGCGCTGCGCAGCGCTGAATGAAATTCAAATTGTGCTATAACTTTAGAAATAATCCGATGCGGTCAAAAGGATCCTTGGGTATAGAGCGATGTTTGGTTTAATGTATGAACAATGGCATTGACTTTATAATTGTGAAATAAATAAAACAGTTTAACTCTGTAACTCTGTAAACAAAATGTAACTCTGCAGTAATGTGCAACTGTAAAAAAACTACTTGTAAGTCGCTTTGGATAAAAGCGTCTGCCAAATGAATAAATGTAAACAGGAAAAGACAACAGTTATTGCACTAACTGACGCGATGCAGTCCTGCCCAGATAAAAACTATAACCTTCCTTTCCCTATATTCCATACAGATGTTTCCTTGTATTTAAGAATAGTAACAACCCAAGTATAAATCTAATGTTGAAGTGTCTCATCTATTCTTAGACCTGTTACTACATCTCTGTCAAAAAGGGACCCACAACTTACACCACTATTAGCTTTTCAACCATGCCATTGGTCATTTCTGGAATTCAAGTTAAAAAAGGTTGTGTTTAATGTACAAATTCCAACAATTGTGTATCAACATCGAATAAATACAGATTTGATTAACCCTGTGATCAACATGAATAGAAATGTTCACATTCATCTGGAACCTTAGTACTGTGATGGTTTAGATATCAGATAGCAATACACTGATACTTTGGTACACACCACAGCAAAATATTATTAACGTTACTTCAAAGTATGTCAATGATTGTCGTTACCAATGTTACATGTTAAAAAACCATGCAATTGCCATTGTACTTTTGATCATTCGTGCTTATAAGCAAACACAGTCCCACTTTACAATTAAAATTATACAATGTGAATATGCAAATATGTTCATACAAAATATGAGCTTTTATATGATCACGTGTAAATAACAACACATAATGTCACACACACAAATCTCTAACAGCTGAAAGTGTGTTTTATGATGAACACTTACTACTCCGGACTCCACGGCAGATATCACTTTTACTCCGAGTGCGGGAAACACGGACATAAGTTTAATTCAGACCCGATGAGTTTGATTAAAATCTGATAAGAAAATGTGAGTAAGATTAATGGATCCTGTACGAATTCAGACCATCACACAGTCAACAACATCAGGAACTGAAAACGAACAAAAGGAGATAACGCAAGATCCGCGTCAGCAGGTTCGTCAATTCACCTCACGGGAAAACTGTTTCTCAAATTAAAATGAACAATTAATTTATTTTCCACCTCTAGTCAATTTACAACAGGGTTTCATAAAACTTTGTTAGACATTCCATGTGTTTGTTTTAAATTGTACCTCCATTTTCTTATATCGCATAAAATGACGAATCTGCCGTTGTCTATCACACGTTGCCTCTCTATTTATTACGCAAGTACAAAAACAAATACGGCGGGAGCAATATTGAAGTAGTGGGGAAATGGCATTTTGGTTCTCATACCTCTCATCGTTCTGCGGGTGTGTGTACTCTCACAAACTTGTTCGCTGGTAAACTTTCATAAATATACTTTGATACTAATGGGCAGAACCCTGATTTCCTTCTTATAAATATATATGGGTAACAATTTAAATTCAGAAAATGATATTGTGCATTGTGTACAAGTAGTATTCAAAATAAGCGATATGCCAGTAAATATGTTAATACATTTCAACTATAGCCTACTTAGTAGGAAATAAATGTATTTTAAATGGATAGATTTTTCGGCTATACTCTTGGGCGGTGATTTTAATATCACATTAGATCATGAGATTTATAGTTGGGCTCCAATGTTTTACAAAAAGTAAAGAAAATGTTTTAGGGGACATAAAACAGACATATTTCAAAAGATACTCAGTTGGTTCTTGATTTGTTCACTATTTGGAGTTAGTGAGGCATGATATTTATATGCTTTTTTGGACCTTTTTAAAGACTTCGATTTTATTGAAGATGCGGGTTTTAAAGACTTCGATTCTATTGAAGGGCCTCAAAAATTAAAATGTAATGAAAATATCTGACATGTCATGCAAGCCGTCTGTGAATTTATTTCTTCGGTCGAAAACAAATGTAACACTGTAGTTTTTAAAGCATTATTACTGTAAAATGATGAATGCTCGTTTGCATAAAGCACCTAAAGTTTTTCCTTTAAGTGATAGAATTATGGGGTGATTTCCACTTATCTAAGGGAATAATTTAAGGCCGTTGCATAAAATCCCTTAAGTATATCTTAGGTAAGGGAAACTTTCGACACAGGTTTTATAAAATGTTTTTGCCATAGAAACGCTACTGTTTACATCAATGCAGGCAGAGGTTTCAAAAGAAGAGTATAAAGAAATGGATGAAGAAAATTTTGACTGAGGAAGATAATGTGTTGTTCTGGATGAATATGGTAAAAGAAAAGCTAATTTAAATAGAAAACTGAATTATCGTAACTGCAGCAAAAAAAAAAGAGTGGGAGGAAATAACGGAGAAAATTAACTCACAAAATCTTGATGTTAAGAGGACGGCTCAGGAGGTCATAGAAGAATGTGAAAAAATCTCTGTCGTAGCTGAATAAAAAATGAGTTGAGCCATTATAAGAGGGAATCCAACAAAACTTCTAAGTTAAACTACACTACTCCAATATTTTTTATTTCATTAGATTGTGCTTCCGTATAATATCACAGAGAACTTACGAAGAGGAAACTAAGAAACAGGTGTAGGACCATCGCCGGCTGACTCATCGGACTGTGCATAAATTGTGCCAGACATCCTTGGGACCGACTCCCCTGTCTTGGCTTGCATCCCTGGCTGTTTAGAGAGCGAAGCTGAGCCAGTGCAACAAAGTAACACGGAGTGAGACAACATTCTTGTCATGTATCAGTGTAGTGACACATTAATCTGTTCACGCTTCGATTATACATTTTAATGTTACATAATGTATGATAACGTAATCACTGGCATTTCACACATAGACCTTTACAGCACTCAAGAACTGCAGCACTGGCAGAGCGGCAGCTCAGGAAACAGCCGGGTTTTGCTTCTTTAAGAATAGTCTATGTAATTCGACGTTGAACAATATCTGTATTATGAACTTGTGAATTGCAGAGAAAACATATACATTCAGTCGCTTCAAGAGAAGAAGCACTGGAACTGCAGAGGGAAGTCCTTCAGCTACAAAAGACCGAAAAACTCAAGGAGAAGGAAAATCAAGATATTTACATCTTCATTCTGAACAGCAAACGTCTACAGCTACAAAACGAAGTTACAATCACATCAATTGATGAAATAATACAATTTATGACAGTACTTAAAAGTGTTGTTTTTTGTATTGTGAATAATAAATATATTAACAAACTACAATTATTAATAACGATAATAACACAATCATATAAATTATTAATACTCCTAGCGATACTAATACATGACACTGTTTCTATTGTAACTGCTACAGATTAAATTCATCATTACTACTAATAATATTGTTATTTATAACTAATATTGCTACTGAACTAATAAACATACATTTTATTTGAAATATTACTACAACTTGGCTATACTTGTTGTGATCAGGACATAGATCCCAGGTGCATTCGGCATTGGGGATAACAAAACTTTTGTTTATTCTAGACAAAACAAAAACCCACATGGGGTGTTTTGCAGATCTCCAGGGCCCGTATCCCTAAAGATTCTGAGAATCCTCTCAGAGAGCTCCTAACTTAACCTAAAAATTCCTTGCCAGGAGTTTTAGCTTAGAAGTGATTCCAGAACATTTTCAGTGAACTTTGAGCAAGGAATGGATGGAAAATCCTATCTTAGTGAAGAGGTGTGGTTGACCACGTTGCTAGGTATGAGTCATCATTTCAAAAGCCGTGATTGGTTGATCCTACAAGTTTGATGAAAATGAAGTTTTGGTGATAATGAGCAAAGGATGTACCCTCAAATCAATAAACATAATTATACACTCTAATCTTATGCAGACTGTAATTGTAAATAATATTTCACATTCAAGAAATTATCTGGAAAATTAATAGTAAACTGTAGGGGTTATAGCCTAACATTAGAATCTAAAATATGTGAAAACTTAAGCTCATTACACCCTGTTCAAATAATGATTCGTGTTTTATTTGCTCAGATTAATATCCTAGCTGGCATATTTTGTACTTTCACTCCCATATGGACCCCATTGAAAACAAGTGTAATAGCGAAAAATCATTGAGTAATCTCCGGTGTAATAGCGTTGTGGCGTCGAGTTGGTGAAGTAATTGCATCTCTAAGGAGATCCACCACAAACATGATTCCTGCACGATCCAATCTGTAGCGTCTCAATAATTCCCTGTCATCCAGTGTTTGCAGGACATCTCTCCTGCCTCCTCTGTTGGCCATTTTGTGCAGCAGTCTAGGGGAACTCCTAAGCCACTAAAAGTCCTCTTCCCTGCTCTTAGCAGATCTCGCCTTAGGAGCCCTTTTAAGCGCTAGATTCTTAGGAATAGCTTTTATATTAACTGGGATTTTCGTTCACTTTTAGGGAAATTCTAAGAAAACTAAAGAAAAATTTTCTTAAATTGCCCTAGGAGCCACTTTTTGGACAAAAATCTTTAGGATACGGGCCCTGGACTTTTGGCAGCTGAGGGGGGATTCGTTCAACCACCCGAACCCCCTGCCTACGGGCTTGATGCATGAATTTACTTCCCTGCATCTGATGGTAATAGTATATGATGTAGTTTAGATATATATTTAAAGACGGAATAACGCAATTTTACAGGTGTTGGCGACTTGTTTCTCAAATGACAGAGTAGGGCTACTATCGAATAAAACGCCCAAGATTCTTTGCTACACAGGGTTTTATGGAACATCCATCAATAGTTAAGCAGTATTCTTGGTTGTTACGCAATGGCGGTTTTCGTACCAATAAGAAACACTTCTGTTTTGAACGAGTTCAGTAATAAAAAGTTGTGGCAAGCAGGTCAGGACGAGAGCCGTGAGGGATTGGCGCAAGGCCGGTCAAGTGAGTGATAACGAGTGTCAGCTGTGGATGCAGCGGTCTCACCGGGCAGCTCAGGAAGCATAAGAGAGAAGCGACAGGAGTGTATGACGAGAGAGGACCGGGCCCGGACATGTGTATTTGTGTTAGTTTTATGCTGGTCTTTTACTTCTGTGTTTGTTGTTTGTTTACTTAATTAAAGTTTTGTTGAATGATCGGATCCCATCTCCTTTCTTCCCTACATCTACAAACTGTGTTTTCAACAAAATTGTTACTCACCATTTTTCATATCAGACTATCATCCACTATTCGATGAATTCTGTGTTCAGGCTTCGAGGAAAAAAAGTTGCGTATCACTACATGAAGCTAACTCTGTGTTCTTCTATATCTCTTCTAGAGGACTTAAGCGAAGAGCTCAGCCCTTGG
This sequence comes from Barbatula barbatula, assembly GCA_037178815.1. NCBI lineage: Eukaryota > Metazoa > Chordata > Actinopteri > Cypriniformes > Nemacheilidae > Barbatula > Barbatula barbatula. The sequence goes on from CM074086.1 coordinate 2,971,756, forward strand.
ACTGACCCTGTGGTACACCTACTGGACTTCGATTCTACACCCATTTTTTATTCTACATATTGAAAACGGTTGGTAACCATTTACCATTTACCACAAACCATTTAAAAGCTATTCCCTTAACCGACATAATTTCGACTTGAACTGTGTCAGTGTCATCGCCCTAGATCGACACACCAAATAAAGATACACCTTGGTCTACAAAAGCAGACAATTTGTAACTCTATCAAAACAGTCTCTCACTGTGATGTCTCTTAATCCAACTGGAAATCTTATTAATTCATTCCCTTGGAGGAAGGAACATAATATTACCTACTTTTCCAGAACCTTTTCGGTAGATTTGTAGGTATAGGGTCTACATGATGTTGTTGATTTAAATGAACTAAGGATTTAAAATAGCTCAATAAATCTAGTAGAAAATAATAGCAATTTCTCCTTAGGGGCGCTCACTAGTTGTTTGTTAGCAGGTTTCACTACTGGTTATAGTTAATTTTTTTCTCTAATATCTTGGATTTTATTTGTTTATTTGGATTAAATTCATCACTCTATGTTGAATCAAAGTCCTACGATTTATTTTTGTCAATTTACCCATTATGGGAACTTTGTGGATTAGTTCTGTAGTATTTTCTGGATAATTGTTATACCTTCCTTTAGTTTTGTAGTTTTTTTTTGTCTGTAGCCGCCATTACCCACTAGAGGGTGGTGTATTGCAGTGAAGACACATAGTGGATTTATTGGTGATGATTAGATTACGTGTATGCTGTGATTTTGATTTCTTGTGTTGTACTAACAATGGCCAAGGGTGGTCGTTTTAGAACCTGTAGCCAAAAACACAGGAGAAAAAACTACCGAATTATTAACTTATTTAAAAAAAAATTTATATACCCCCGCCACACCTCTTTAAAAAAAAAAAAAAAAATAAAAAAAATACCCTCTCTTTCTACAAAAACACACTAACAAAAAAAAATAAAAAAAAAAAAGAAGGGGGGGGGAGACGGGGGTATATACCCCAATTTTTAATAAAAAAAACAAACAACAAAAAAAAAAAAAAATGTAGACACCTCCCTCACTGTCGACTGTCGGTCACACAAACATAATAAAGTACATGCCTGTGCCCAGGGCTGGACTGGTAATCTGGCATACCGGGCAAATGCCCGGTGGGCCGACTCACTTGGGGGCCGGTTGATATAAAATGTTTTTTTTTTTATTGGCCAACGACAGGCCCATAAAGCAGGGACAGCGGCCCATTGGTTCATTAACCATACTGACACTGGGCTGGCCCAATCATCTTTTAGGGTTAGGGCTCCACCCCTCCCCCTCGGTTTCTTGTGTCAAATGCAGTCAGTGGGTCAGAGCCAGAAATCTGTGGATTTAGGATGGAGAAACAAAAGCGCAAGGGCAAGGGGGGTGCGGAGCAGTTGCGGGCCAAACAAATAAAAATTCTAGAGGTTGATGCATCAACATGTGCAAAAATAACCGACATGTTAAGTGCTGTAGCTTCAGTTTCCAAGCCTATAGTAGCTTACCTGACGAACTTTTGCAAAAACAGGTGAACATAGCACATGGAGGAGAGGTGACAAGCCATGGCGTCTCCCAGGCAGAGGAGTAGGTGTCTGATAGTGAAGTCAAGGAGAGACAGAGTGAGCAGGAGAGTGTACTTGAAACGGTAAGCAGTGTTGGGCAGTAGCGTCGCTACAAGCAGTGACGCTACTAGCTTAACTACATTTTTCAGTAGCGTGGTGGTAACGTCGCTGTTTTCTGAATCAAATAGCTTTTCAGTAGCGAAGCTCTTTTGTTGATCACGTAGTGCGGTAGCGTCCACACAAGCTAACGTTACATATTACCAAACATTTCTGAAGAACAAGCTCATATCGGAAACACAACTGCTAAGGATCACCGATCCTGATCCAGTAAGTGACGCCACCACCACACAGTGACCGGCCGGTGACTTCTTCGTGTTTTACGGTAAACAGCTTTTTGGTGCATTACTGCCACCTTCTGCTCCGGACGGTGACATCACAGTGTGTGGGCCTGGTTGGGCCACGACGAAGATGATGATTTACCTAAATTAATGAATATTATAGTAAGACAACATAATCGTTGTCGCTATTATAATGTCTGTCAGATTGTCACTACTGCACTAGCCACTCAGTCAGCTAAAGTCAAATAACACAGCATAAGCTTTTTTGCATTGTTTTTGTAGCTAGGTTAGCAGAGTTAACTAATTCAATTGCAACTTCGGCTGATTATTCTAATGTTAAACATGGAGCACATTGTAATTGACAGAGTTGCAGAGAAGAGCAAGCTACTGAGGAAACTGCTGTTATTGTAAGGTGAGTTGAGATTATTGATATTATTATAAAAATATTCATAATATTGTAGACTGAAAATGTGACTCGTTATTCTCTCTCTCTCGCTCTCTCTCTCTCTCTCTCTCTTTGTGTATATATCTCCTCTCTCTCTTATTTCTTCTCTCTCTCTCTCTCTCTCTCTCTCTCTCTCTCTCTCTCTCGATGCCCTCACGTTTGTGTATAAAATATGTGCAACCATCTCTCTACATTGTTATATATTAATGATACTTGTATGGGGATCATTTTTCTTGTCTCTCTCTCTCTCTCTCTCTCTCTCTCTCTCTCTCTCTCTCTCTCTCTCTCTCTCTCTCTCTCTCTCGATGCCCTCACGTTTGTGTATAAAATATGTGCAACCATCTCTCTACATTGTTATATATTAATGATACTTGTATGGGGATCATTTTTCTCATTCAGTTATCATTCTCGCTCTCTCTCTCTCTCTCTCTCTCTCTCTCTCTCTCTCTCTCTCTCTCTCTCTCTCTCTCTCTCTCTCTCAGGCTGCCCTCACTTTGTGTAGGCCCTACTCCACTGCCACCTTTGGTCACCACGGAGTCAGTCAAGAGAGAGTGTTGTGGAAAAATTGATCTTGTAGTTTCAAAAAATTGCTCAAACAAAGAAGGTCCAGGTGTCAAAGAGTAAACTTTATTTGTTCGAATCAAACAAAGTGAGATCTTCCCAAAGCATCCCCAAACTTACAGTGTTTTCAAGCCCATATTTATAGTGAAAACTGGTGCAAGGGGTTCGTCTGTTACACCAATCAGGCTTATTTTTAATAACCAATAACCCTGCCTCTGCCACCAATAGATCCCAGGCAACAGGATGCGTTTTTAATCGTGGAATTGTGGTTGGCGCATGAACAAATAAATCATGTGCCCATATTTGGACACTTTCCGGTTCTCTTCCGGTAAATGAACTTAGTGAACTTCATAAGGTGTCCTTGAGCATACCAAAATGTGTGTGTGGTACGTGCAATGCCTTGGTTAGAGGAAAGTACCTAAGTTTTCTGTACCTCATCCTCTGAACTTTATCTGAACTTTTAGGCCTCAGGCCTCTAGGCCTCACCGACATCACTGGATTTTATATTACTGTAAAATGTTGAAAAGTATTCTTAAACATGCTTTATAAGTATTTTTATGTAAACAATCATTAAACGGGTATACTGATTGTAACATTAGGTCATTAAATCATATTGGTCATTTGCTCACAATCATCTTGACTTAAATGTGGTTAAAGGTAATGCATTGGTTTCTGATTATTTCTACACTAGTAACTAATGAATTCCTGTGAATACTTTTTAATGCTGAAACGTAATGCATGCATAAATGTATAAATGTAGATATAAAAAGGAAATACTCAGTAGATATAAAAAGGAAAAGGAAATACTCAATAAGAGTGAGTACACTGGTCCATGGCACTTAGTTCTCAGCTTTGTAGGGGTTTTTGGGAATGGAAAAGTAGATATGCATATCTACAGGGACCGCAACGATGGTGTACTGGTTGGTTGTGTCCGACCGATTGTGGTGGGCTGGTCTGAGCAAAAATGCCAGGGCCCTTTTTTTATTCCAGTCCAGCCCTGCCTGTGCCTCTCTCGCTCTTTCCTGTTGTCGCTGCTTTCTTATGCTTGCGGAGCTCCTCCGTGAGAGATACAAGACCGTAGTACGCCGCGCCGTTCCCTCACGGCTCTCGTCCCGCCCTGCTCGCCACACACCCTATCGCCCCTCGCAGGTCGGGGGTACTCCCGAGAGTGGGTTCTACTCCGTCCCCTGGCGGCCGGCGATGGCTCCTCCGGCTGAAGGCAGCCGGCAGCTCCTCCGTTCCCTGCTCCTCCCCTTCATTGCGCTCCCTCTCGGATGGGAGCCACCCTACCTGGACCCAGGCGCACGGCAGCGAGGCCTCCGTCCCATCCGAATACTGGCACCACCTGGTAATAGCAGGAAACCCATTTGGAGAGAATAGCATTGTTTTTTCCTGCTTGCAAGGATTTGCTTTTTGGCAAATTACAACTTTATCATTGGTGTAGGGCTTGCTATGAGAGACTACTTTTTTGCTGAACCTTTTTACAATTTTAGATTTGTACAAAGTACCCGAAATATTTCTGTTTTTATATTTAAAGTTAAGGCAAATTATCTGGTTAATTTTGTTAAGATGAAATTATAACAATATCACCAATACAATATTAATTATACATTTAATTTCATGAATTAAGAAATGTAATGTTCAATATTGACTATTCTGTGCATATTTATTCAATGTAAATTGTTGTTGTTTATCAATAATCAATTGGTTTTAGTATTTCTGCTTATTAAAATATTGTGAACAGAAATATAAACCGTGAAATGGTGCCTTGAAGCATCCAAGATGATTCCAGACTATATAATAAAAGGGATCCCCAAGAAGCCTTGAGGGTTCCTCAGAGAACCACCCTCCGTGAAGCAGTGCCTTGAGTTTCCCCTGAGGGTTCTGCTGGCCTGGCAATGTGAAGAACCCCAAATAGTTCCTCAAAGAACCTACAGTGTACAGATCTCGAGCTGCGGTTAGAACCATAGTTCCTTGATATTATGACATGTAGATTTACGTACATCATGCTTTTCACAGTAAGCAACAGTCTTAACCACATAGTTATTTTCCCCAATGATGCTTCGTACCATGGTGGTAAGCAGAGAGTTAAGCCGTTGTTCAGGAAACGCACCCCTGATCAGTGTTTTAGAGAAGTTAGCTTTTAAACCTCTCTTAAGGGCGGGGGGCCCAATCCCAATATTTACTGGGATCGTTTAATGAATATCCTTTTGGGTACATTTTTTATGACAGTATTGTGCATTATGACTCACTTTAGCACTTAATAAAGCACAGAAGGACCACATAATTTAATACCATTATTCTGACTGCTGTTTTTCTTTATTATATTTGTTTTACTTCAATACTATATTACATTAACAAAATGAATTAGCAGGGTTTCCCAAACTGGGGTTTTAATAATAATTAATAACTGTATATTTAAAACAAGCATCTGTCTGCAATACTGGTACAGTTTATGAAAAGGTAAGTGACAGAATTTGAATTGCTCTCTTTGCTTTAACATTCAACCATTCACCCTAATATCACAAGTCAGAAAGCAAGCTTTTACTAAGATTTGGCCATGCACATTTGCTACAGTTCACTATACCTGCTTTTTACTAAAATATGATATCTTATTATTCATATATTCTTATGAGAGACAATAATTGAGATAATTTGAGCTTTGTTTTTGATACAACTTTCATTTGAGGTGTATAATGTCTCTATTCCTCTGCCTTAGTTCTTTGTTTAGTTTTGAATGTTGTCTTTACAAAAGGAGGAAAAAGAAAATCGATATTTTTTAAACTGAATGTGCATCTCAGCAAAAGAACATTGAGTTAATGCTTTAAGTAACAAACTCATATAACATTGAAAAGGGAACAAATTAAAACAATAAACAATCGTATTTCATGAACATTCACAATATCTTCATCCAGTATAGTTCAAACAGTTCTTACATAAACAAGCGTTAAGAAAACAGTCACTCTGCTTATGAAGAAGAGCAGTTATAATGTGGAGAAAATGTATTTTTAGATTTAAAGAACAAAAGTGCTTAATCTTCAAGTAATAAAAATTCTTTATAAAAGGGCAAGAGGCATTGGAAAGTGGCTTCTTTGCTCTTGATGTGTCGTTCAAGCTGGCTAAAATCCTTAATAATGATAGATGCTCCATTCCTTAAATCAGTCTTTTGTCTCATGGGTCATCAAAAGTCACTAATGTGATATCATAACCAGGGAGGTTCCTGCAAAATAAAAATCACACATGAATCATAAAATCATTTCTTATTTTTCTATAAAAATCCTAAGAAGCAGCATAGCAGTGAATTCTCATAAAAATAATATTGGAATTTTATTAATATAAAAATTCAGGAACCATTCATTTGTTTTGCTTTTTTTGCTATGTTTTCAATGTAATTAAGTCTCTAGAGTATTGAGAATTTTTGGGTTTCAAGTCAAGAATAATTACAATGTGATGCACGGGTAAAGGCAATTACATCAACTAATCAGGCTTTCATGTTAAGCACAGACAGACAATCGCGATGCATAGTTTTTTTTAAACATATTTGCGTCTGTTAAAATCAATTTGTTTAGGCCTATATATAATAATAAGGAGATGTGCTATAATTGTATTATTTTAGATGTAGGTTGATTTCTCAAATCACAAAACTATGGAGACCGAGGCATGTCCTGAAACAGGGCTGCCAACCCTAAAGTATTCGCCGTGAATTTATGTGATTCATGTAATGTACACACATACATGCGGTTTAATAGGTGACGGCGCATGCTGGGTTGGCAGATGTCCCCTCCAGTGCTCCAAGAGGGACACCTATGGCTCAGCCTTGCGCAGAAGTGAGACGCAGAGAAAATACGCTCACATAGAATGTCTATCTGAGGTCAGTACACAGCAATGTAAATCCATCTGACCTTAATCTCACAGGTCATAAACACACACCTGTTTGCTGGTTTTCAATTAAGAACCAAAAGTTCTGCTTTAATTATGGCTGTCCTGTTCTTGATCCAACTCTTCACCTTTTCCTGGGTGTGGAGACGACTGCGCAACCAACAGTTGTCTCTGCAACACACACACATGCACGCACGCACACACACACACACACACAGACACACACACACACACACACACACTTTTGAGTTTAAATTGTATGAAACTGTCCTCAAATAAAACCAACTCTATAGACCATTTCACCGGACGCAAACGCCTGGCCCTGTTTGTTTATGGATCTACATAATAAAACTGGACTCGCTATTGAGGTCTACTGGATGTTATGTGTGGGCCACATAATGTGTTGTCGTTAAAACTGTCTACAGGTTGTTTGTACAAGCATAGACCTAACAAATAACTAGTCCGCTTGTTGGCTGCTGGATCATATGTCAACGGTGCTGCCATATTAGTGGTGGCAACACTCCCCTACTAGCACAGGCAAGTGGCAGAGCTGCAATTTTTCTTGATAAAAACACAATAATGTTTATATTTCCCAACTGATTTCAATATTTTACTATTCACCTGGAATACAGGAGCGTTTCGGCTCCAGTTATTGACAGTTAAAAATATTTATTTTTATCCATAACTGTCAAAACTCATCATTTTGCTTTTTTCAGCCTTTAGCTTTCAATTGCACATCATCGGCATATAGGTGAAAAGAAATTCCATGTCCCTGCAAAATGTAACCCACAGGCAATATGTACGGTATATATGAGAAAAGACTTGGAGATAAAATAGAACACCATGAGTCAAAGGAGCAGTAGAAGAGCAGTTTTGTCCAATATTCACATAAATCTTATGATCTTCAGCTGACCAATCAGCAGAATGGGGAGATTAATTCCCGCACCCATGTAGAGATCCAATATTCAAGCGATTTATTTATTTATTATATATTATTATTATATTATTTATTTATTTAAGAATCAAGCTAAATTCTTGTTTTTATTGTTTTTGGAAAAAAGTATTCCATCGCACCACAGTCTATGGGCTTTTAGTAAATCGCCTGAAATAATGTCTGTGGTTAATAAAACCTAGAATTATTTTCTCGTATTCATAAAATACATCAGTTATAAATGCAACAAAACAAGGTTGGAGATGAGGCTCAACAAATCCTGTTATCCATGTGTATGAGGTGCAGCTCCAACAATAGTGGCAGGGAGGAAACTAAACCCAAAAACAGAGGTAGGAGATGCAAAGCCAGCTCTCAGACATAAGGACATCGGGGGACAAACTCAACATGGTGGAGGGGTAATTGGTTTGGCATCAATGACACCCACATGTCGAAAAGCGAAACCAAAGGATCAGCGTCACCTGCTAGTGGAGGAGGTACGGTGGCAAGAGGAAGCAAGTAGATGCGCCAGAGCGGTCTCTCAAGCCCAGATGGACACAATATGTGCTGCCAAATGACCACGTAATAAAATGGTGTTGTGTGTTGTAATGTTATGCCATACAGATCCCAGGGCACTGAGCATGCATTAAAGGTGCCAGTGTGGCCAGAACAGCCTTAGCCAACAGAGAGGCGCGTATGGTTCCGACGAGGTTATGGGAATGTGTTGTAATGTTATATCTTACAGGACTGGGGGCACTGAGCATGCATTAACTGTGCCAGTGGGGCAATAACAGGCATAGTCCTGGCTTAAGCTATGCCTTGTCTGTGGAACCGGGCCCTAGTTTTATAAAGTGAAGAAAAATGATAACCCACTCGTGGTTCATTTAAAGCCTTATTGTTTCTTATAAATTATGGTTGCTACCAATTAGCTAGAAGTGACTACTTCCTTTTGGCGTGGACTTTAGACGTCGCACGACCTGCCTATATAAATCTTACAAATAGTGTTACATGGGCATGAATCTCTAAAAACGTAGATGTGGATTCATTCACAGATTAACTACTTACCAGGGAAAACATTTTTCATTAAATTTGGAAGAGATCTCGGAGGCTTGGTGGTTGTGATGTTGATATCTTGCGAGCCTAGTGAAGTCTGTTTATAGCATTATGTTAGCTTTTTACTTCTGGTGATTGTATTTTGGCTTCAAAAATAACAAGTGTTCTGTTAATTTGTGAAGGTTATCTTGATAGACAAAACGTGTAAATATCATAAAAATATTGTGTTAATCACAGAGCTTATTTGTTGTGATCTTACAAAAGTCTATGAGATTCTGCACCACCAGGTAGATATTGTGTGAAGCACAACAAATGTGTATTTACATTCTTAAAAACAAGTCCCTAGGAATCCATGTGATATCGCGTCAACTATTCCCTTGAACCTGAGCAATCTTAATAGCCACACAGTTATTTTTCGGGAAAAAGTTGTTTGTAATGCGTGTGCATCATGTCTAGAACCTGTGTTCTACGTCGTGAAATAAAGTCTGTCTTATTTAAACTACCACAGGAACTACTTCTGAGGAAACAATGGTTACATTTCATTTTTCAAACGATAGCAAAGGAGTATAAACCTAGGGTTTTACTGCTTCAATAATCTTGGCGCGTACACTGCAGGATATGTTAAAACGACTACCCTTGAAAGAGGGCAAAATAGCGCAGATCTAGATAGGGCGCAACCCTCCGCCTTTGGGGGCGATGAAGTAATGGCTGTAAAACCATCTGAACACCTGGGGCAGCCACCATGTCCCTCCTCGTCCTCGATGAGTGTGTGGCACCCGTGGCCACGCTGAGGAAATTAGCTCTTTTAGAAAAAAACCTCTGGAACTGCCGAGACGCCCAGGGGAAGTCACTTTGCTGTACCGCGTCGTAGAATCCACCAATTGTCATTAGATGCAAAGGCTCCGAAGAACAAAAGGTGAATGAGTGAGGAATCTCCTTTTTATACCCGGATATCTGGAGGCGGAGTCCGGCATGCAAATTTAATTCGCCAATTTCATTGTACTTTTCAAAACTAGTCAGAAGATAATAGGTTCTCAAGTCAAACCCCATCTGTCGGTCCGATACAACGCAGAGAGACCAACAGAAAGGGAACAGTTATAAACTGTAATATTTGCTGGTGATGTCGAATTAACCCTTTTTATGTGCAAATTTTAGCAGTAATTTAGTGTGTGGGTTTAATATTGACCCTATGAAAAATCAGTTAAATTTCAATTGTTTTACCTACTTAATATTTTAAATAAAACATATGGACTAAACATCACGTTTTGATTTGGATATTTTTTTGTACTTTTGATTGCTGAGTTGAGCGCCTGCAGAAACCACAAGAAGCTGTTGATTTCCACAGATGCTTCAAATTCTTAAAAAGAAATATAGTCTGAGGTTACAACTCTTAAACCGAATCCCTGAGAACGGGAAAGAGATTCTGCATTAAATGACGACACTATGGGACGTTTCTGCCTGATTGAATCGTGTCTGTATTGTGGCAGACACAATAGTTACACAATGACTATTTCAAGACTCAAGGTTAAAAAAATAACCATACTGTTTAGAAGATGTCAAGGTTGTCAAACAGGAGGGTTAGGTGAATGGTCCTACCTCAATTCTTTTCTTGGGCTCAGTGACACATCCTGCTGTCCCTTCAGTTGCTTGCAGAGTTTCGGTACACTGTTTACATATGCGTATATTCCTGCTCTCTGACACCTTTGAACACTTTCCACAGATGGCCTACAGACAACACATTAAATACAATATTGGAAAATAAATGTCCAGACTATATTTTTAACAGAAAATGTCTGTAAATCAAGGACAAACGGACAAAAAATTACGTTAAACACTTCAAGACATTAAAACATGATGTTCTGTAATGCTGTTTTGAAAAAATATAAATCAGCAAATGTGCTATATAAGTAAGACTAAACAACCTCAGCTGCAAAATACAGTTATATGAATGCTAGGTCAGTGTTAGGATTATTTTATACAAAAAAATGCATCTTCATTTAAGGCATTAGTGTTTTTCTTATAAAATATTTTTGTAAACATTTTTGATTAATTCAATCACAATTGTATTCGCCTGTTTAAAATTTGGAAGACTTCTGGACTCAAGTAAATGTTTTCCTAATTCCCCATTGTCTGTCCAAATATGTTTTACTCTTTTACTTTAAGTGCTATAGAATTACATTTAAATTTGAATAGATAGATAATGAACATGTGAGCACAAACACCACACATACCGCATTGCAGCTCTTGCAGTGGTGTTTGCGTTTGGTAAAATGGAAGGTTTCATTGCAGCCTTTGCATGTTTCTCTCTCCTTATCTCTTTTCTTTGAACTCTTCTACAGAAACACACACATACACAGACAGGTTAACACATTGTTCACAATCAGAACTGTGTTCTGTAAGGTGTGTGTCTCACCCTCTCATGCTGTGCACCGTCTGTCTCGCTTGTGTTTGTATTGCTCAATGAGCCCTGTGTAGGAGAAAAATAACATGTAAGTGACATATTACAATCTGACATGAACAAAACAGCAATTAGTCTTGAGACTTTGCTTTAACTTCTGCTTTGGAACAGTCTTCCTTGTACTGTTCGGGAGGCAGACACACCGTGTCAGTTAAAATCTAGATTAAAGACGCATTTTTTCCACCTTGCATACACTACACTTCCCTAATTCAAATCTTTTTTAGGCTGCTCTGGATTTCCAGAGAAGAGGTCGCAAGGCCACAGGGTGGGGTGGAAAGATGTTTTCCAGAAAAAAGTATTATTAGAAATACCATATTTAATCAATAAATGTAACAAAATATAAAAAATAATAGTTCAATAAAAAAGAAAACATGCTAAATCCATCAGCCTTTGTAATTTCCTCCCTCTCGATCGTGAACCCTGAGGTGATTACATCACATTTACAATATTAGCAACCACATTAGGTTAGGTGCAGCAATCCATTTACAGCACCACGTTAACCATTCCCAAATGTGCACACAGATTCTTTTTCTGGCATTCTCAGGATATTTTTATTTTTGTAGGGAATCAAATATTCCTTCAGGTAAGAAGGATAATCATAGTGCACACATTAAAAAATTACCTGATACCATTGATACGGTCTTCTGGCTTTTGGTGATAATAATTTCAGTAAGTCATTCTTTACACAGTGATGAGTGGTAAATGGGCATCTCAGCACAAATCTACATATGTTATTATAAGTAACATTTTAATGCTTTTAAGTTTACCTCTGAAGTGTTTTGATAAACAACATCCGCATAATCTACTAAGGGAAATATTAACTATGAAACAATTTTAGCCTAATCCGCTGAGTAAAACAGTTGATCGAGCGAAGCATTATTCGCAAATTACAATTAATCTTTTTTGCAACAGAATTGATATGACACCTAAAGGAGAGTTGTGAGTCAAGCCAAAGGCCCAAATGTTAAGTTCACCAACTTGTAGAAGTTGAGTATCATCTAAAAATTTGAGTGACAAGTTGTTAACTTGGTTCCGTGTAGCTGATCTAGTGGAGAATAATATACTATATGACTTTTTCTTGTTCAATAGAAGATGGTTGGATCGGAACCAAAGTTGAATAGCATTGAAGTTAGTCTTGAATCTTAGAGACAGACTCATTGATGTATAAATCACTGTGTCATCTGCATATAGATGAATACGACAGTCTGAGCAAATTAAAGGAAGCTCATTAATAAATAAAGAAAATAAAAAAGGTCCTAATGAAGAACCTTGAGGAACACCTTTCTCCATTATTACGGACTGCGATACACAATCATTAACATAGACATGCTGACATCTACAATGGAGATAAGAGTTAAAGCGTTAAAATAGAGAAGAGAGTTTCTAGAGAGGCCTATTGCATATAATTTGTCAAGAAGCAAATTGTGATCGACCATATCAAAAGCCTTGGTAAGATCCATAAAGATTGCACCAGTTGACATGTTATTGTCTAGAGAAGATGAAACATCATTTGTGAATTTTAGAAGAGCAGTAGTTGTAGAAAGGTTTGATCTGAAACAAGATTGATTTGGTGACAAAATAGAAAATGCATTAATATATTTGAATAATTGTTTAAATATTAGTTTTTCAAACACTTTTGCTATACTACTGATGATAGAAATAGGTCTGTAATTGATAAGATCAAGTGCATAGCCACCCGTTTAAATTCAATATATTGGATAAGTTTAGCCAAGTATCGGTTCTTCTCAGTTTCTTTCGATTGTTATCAGAAATAATCTAGAGGCACTTGTATGTGAATGTGTACCGGAAGTTAAGTTGGGGGTAACAAAATGTTGTAAAAATAAAGCAGTCTACTGTATATTCAGACTACAATCTAGACTGAAGCATCTATGACTTGATAAAAGCGTGCACGGACTGGGATGTACAATCTCGGTGACTAAAAACTTAAAAAAAGCTGCAAGAAAAATTCCTTCACCGTTGATAGCTCTACGTTCACGACTACATTACAGTACATCACATGTCACATGTCTTTAGGATGTGTGTAAACGCACGCACAGGTTCCAGGAAATGATTGGCAGTTCGAACCAAAATCAATCGATCCCGTCATCCCGGGAGACATCTGCATATTTTCCTGGATCTCTGTATGAAAAGGGCTTTACTGAAATGCCCTGTAATATCGAGTGCCTTTTGTGCATTTTTATGGAGAATCCATTAATTTGTACAATTAGCTTCAATTCATTTTTATTTGGCAAGTTAATATTTTGCTTCATAAGTTTTCATAAAAGAGAAAAGTTGTGTTGCCTCCCTTGCTTTCTTATTGCCCTGTTGTTTTCATTTGCCAATAAATAAATTAAATAAACAGTATTGTTAATGCTGTCGTGTGTGTCAATAAAAAGTCAGCAATATATGCTACATAATTATAACCCAACAATATTGATTTATTTAGCACCAGGAAAAAGGGAGACATATATCGTATGACACGCTATACTGAGAGCACTGCCAGAGCCCTTATTATTAACTACAGTAAATTGATTAACTGCAGTTGATTACCAATATTTACTATGGTAAGGTTCGAAAACACAAATTTCACTAGGCCTACAGCATTAACTTTTGGGGTTGCTGTGTGAATTTGAGAATATATTGTGTGTACAAGATCATAGTCAAAGGATCGACATCCTTTGTTGTGGCAAAGAGTTAGAAAACAAAACTGTTTAAACACAGCAGAGATCATTCAGTAATGGGATAAACCGAGACATTTTAGACCGCCACTAGCCGCCATGTTTGCTCCCTGAATCTTATTGCAGAGCAAAACCTGAAAGCTAGAACGGCCCTATTGGTCAAACGAAAGCGGAAGTTACCTGATTGGCTTGCATAGATAGTGGGCGGAGTCCACCTATTTATGGATTGTGTACACGACTTGACGTTAGAAATGTTTCAAAATCCCCAAGTGCACAGAGAGCCATCCACAAATGCGTGCATTGATTCACAAATGCACAGAAAGCGATCCACAAATGTGCAGAAAGCAATGCACAAATGTACTGAAACCATCTTAAAATAAATGCCATTCAAATAAATGTGTTAATTTTTTTTATTTGCAACCTCACTATATTTATTTATGAAGGCCATTTCTTTTCGTGGAACATCTAATATATATTTATGGTTAGCTTTTTTGCATATTTGGATTTAAAAAATGTTTGTGAAACTTAAAATCTTAGTTTAGTTTTTCAGAATAATGTAATAATTCTGACCCAATACATACGGTATTACCCACGGGTAAAAAAGCGTATAAATCGAACAGAATGATATTTAAAAAAATTCTAAAACAGCAAAAAGTTTTCTGTGATGGTTAGGTAAGGGGTAAGGAATAGATTATTTAAATATGATAATGTCAAGGTCAATAATGACTTGTTTGAGGGTTAGCCTTACATTGCATCCAGTGTGGACTAAATTAATAATTATAATGGGTTGTAATGCGTTCTATTGTCTTTTGTTGCATCGCCTGGCACCGTGTCCGGTGTAGCGCTGTGTGAGGTGAAGTAATTAAAATTATATATAATTTAATTATTATTAGCTTCAAAGATGCACATATCTTCTCAGAAGATTAAAACATTTTCTGAGAAAATGACAGTTATCACTGTTCTGTGTTGTTGCAAGGTCACATGATATTCCTTGCCCATTTGAACTTCTTTTAAATTGACACTTGAAAAGAAATTGTATGAACTCCACAATTAACAGTTTAATAAGCAAGAGTCAAAATTAAGGTTTGTACAAATTACTAAACCTTAAATATAAGCAATATTAATAATTATTTAGACTATAAAAATAAATGAATAAATGAAACATATTGGAGGTTGTAATAACTGTAAATGTGGAAGTGTTAACCTGTGTTTCAGACATGTCTTCTTCATCGCGGCAGATAGAACTATTGAAAGCTTTAAAAGTCTCACTGTTCTGCTTGTGCTTCTCAATCGTAGCCAAGATCACCTAGTAAGACAGAAACAAATTTAACCAAATTTTTAATGTCTACAATAAAACATTTGTATTGTGTGAAGAGACCAGTTTGGCACACCAAAATGTTTTGATGTAATACTGCTTTGACCATTACCAGACTTCCTGACAAGCTTCCTAAGCAAGACAAGCAAGACCAGCACCAACTTGCTTAATGCTGGAACATGAATATGCAAATCTCCAGAAAAGTGTTTAAACTGAAAATAACACTCAATGCTGAAAATGATAGTTCAGCCCACGAAAGAAAATTCTACCCCAAGTTGTTTCAAACCTCTATAAATGTATTTGTTCTGATAAACACAAAGAAAGACATTTGGAAGAATTTTTGCAAATTTCTGTTCTCGGACATAATTGACTACCCAGTCCAGTCTCATTGTTTATAGGTAGGTATTTGTACTACAAAATGTTTTTTTTAATAAAACGTAAAAATTGCGAAGTTGATTGAATTTAATATTGAAATCAGAGCAACTGTATAATTGTGTAGCTTTCCTGTAGCTCAGTGGTTAGAGCACAGTTTTTGCAAAGCCATATGTTTGATCCGAAGGATTGCACGGCCTCAGGAACATATGATATAGTATCATGCAATGTAGGTCGCTTTAAATAAAAGTGTCTGCCAAATGCGTAAATGTATCAATAAGCGAAATTTTAGACCTGTTAAACTACCCCCAAACCTAACACTAACCATTTAATAGCGGATATAAAATATATTAAATGTAATAGACCGAAATAGGCAGGACAATGACCATTTTAGTAACAATATAATTAAACAAAAAATTATATTCGTTTACTTCTACCTCTAAACCTAACTATAACTATTTCTTAGAAAACATGTACAGACAGATAAGTGAAATCAAAATTGGATTCTGAAGAAATGGACTTCATTTATAAATGTTGTTACGCACAGATTGGCAAAAATCCACAGCAAAGTTCATATTTATAAAAAGAGTATTTGATGTGTTAGAGTGCTTATCGCTGCACGATAGAGAGCATCCTGACCAACTGTGTCACAGTCTGGTACGGGAACTGTTCTGTTGCTGAGCGCAAGGCACTGCAGCGGGTGGTGAAAACAGCCCAGCGCATCACAGGGACTACACTTTCTGCCATTGAGGACATCCAGAAGAAACGCTGTTCGGGGCCACCCCGCCGCCTTCCCCGGGCCCCTCTCCCCCCCCCCCCTGAGTGTTTTCCTTCCCTCCCTTCTGGGGGGCCCTTCCGTGCCCCCCGGCACGACCCCCCCCACTCAGAAACAGCTTTTTTCCCCAGAGCTGTTTCATTATTGAACTCTGCCCCCCCTGATTCCACTACCTCTCATACCTTTAACTCCAATGCTGCTACAACATTGTTTACATTGCACTACAGGGCTGCATGCATGACTGAACTGTACACACCAGTACTTCATGTATCTGCTCTACCGGACTGTTTACACACACAGCATCATTTGCACTCTATACTGCTCACTTGCACACCAGGAATATTTAACTGAATGCTCATTTGCACTAATGGACCACTTCCATAACTGCATTAACCTATCTACTGCACTGTAATTCTATTAACTGCATCTACTCATCTATTGCACGGTAACTTCAATAACTGCATTAACTAATCTACTGCACGGTAACTCTATTAACTGCATCTACTCATCTATTGCACGGTAACTTCAATAACTGCATTAACTAACCAACTGCACGGTAACTCTATTAACTGCATCTACTCATCAATTGCACTATAACTTCAATAACTGCATTAACTAATGAACTGCACTGTAACTCTATTAACTGCATCTACTCATCAATTGCACTATAACTTCAATAACTGCATTAACTAATCAACTGCACTGTAACTTCAGTAACTGCATTAACTCATCTTCTGGACTGCAACCTATTAACTGCATTTACTCATATACTGCACCGTAACTTTAAAAACTGCATTAACTCATATACTGCACCGTAACTTTAATAACTGCATCAACTTCAACAACTGCATTAACTCACCTATTGCACTGCAACTTTAATAGCCAATGTCAATAATTTATGCATACCTAAGTCACTTGCACTATTTTAGTCTAAATTATTATCTGTTCATATCCACCTTTACATTACTGTTCAAAGTATATAGTCATCTGTATATATTGTTCATAGTATATACCTACTGTCATATTTTCATAGAACACACCTAATGCAAAATATTTTTATAGTCCATGCCCACTGTATTATATTCTCACTATTGTATTCTGTATTTATTCTAACTGTATATCCTGCACTTGCTAACTGCACTTCTGGTTAGACCTAAACTACATTTCGTTACACTGTACTTGTATATGTGTAATGACAATAAAGTTGAATCTAATCATCTAATCTAATCTAATCTTAGTGCCACATCAGCAAGTATAGTACATGATAAGTATTGGTTAAAACTTTGCAAAAATGTTATTCACTTAGAATTTTAAGTCTTGTTTCTTCTAAACGATATGGCAGATGAAATCACAAAGAACCGAAATCATTAAGTCAATGATGCTCCAGAACTGAAAATTGCACAAATCCTTCCAAATATCTTTCTTTGTGTTCAGCAGGACAAAGAAATATATACAGGTTTAGAACAGATTGAGTGCGAGTAACATTTTATTTTTATCCATTTAAATGTCATCATATTAGATAGCAAACATTTTCAAAACAGTAATTTTCTAGAGAAAGACAGGATGCGCAAATAACTCACATTTATCCAGTCCTGTTGCTCCTCAGCCGTCCTGAAGGAAAAACATGCATTCAGTGTGACACCACTATTCTTGCTTTTTGTAGCTCATAATGTCACTAATATGGCACTGGCAAAGTGTACTTGTAATATACTTGTACATCTGCCAAATGCAAAATGTTCATTATTATACCATAAATACATGTGTTTACACTGTCTTCACTATATTCATCATTAATTTACACACACCTGGCCTGCAGTTCCAAAGAACGTTGTTTTCCGATAATGGTGAAAGTGTGAGGAATGTTCTGCTTGGCATTAGCCTGAACCTTAACCATTGAGAGAAAATAAACACTTTACAACAAACACACACACACACACACACACACACACACACACACACGCATATATCAACGTGCACACTTGAAATTACCTCCATCCCTGCGATGTCAATACGTTCTCTGACACTAAACTTTTGCCCCATTAGCCTCAATTTGGGCACACAATACAGCACCATATTGTTGAACTGCCAAAGACAGAGACATAATTCAGAGTGTAAAAAAATAAACAGGAAAATAATGTGCATATAAGGCCTAAAAAGACACATTTCACATCAGATAAATAAAAGTCTTAAAGACAATTGGTTGGATAAAATCCCACTGACTAGGAATGAATACTGTGTAATATGTAAAATGTGCTTAGTTGCCCTAATGTCACAAACTTTCATTATGATTTAACCCAAAGTAATTTACTAAAATATGTTCACACCACATAAAGGTATCGGTCCTGAGCAGTGCCATTCTTCGCCGACATCTTCTTCAAGATACCTTCCTTAATGAGTTCATTAGCTGGATTTACAATGTCATCTTCTCCACCTAACCTCTCATACACCTCCAACAGCTTGTGCATATTCTCCTGCACACACATACAGGGAGATTATTCCCATTTATTGTCACGACTCAAACAGAAAAGAACTATGATTGGCAACATAACAGTAGAATAGCAAGAGAGAAGTGAGATTGATATATTGCAGTTTTACCCATGAGACATGTTCAGTCACACAGACAGGAAATGAAAAAAGTGCATCCTGTCTGGGTGATGAAATACTGTAGACTGAGACATTTGAAATATATGGGCAGGGGGTTGGATACAGAGAAGAACAAAGGAATATTGCTCTAACCATTTTCCTGATAGCAGCGTTGGAGTGGTTTGCTGCGGTGGAGATCAACTCCAGAGCATCTGCGAGACAGAAATGTTCAGACACATTCAGACACATTCACACACAGCATAGCAATTTTTGTCTTTTCCACTACAAGGCAGAATAATAATAAAACAAAAGACTGTGTTCCTTTACCACAACTGGTAGAGCATTGTGTTAGCGGCAAAACATTTTTTTGGATCCAATTCTCAGGGAACACAAATACTGATAAATCTATTGCTTGAATGCTCTCTTCGGATAAATGCTAAATCCATGAATCTTAATGACTGGCTTACACATATTATATGTTATAAAGTGTTGTTGTCTTTTTGTAAAGTTTTGCATACAAACAACAACATCGTCAAAACAATTTTGCAATCGAATTGTATTATTGATCAGCTAAACTTCAAGGATGATGTTGCCAGCACCACCCGGTCCTATAGATTCATCCTCTACAACCCCCGGAAAATTTTTAATTTAAAAATTTTTAGCTGTCCGAGCATGCTACACAGTCCAAGTCCATGCTCTTGTCCTGTCCAGACTGAACTATTGCAATGCGCTATTGGCTGGACTTCCAGCTTGCACAACCAAACCTCTACCGATGATCCAGAATGCAGTGGCAAAAGTGTTCTTCAATGAACCGAAGAGAGCTCGAGTCACTCCTCTCTTCATTAAGTTACATTGGCTCTCTATAGTCGTTTGCATCAAATTCAAAGCTCTGCTCTTGGCCTGCAAGACCACCAGCTACATACACGTACAAAAAAGTACGAGCATATTAGCCCCGTTGTGTCAACCTTGCACTGGTTACCTATAAAGCATTGCATTAACTTTAAAATGTTTAAAACTTCGCTCTCAGGCATCTGGTCAGTCTTCCATACACTACACTATCATAATATATATATTCCGAAGGTTTAGGCTGCACTAGTTAGATCAACCGGAACCAGGAACACTTCTAATAAAAACTGATGCATTTATTGCATCAAAGAGTGTAGAACAGTACTCTACTCTCAGCCAGTCTTGTCTCATTGTTCCAAGGTTACTAGAGAAGGCAGGACGCACGCAGTCCATGGTTACTAGAGCGGGCAGGACGCAGTCCATGCCCAGACCTGACAAATGCTGTGATGATAGAGCTGGACAAAGAACGTGGCGACTCTACAAAATGATTAATGATAATCTTAAATCAAATAATGTTTTTATTTTGCCTTGTTGTGCAAGCACTGTCGAGCTTGTGCAGAGGCTGCAGCTTTTGAGGGTTTTTTTCTCCTCCAATGGAGTTTTGGGTTCCTCACCTCATACTGTGCAAAGGCTATATAAGACCAGTTTTACTGCACTTAGTGTATGTTTTTGATTGTCCTTATGTTGTTCCAATTGCTTCTATTGTTTACCTCATTTGTAAGTAGCTTTGGATAAAAGCACTTACTACAAGTGATCAGTAGGGGCTCCTGGTTAAAAATGTAGGTGGGGCAGATTCTGGGTAGTATTGTAGGTTATGAAAAATCAACAGCTTGAAACGTTTAACATTCAAATGCCAGAACACATGCAAATCGCTTTTTGCAGAGTTCTAGTGTCTTTGCACAATTCAGCCTCAAGGTGGCACTGGAATGCTGATTGGCAGGCTCTACGATTACATCTAGAATGCCATCTTAAAAACACACAATAATCTTTTATTATTGTGTGTGAATATTCATTTTAAAGATTACGATTGGGGAAACAAGGTTCTCAGAACAATTAACTGTGACTGCATGGGGGACTGGGTTAATAAAACAAAGAAAAAATAACCAATTATAAGTATTCAGAATAGCATTTAATATACAGTTTTTGTAATTATTTCTAGAATGTGGATATTTTGTACATCTATTAATTTATAAGCTTTTACTTCAACACTTATTTATACAAGAATTTGTAGTTTCTTCATGTTAGCAAATTCTGTGTGCTACAGTAAGCATAGTTTAAACATTGTATGTCTAGTTTTAATCAGTCTGCCAAAAACAGGGTCAATGCACTCCCAGCTAACAGTTACGTTGTGACAACGATATTTATCGTGATGAAGTAACGTTGGACAATGCTGAGACGTAAATGGAAAGGACCATATTCGTCACAGCAATGTACCAGATAACGCTTCTGGGACGTGACAAGTACGTCCCAACGACCAAACAGTTAACATTTTTATTATTTTATTTAAACACATTGTCCCTCACATGGAGGATTACATTTATTTGTGATTTAATATGTTCATTAAAGATAAAATTTTATGCATAGTTTGAATAATTTTCTAGTTATAAAATGTCTTATACAAAGTACAACTATTAATTCAACTAAACACAGCACCTACAATACCATCAGACATTTTATTTACTGTAGATACTGAAGTAAATTACATATACAACCAAAGACTTCAACACAATTTAGAGCTTTCAAAGTAGATACAGTATTATTTGATAGAGATTAATAAACATTCTCTTTACATTTACATTTAGCAGACGATTTTATCCAAAGCGACTTACAAGTAGTAAGTAACTTCATTCATGACCTGCTGGCACTGAGATTCGAACCGGCAACCTTCTGATCACAAGCCCAACATTGAAAGTAATTATTGCATAATAACCCAAAGCAACCTAGCAACACAGAAAACTTGAAAAATAAAAACCCAGCAAGTTTGTTTTGGTGTGCCTTTCCCTGCAAACATGAGAGAAATCGAGCCGTTCAGATTTCGCTCTGGCTGTGACATCCCAGCCGGACCTTATTATAATATTACCGCCCCTTAATCTAGACCAGGGTATATGCAGGAATCATAGAGAGGAATTTACTACCTTTTAGTACCCTTTTAACCACCTCCACAATATTTTTTACTACCAACACGACATCAAGCAACAGCCCTTTTTTGGGGGGAGGGTGGACCACTTACTATGCAGAGCACCACTTACTACTTACTATAAGGTATAAGTGTGACACTGTCACACCCATCATACATATTAGGTACACTAATGTTTAATTGTGATCATTAAGTATTGTCATTGTGAATTATGTTTTTTTGAAGTGTTGAGTTTCAGTTGTCCTTACCTTAACCCTAGCTCTCGCATTATCCTAACCATAGCCATTTATAAGAAGCATCTTAAAATGTGGAGCAATGCCGAATCCAAGTATGTACGCCGTTTTAACCTTGCCACACGCAAAACTTTTGGCTATATCGGAGTCAGTGAACATGTTTTGGAACAGTTCCCCAATGCCCTGATTCAAATTATATGAATGATGGTTCAGGCACCATAGAATCTAAGCCCTGAGGGCTGATGTTTGTGATGGTAAGGTTTGCTGTCTGGCTATTGCTGCCGTGGTGGTCCTGGTGGCACTGGTTTGCTGCTGAGGTTGTGCGACGACAGCTGACCTTGAGTTGGCATGATTTGCCGTGACCGGTGTAGTGCTGCTTGCATCGCAAAACAAAGAAATAGGGAGCTGCGCCCCCCTCATGCGAAGCTGCTGCTGTTGAATGTTCGATCCAATGTGTGACTTGATAGCGGTAATGCCGTTCCAGGTAACATTTATAGTTTTTTTGCAAACTGTGCAAAATGCTTCCCGGACATTCCCCATGATGGGCTTAAGCAAGTCTTTAAATGACGGGTCGTCAACCCAAGTTCGCGAAAACTTACATTTCCCCATTACACTGTAAATTTGGTAAAAAATAGAAGCAAGTGGCTAATATCAACCGAGGCAAAAAGGCAGAAAATTTTGTTGCTGTCGCTGATAGCCTATCAACCAGGGAACTCTACACAGTTTACTTCTACGTCATGGCTATCAAACTAAAAACCTGCTTGTTTGGGCGTATCACTTCAAGCCGGAGTGCTTTTTCAACCTGGGACAGGATTAGCTTCAAAGTTGTTCATCAAGAGGGATCAAGACCAACTCAACGAGACAAAGTTGCTGATGTAAGTAATATTTATCAACAGTCTGCATTGACGTAAATGTACCATATGTTTAAGAGGATAGCGTTAGCATATGATAGTGAAGGGAATCAAGTGAGTTACGGGCTAAATAGAACATTCAAAGCCTGTGTAAAACTTAGTTTATATTTATATGTTATTTGGCAAAAGTGCACTTGGAGTTTAGCTGTATGTTACTACATTATGTGCGTTAATATGTTTAGCTGCGGCAAGCAGTATCTGTCATGATACTGCCTCCTTCTGTCGTTTTCTAGCCTAGTGGCAGAATCATGACAGAGCCACGTGTTTTGTGTGGAGAGAAACGTATGGTCAGTCTTGACATAATATGAATTCTGTCCGGTCCCGTCCCTAGCCCCGCCCCTCTTGTTTCCTTGTTAGCATCCATTAGATGTGGGAAGTTTTTGTTTCTGTTCTTATTCAGTGCATTCCTATTTTTCCCCCATCAAGGGTGTTTGTTTTATATTAAAATTTTCATGTGTCCGCTACTGCTGCCCACGCTTGGGTTCTTCTTCCTCCCTCTTTCACACCCCCGTGGTCGTGACAGCTCCTGACAGTAGCAATTGTCTTCAGGCTAAAAAAATCTGTCACAGCGTACTAGTTATGCTTGCATGTTGTGTGTAACATAACTTGTCAATGACAAGCGCGAAACTCTACGTAATTCCACTGAGATCTGCAGGTGCGCATTCCCTGGGTCTTAGGCAAGCATACACGCATAACATGAGCGCATTAGGATGAATGATTTGAGACATTTAAAACGAAACTACAAAATATATGGACGAATTGATGTCTGTCTGATAAGTACGATTGTAGTACCTGTCCCTCAATACCAGTATAATTGTGCAAGCGATCTAGAAGTATTTTATGGTCTACAATATCGAATGCAGCACTAAGGTCAAGCAGGACTAGGAGTGAGATATTACCTTTATCTGATGCTATAAGCAGGTAGTTTGTCATTTTAACAAGCGCAGTTTCAGTACTATGATGCGGTCTAAAGCCTGACTGAAATTTTTGTGTATGAGTGGACACTACTTTTTCTAATATTTTAGACAGGTAAGGGAGATTTGAAATCGGTCTATAGTTTAATAGTTCATTGGGGTCTAAGTTTGGTGTCTTGATAAGAGGCTTAATTACGGCCATCTTAAAGGGTCCTGGGACATAGCCTAGTGTCAAGCCTCGGGACTAGCACATGTCTGTTTCATCATTTGGTGTGTGTGTGTGTTTGTTAGGATTGTTTTGACAGCCGCGCGTTCTATCTGCGTGTTATATGCCACACCTGCCGCCTCATTACTGCACGCATTTAGTTCATTGTTTGCACCTGGTGTTCATTTAGTCTACCCTATTTAATCCTCACCTATTCACACTCCCTTTGTGCGATCGTTGTAGTCAGTTCACAAATGCTGATTCCGTACCCAGTCCGGTCCGGTCCCGTCCCGTCCCGTCCCGTCCCGACCCGACCCGTCCCGTCCCGACCCGACCCGTCCCGTCCCGACCCGTCCCGACCCGTCCCGACCCGTCCCGACCCGACTCCGTTTGGATTTTCGCGTCAAGCCTGAAGTGCTGGATACCTTGTCGGATGTGTGCGTGTCGTGGATTACCTTTCTTCATTTCCTCTGTTAGCTCAGTCTTCCCAAATCTACTGGATTTAATCCTGCCACCTCTGTGTCACCCATAGTGGACATCGCCGCCTCCGTGAGGATTGCCGACGCTGCACTCAGCTGTCTCCCCACTCGCTTTTAGTGCCTTTTTATAACAGTTTGCACTCTCTTTCCACGCAATTTTAAAGACCTCTAATTGGGTTTGCTTCCATCTGCGCTCCAGTTTACGTGTTTCTCTCTTCGGCAGACACGGGGTCTCGTCGAGGCTGCTCGGACAAACGCCTACTACTTGAGTCGACGCCGCCCACTGTTGTCCCCATCTGCTTCACTCGGGAGAACAGACTCCACACAAGACTTCCAAGGTCGTTGGCTGGTGGCTTTGTCTTCGTGGCTGCTGTCGCCTGCTCTCTCTGGGTGGTCATTCAAACTGGATGGACGTTCGCTGTTTCCATCGGCTGGAGCTGCCGTACACTGGGTCTCCCAGTTGGCCTTGCAGTCAGCCCCGACGTCCGGCCCATTGGTCATCTCCAACTTCGTTGGTCTCTCTCAGCTTCTCTCTGTCGCAGCTCAATAAAAACTCCTGTTACCCCTGCAATTGAATCTGTGTATTTTTCCACCCTGACAGCCTAGATTCATTGACGAGTTGATAATGTTATAAATGGGCTAAATTGCAACAGGTAGGAACTCTTTTAATAATTTAGTTGGTATGGGGTCTAATAAGCAAGTTGTATGTTTATATGTTGCAATAACTTTAATTCAATCTTCCTGTTTTATAGGTGAAAAACACTGTAGCCTTTCTTTTGGGGAGATGGTTGGTACTAATCCTTGAATTGTTTTTGTTAGTATTATGAGGTTACGGTGGTGCTCAGCCTTTACTGCTTTTAGTGCCTTTTTATAACAGTTTGCACTCTCTTTCCACGCAATTTTAAAGACCTCTAATTGGGTTTGCTTCCATTTGCGCTCCAGTTTACGTGTTTCTCTTTAAAGGGCGCCAGTGGTGCTTATTGTACCATTGTGCTATATTTTTCTCATTAATCTTTTTTGACTTCATAGCTGTGACAGCTTCTAATGTTTAGAGATATAATATCTATATTGGTTAGATCGGCTCCGTGAGATATAAATCAAGTCTAGTTTATGATTAAATCGCTGAGTGGGTTCATTGATGCAGTTAAAGATTTACTTTGCACAAAACAAAGTATAACAAAATTGAAGAATAAAGGAACAAGGGGCAAAATTAATCCAAAACATAAATAAACCAAAGCAAAGAAACAACGACTGACAAATGACAAGTGAAACACAAGGGCATAACCAAAAAGGGTAACAATACACTCCTTGGAGTAAATCAATAGGGAACAAATGAACAGAAGAACTACAACAGACTAGCCAAGCCAAGCCAGTGTCTCGAGTCGTCATGGCCACCAACCCAGAGCACTTTCACAAAATGGCCACCAACCCAGAGCCTACTTACAAGATTTCCAGGGCAGCTCCTAAGATGCCCGCCAGCCTAGAGTTCGTTTGCCTCGTCCAAGATGGACGCTTCAGAGTTCCCTACCTGGTCCAAGATGGCCGCTTCTGAGTTTCCCAAGCTCCCTGCGTTGTCCAAGATGGCTGGCGATGATTTTCCCAAGAAAAGCAATTCATACGGAAAAGCACACCCACACATCAACAGACAAGCGATAGGAAGACCCGTTACCGATAAGATTAGCGTCAAGATTGGCTGTCCTAAAAAATTGTCTAAGATCTGGCGTCAAAAAAGGCATTTTACTTTACAGTCAACACCTCTTCTGTGCCCTGTTCATTCTAACCCCCTCTTTCCTCCCTCTCTCATTGATAAGGCTTTTGCGGCCTGGGTGGACCACAGGATCATTTCCATTAAACATCTTTACATTGAAGGAACATTCGCTTCTTTTGAACAATTGACTCAAGTTTTTAACTTTCCAAGGTTCCACTTTTTCAGATACTTGCAAGTCCGTGACTGTCCGTAAGCATTTTCTGGGATTCCCCTCGATCCCACCCTCCACCATTGTCGATACCATATCAAATATCAATCCCTATCATAGGGGGCCATCTCTACGATTTATAATACCTTTTTCACATGTTGCCCTTTGGATTCTGATAGTCTGCGGATTACCTGGGCTAGGGATCTTAATATAGAGATAGAGACAGAGACATGGCATTCGATTTTGAAACGTGTTCACACGTCATCTGTTTGTGCTCGCCACAGGGTTTTACAGTGTAAAGTAGTCCACAAGGTACATTGGTCTAAAAGTAAATTAGCCCGTATGTTCCCTGACATTGATCCAAGCTGCAACAAGTGTCATCTAGAACCGGCTAATCTAACTCAGATTTATCTATTTTTAGGGAGTCGGTTTTTGACTCACTCTCCGCTATTACTTCTTTCAATATCCATCCCTCTCAGCTAGTTGGCTTGTTTGGAGTTTTACCTCCTAATTACTCATTGCCGTCTCATTTCGCTGAGTTGGTAGCTTTTCTAACACTATTAGCTAGACGTTGCATTTTGATGAACTGGAAGGGTCCTCGAGTCCCTTCTCATACTCGGTGGATAAAAGATGCCTTATTTTTTGTTAATTGGAAAAAAATAAACACTGCCTTCATGGTTCTGTGATTACATTTTCAAGAATTTGGTTACCCTTTTTTATGCATGTTAAATCTCTGCAGCTGGATGCAGTCTCAATTGACTGACTGACCGCCCAACCCTGCACTTTCAGTGGTTTCTCAGTTTTCAACTGGTATTATCGTTAGTAACACACATTATTTTCTAAGTTTTGAGGTTACTCAACTTTACTTGCTGGACCTAGTTAAGGCTGACCTTGTCCTATTTCTGTATTATGACATAAAGCTCTGTTATATATTGTATATTATACTAAACCTGTTAATACTGTGAGGGATTTTGTGTTGGTGTTTTTGTAGTAATGTTTTTTTTTATATATATTTTTTTGTCTGTTTTTTTTGTGTGTGCTTTTTATTATATTATTATTATACATTTTTCTTTTTTTATATTGATTGTTTGTCTTTGGTGATGTGAAAAACTCAATAAATAGATCATATTATAAAAAAAAAGATTGGCTGTCCTGTGGGCCTGCAGCTGCAGCCCATTACCCTTGTGATAGTGAGAGAAGTTGAGGTGATTTTGAAAGTTTGCCTGCTCACAAAGAAATTATAATTTGTATGGTAGGTTTATTTTAAATGATAGAAACAGAATATAAAAACAATCAGGGAAAATATGTTATATAAAGGTTATACATTGATTAGCATTTCAGTCAGTGAAATAAGTATTTGACCCCAGAGCAAAACGTAACTGTACTTTGTGGAGAAACCCTTGTTGGCAAGTGCAGAGGTAAGGCATTTCTGATAGTTGGTCACCAGGTTTACACGTGTCAGGATACATTTTAGTAATTTAATCTGACAGGACTAATCTGTGGTCCATATAGGCACATAACCAATCTGTGGAGCCAGAATTATTGCTTGTTAGAAGGGGATACATAAATACTTATTTCACTAATTAAATTACATATCAATTTTATAACCTACATATACATTTCCCCCCTGATTTCTTGGTTGAATTTCTCTCAGTTAAAATAAACCTACCGTAAAAATTATAGACACTTCATTTCTTTGTAAGCAGGCAAACTTACAAAATCAGCAGTGGATCAAATAATTATTTCCCTCACTGTATAAATGTGGTCAAGTTAAATATGATGTAGGCAATACTGCTCTATAGGTATATAGATTGGCAGAAACTGCTCGTCAACCGAAAATAGTAGATGTATCGGCCTCAAAAGCACGTTGGACCACTGGGAAAATACCCGGTATTCCCAATTACCAATCCAGCCGTGGTGGTGCCCCAACACACATCCTTCCTCCTTAACCATAGCCAAAAGCTACTTTTTTTTGCCTTCTTCAGCTAACAGTTTTAAAAAAAAAAAAAACGATTTAAACTGCCTGTGAATATTTACCGCAAATGTTCGGTGTGATAATGTGCTAGAACAAAAACAAATCCTTTAAAGACATTGACACTCTGCGTGTGTTGTGGCTTTTGTCTTGTCTGGTCACTGTCTGGCACAGGAGGTGTGTTAATGTTTTGTCGAGCATACGTTCTTCATTGTTTGATGGTAGGACACGTGCTCAGTGTCTACGTCACTCGCCCCGCCCTTGTGTTTCCCTGTTAGGGCTTACCTCTCACCGGTGATTCACCTAGTGTTCACTCTCGCACCTGTTACCCATTCCCTTAGCTTATTAATTCCTGTAATCATTTCACACCTGCCCGCTAGTATCACTCAGTTAATTTATCTTTATTACCCTTCTGTTTCTCTCGTCATTTGTCTGACCGTTGCATGTTACTTGCCAGTTCAGACTGCCATAGGTCTAGTGCGTCTAGCCTATAATGCAAAGCCATGGTCTTAGCTAAAGTTATAGTCTTATAGTCAATTAGATTTGAGCTTTACATCACAAGCCAGGAGACACTGCTGTTACACAAACAGGCCACATTGTGAAAACTGCACTGGAAACTGACTGCAAATTTTCCAGCAGTAAACCCTGGCTCTGAACAGGAAAACATTTATATTACAAAGTCCTATAAACAGGCCTTTATTATAAATGTTCTTTATTGATTGTCGCTTTCTTGATTTATTGTCAGATTGTTTCAGGTTGGTGTTCAGTATATATGCATTTGCACCATAACGTAGCATATTTATTTTTTGAGAACTCATCAACCGAAATACAGTTGTTTAAATTATTCTATGCACTGTAACATTAACTACATGTCATTAAAATTATAAATATTGTGATTTTTAGCTCAAAATAAGTTCAGTATACAAAGTACTGGTTTATATTTCCTTTATGTAAAAACATTTAACTCAGCAGTAAAATATCACATAGGTAAATGTCTAGGATCCACGTGATTACTTTTTAACAAAACTGCATTTATTGACCTTATCTGAATGTGATATCTGTGTATGGAATCTATTGCTAAAGAAAACAGTCATAATCAGTCAGACCATTTTCTAGTTATTATATAAAACAGGCATGGAAACATAATAACACTATCTCAAGTCATGTTGGTTTGTATAATGATTATACAAAATATTTACATCAGTCCGTCTGTATCCAGGGGCCTGTACCATGAATGTAGCTGAACAAACTCAGGGTAGTTGGATTAGTTTTGGGTTGACAAAACCAAACCAACGTGATCAAGCTTTGTTGGTACCATGAAGCTGCTCGTGGAGTTTCTTTGTCAACTCAAGCTTTGATCCTGAAGCTAAGATTAGTTTGCGCGCGCGTGCACACGAACGAGTGACGTCAGCATGGCTAAACCAATCGCATTATAAATGGATAAAGCGATTTCCACAATATGAACACAATCATGAATTTCAGCCATGGACTGATATGTTTCTGCTGTCTACGCAAGAGAGAAGTGTTTCAGAAACACTGCTGATTGCGTTAATGCGCAAGTTAAACGACTATATAGTACACACATTTACTATATATGAATGATGCGGGGGGAGGGGTTATATATATAATTTTTTTTATTAAAAGGATTTATCCACTCAAAAGTCTACAATTCAAGTAGTACCTCCTGCCCATGTAGTTTTCTGTTACAAACCGACCCGGCCCCCCATTAAAGACAGGGAGAATTATGTGGCCCTTGCAGAAAAAAGTTTGGGGACCCCTGGTGTACAATATAATAGCCATATAAATATAGCGAAATTATAATAATAAAACATTGCAAAGAGGCATTGACAGAGAGTCAAGAAATTATCATGAGAAGAATTATTATGAATATTTAGGAAAAAGTTTAATAAATCTATTCTGTTGTTAGTGTGGTCTTTAAACGTATGAACTGTGTATGGACTGACAAAAGTGTTACATGAGGAAGCAATTTGACAACAATGCAAGAAATATTTTAGGTGCATCAAAAAGCGTGCTGGTTAAGATACCAGCAGACAAGCTAATCCATCAGAAATTAGTGCATAAAAGGTCACCAAAATGAAGTATTTGAACCTCATAATTAAATACAAAAGGAGGAGAAAAACTGCAAAAAGGTCCACTTTTTGAAAAATATAATAACCTCCCCTTTCAATAGGCTGGCTACGGACCTGTTGCGGGCAACTTTTTTATCTAAGGCATGGGTACAGAAATATTACAACAAATGTTCATTGAAGCTCCCGCATATTGCAGTTTTAACCTGCGCGCAGACAAAAAAACATCCATTCAGGCAGCAGAAGCAAGAAAGTTAACCTTACATCTGCTTCATCATTTCCCTTCCGAGTACACATGAGAGGAGTCGCGTGCAAATAAAGTTAATTCTCATATATTTCTGAACTTCTGTACAAATTTGTTAAAGCTGCAAACGGCAAATTTCACAGGCAAATGACACCACACCGCTTCTGCATTGTAAACTCTGACATCTTACGTGTTTAAAATCATTAAATGCATCGTGTACTGATGAGCATGTCAAACAAGTTGCCCAAAAAATAACGCGGACTGGTTGCATGTTGGTCTCCTTTTAGTCTGATGTGATAAAAACTAGTTTATTTTTTTTGCAGAAAGAAGACGGAGCTCAGAATTATAAAATAGCGGTGTGTTCTGCAACACAGAGAAGCGGAAGAAAATATAAGAATTACATTTAATAAAACAACAGAATGCATAAGCCTCTACCTTTAATAGACTAGTCTTTGCGCCATTAACCAGGGTCAGTCATTTCATTGAAGCCTTAATAAAGACTACGGTTCACGACAAAGAAAAATGTCCCAATACAGTGAAACGTCTCGGTTACGTATGTAACCTCTGTTCCCTGATGGAGGGAACAAGACGTTGTGTCGAAGCCGACAGATGGGGTTCGCCCTTGAGAACCAATCGTCTCTGACTATTTTGAAAAGGCCAATGAAAATTGGCGAATGAAATTTGCATGCCGGGCTCCGCCCCCGGAAATCCGGGTATAAAAGGGGAGCCGGCGTGCCCATTCATTCACCTCTTGTGCTGAGGAGCCTGAGAGCATCTCGTGACTGCTGCAGCGGACGGCTATTGTCGTGGCAAGGAGGACACAACGTCTTGTTCCCTCCATCAGGGAACAGAGGTTACATACGTAACCGAGATGTTCCCTTTCTGTCGGTCTCTCGACGTTGTGTCGAAGCCGACAGATGGGGTTCCTATGGAAAACGCCACGGCACTAGCCGCGTCACAATCTCTAGCGAAGCGACGTTGACCGGCCTGGGCGAGCCACACGTGAGCGCTATCGCGAAATTTGTAACCTTCCAGTGGGCAGGCAGGGGCTCCCAGAGCTTTTGGGAAAGATGAGTAGCCCCTGCCCTCTGCCAACTCAGACGGCCCCATTGGCGAGGGCCATCCAGTCGTAGGGCTACTGGGTAAGCGCTGTTCCTTCAATGAGGACGTGCGCTACGGAGACCACTTCCCACCCTAGGGGGGAATACAGTGGAGACACCAACATGGTCTCACCAAATAGGGGAGAACTCATGGGAGGTAGGTGCGGAATGCCGCAAGGTGGATGTCCACCTGGGGGAGGTCATGGGTTGCCACGTGGGGAACCATCTCATGACGACATCTCAGACGGAACCACCCTAGTGGGGGGTTACTACGTGTGGGGCACTAGGTCCGGTTAGAGCTATATGTAATAACTCAGCTTGATACCCGGCCCTAGGCGGCAGGGCTGCTCCGCCGAGCCCGCCGCCCTGAGTGCTTATTGATGGAAGGACGGACTGCCTATTCTTCACCCTTGGGGAAAGAAGGGAGGCAGCCCATAGCGCACTGATCCACCTAAGAAGGGGAAAGGCGCTCTGCGCAGGCGTACGCCCCACGACTGCTGGTCTCACCTGTTGGCAAGACTCGAGCTGCTGACTCCCCACGGAGGTTTGCAAGCCTCTGCGAGGTATAGCGTAGCCCAACCCGCAACTCTACAGATGTCTGCCAGAGAGGCGCACTGAGCCGATGCCCACGAGGAGGCCACACCCCGAGCGGAGTGTACCGTCACTCAAATGGGCATGGGGCTAGGATCGGCACACCGTAGTGACGGCGTGTGCGATCCGGCGCGACAACTCTCCTCGGAGACAGCACTCCCGTTGCTGTCCTCCAAAACAGACAAGAGCTGCTCAGGGCCTTGAAGCCCTCCGTGTGGTTCGAGTAGAGGCGCAATGCGCTTACTGGACACCCCACGTACAGGTTGGGTCTTTCTCCCGGTGTGGGAGCGCCTGCAAGTTCACCACCTAGTTCCCAAAAGGGGGCGGCGGAACTTTGGGCACGTAAGTTGGCCGGGGTCTCAGGATCACGTGAGAGTCACCGGGCCTGAATTTTGGCAATCGGTGGAAACGGAATGCTTGCAGGTGCCTCACCCTCTGGATGGCCTCGAGCCCCAGCAGGAGAGCCAACCTCCCTCGCAGAACGAGGAAGGGGCTCTCGGCAGGGCCCGAAAAAAGGGGACCCAAAGGTCCACCTTAAAGTCCCAAGAGGGTACGGGGCGCGGACGAGGCCTTAGCCCCTCGCGCCCTAGAGGAACCTAATAATCAGGTCATGCCGCCCCAGAGGCTCACCAGCAACTGGTACGTGATAACCGCGACAGCAGGTACCCACGTTCCAATGTGGAAGGGGAGATTACTCCCCAGCCTCTCCTGCAATAGGACAGCACGTTCCTGAGCGAGCAATTCCGCGGGTCTTCTCCTCGAGAAGAGCACCAGGACGAGAAGGGGCGCCACTTAAAGGCATCCAGCCTTGTGGGCATGGCCCTTGCCTGAGTGACAGTCTCCACCACTGAGGGGGGTAGGTCATCCAGGAACTCCTCGTCCCATCCAGGAGCCAGACCCAGAGGTCCGGCTCGAATGCCACAACGTGTCCACCCCCTGCGAGTAGGCCCTTCGCCAGGGGATTTGGCCAGGGGGAGTTGTCGTCAGGAGTATTAGCTCCGAGGACCAAGTGTAGTTGGGCCCATAAGGCGCAACTAGCAGCACTTGACACTCCATACCCAGACCTTGCACAGGACCTGCGCAATGAAGCTCACTGGGGGAACCGTAGTTCCGCTTGTCCCGCGGCCAGCTGCGCGCTAGGGCCTCCGTGTCGAGGGGGGCCTCGACCAGGAAGTGCCCAGCGGCGCTGGGTGGTGTTCAGGGAGGCAACAGGTCCACCTGTGCCCGCCCAAACCACACCCAGGCCAGCCCGCAGGGGTGGAGTCATCACTTCCCACGGGGTGTCAACTGACGAGAGAGTGCTTGGCTGTCTGGTTCAGGACACCCGGTGGGCATGTGACCTGCAGGGGCTTTGCCACCTGCTGTCTCCACGGGAGGAGGCGTTTTTGGGCGAGTTGCGATGAATGCAGCGAGCGAATGCCACCCTGAGGTTTAGTACGCTACGCCGGTCGTGCTGTCCGGGCCAGTATGCTGGCTCTGCACGAGAGGCCGGAGCCTCATCAGTGCAAGCAGGACAGCTAGCAACTTGAAGGCAGTGATCTGCCAACGCAGGCGGGGGCCCGTCCAGCGACCCGACACTGCGCGCCCGTTGCACACCGCACCCGCACCCCGTAGGGAGGCGTCTGTCGTTCCACGACCGGCCTCAAGACCTGCTCGGGGTTAGGATGCGACGGCAGCAGGCGTAATGACGATACGCCTACTGCCAGTGCGCCACGCTCTCCAGGGAACTCATCTCTGTAGTCAGTGCTGTCGCGGTCCCATGTGCGTCAACCCGAGGGGGACAGGCCACCCCCGAGGACACCATGCCCAGGAGCCTCTGAAACTGATTTCAGGGGACCGCTGGCTGCTGCCTGAAAGTTCAAGCAGCTCAGCACTGACTGTGCGTGCTCGTGAGCGAGCACGCCGTCATGGAGACAGTGTTGAGTTCTCTACCAGGAAAAGGGGGAGCTCCGCGCCAGGGAGAGCTGCTCTCTTTTTCCCGGGTGACCCGTTACTGACATGTCAGCCCCTCGACAGTGCCGAGGGAACTGTACATGAGAGTATGCGGTCAGTTGTCATGAACCACGCCTGGCGTCTGACAGACACCAGGACGCGCTTCTGCGCCTCCCGAACGGCACCCTTGCAAGGTGCTGCTCAAGGTATGCAGCGACCCCTGGTTTTGGGGATGATGAAGTGCGGCTGTCGAAGCCACTGGACATCTCGGCCGAGGGGACGGTTCGATCGCCTTCGCCAGAGGGGTGGCAGCCCCGGCCTGGAGCACAGGAACATCCCTGCCTCTGCTGAGGTAAGAGGATGCCTGAAGTCCGGCGGAGGTCTGGCGAGCTGGATCGAATGCCGAGACGGACCACACTCCCAGCCACCGTGATGGTTTGAAATGCTAACCAAGCACCCAGAGACCTCACAGGGGGGGCTGCGATCTACTTCATCAACCCGCGGGGGTTGGTTCAATGACTAGCAGTGCTGTTCCCCCCGGGGGAAACGGCTCCGCTAAATCACCTGCCCGGCGATGGCGCAGCTCGACGCACCGTCAAAGCGAGAGTGCTGAGGGCTGCTTTATACTCGTCATTGCGTGCCGCCACGACGCAACGTCGAGTTGCCGAACACCATCTTTCAGAGGGTGAGAGCGGCTGCAAGTGGGACCCAGAGAGAGACCTCTCCTTGTGAGAAGGCGGGCACTAGGCCCCCGAAGGGGCCCAGAAGGTGTTTGGGACACGGCAGGGACCGCCCCATTCCGACCATCCAGCAACCAAGGCTGGGTCGGGCCCGATGGTTCAATCTCTCTAGGTGGTCCTTCTCTCGACGTCTTCCTCCGGGGGGCCACCTGCGGGGGCACCGGAACCGGAGTCGACGCTGGAGAAGGCCAGGGCTGCTGGGGGCAGACCACGTGCGAGACCTCGACGGCCGAAAGGCGGCCGGGTCACAGCAGGCCGGTCTGTTTCTACACTGTCAAAAGGCTGCTGGAGCAGTCCTTGACAGCGCCACCAATCAGCCGACCTTGCGAGAGGGGAGTCGGGAAAGTGGCCTTTCTCGAGCTCGCCCGCCTGCGCAAGATTGGGTCCGAGGCATCTTTCCGGGCCACTGATGTGGACATCGTCCGACCCAGTCTGCGCTGCCACCGCGGTCCCCGGAGGGCCAGTCGGCGGCGGCACTACTTGGGTCGGTCTTACCCCGTGGGGCTCTCTTTAGCGCCCTGGCCTGCAGGGTGGCCATGGCGTAAGAGTGGAGGCAGCTTGGTCCACGGCACTGCCAGCCTCAACACCAGCGATGTCGAGACCTTACATGCCCTGGACGGTGAGCCTAGGTCAAGCTCCCCAGGTGGCCGCCGTCTGCGGATACCCGCGACTGCATGCTCCACCCAGGGTGCATTGACATAGTCCCTAGCTGCCTCCCCGCCCCGAGGGAAGAGAGGGCGATAGAGTCAGCTAGACGGAAGCGCGCCGAAGGGGGCGCTCCAGGTCCTACTGAACTCCTTATGCAGCTCGGTAAAACTTGGCACTTGAGCCGAGTACCCAGCCGCGAGCACCAGGGCTGCACCGCAACACGACGCTCACGGCGGTCCGAGCGAGCATGGCTGACATCTTGACGTCTGCTCTCACCTGTGCT
Organism: Barbatula barbatula; assembly: GCA_037178815.1. Lineage (NCBI taxonomy): Eukaryota > Metazoa > Chordata > Actinopteri > Cypriniformes > Nemacheilidae > Barbatula > Barbatula barbatula. The sequence goes on from CM074086.1 coordinate 3,007,959, forward strand.
CGACCTCCCGAGGGAGGGAGCTTCAGGGAATCGCCAGAGTCTGATGCCAGCAGGTCGCGCTCCGATGTTGCAAGAGACACCTCATCTCCACGGCTCGTGTCCGAGCGCGTGGCTGAGGAATAAGATGGCTTAGGACCATCCTTGGGGACCTGCTAAACAAGCGAGACGGGGCGCGAGCGGTCCGCGAGCCGATCGGCTGACGGATTAACGCTCACGATAATCCCCACATCACCCTCGCTGCTCGCCGCCGCTGACGGCAGGGCCGTAGCCGCTGCGGTCACAGAACGGGAAGCAAACGAGGTGGTGGCTTGCTCTTGACAGAACATAGCCAACGTGACGCAACGTCTGAATAGCCGTCCGCCCGCAGTGACGCAACGTCTGACTAGCCATCCGCGCGCAGTGACGCAACGTCTGAATAGCCATCCGCGCGCCGTGCGGGCAGGACGAATCCACGAGGCTGCCACAGTGGTCGGACCCCCGAACACTTGCGGCAACCACCGTGTCCGTCCCCGTCCTCGATGAGTGTACTGCACCCAAGAGATCAGCGGGCAATGCCACGCTGAGGAAATTGCTCTTTTAGAAAAATACCTCAGGAACTGCCAGGACGCCCAGGGGAATCTCCGCTGCACCGCGTCGTAGAAATCGGCAATTCGAAGAATGTCATCAGATGCGAAGGCTCCGAAGAACAAAAGGTGAATGAATGGGCACGCCGGCTCCCCTTTTATACCCGGATTTCCGGGGGCGGAGCCCGGCATGCAAATTTCATTCGCCAATTTTCATTGGCCTTTTCAAAATAGTCAGAGACGATTGGTTCTCAAGGGCGAACCCCATCTGTCGGCTTCGACACAACGTCGAGAGACCGACAGAAAGGGAACTGAAAGTGTTCCTAGATGTTCTGCACCACAGACAAGAATGTAAAAACTGCAATGCAAATACACGTGATACAATAAAAGTGGAATATAAGTAAGTAAATTGAATTTCATGTGAGTGTAAGGGAAAGCCAGCAAATCTGTAAAATCAGATTTTACCTATATAGTAACCAATATTTGATTTTATATTTGTAATATATATTTATATATTTTTTTATTAGTATTTTTATTTTATTAAACAGTATAAAAAATAAATAGCCATTCTAACACGCACTGTGAGTCAGTTACGTCACCTATATGTTTCTTTGCTCACAGCTGATTGGTCAAACTTCAGTCTGAGATCTCGTATCCAGAACATAGCCTGCCCCGGAGCAGGTTAGCCGTGCAGCGTAAGATACCATGGCGACGAACACAAAGCGACTTTCATGGTACCTAAAACCCAGGGTTGGCACAAACTAAACTGAAACATAGCTGGCTAGCCACCTAAACCAGCTTCATGGTACAGGCCCCAGGTGTGTTTCTCAGGAATGCATCACAGTTTTGTGTACTGAAACAACAGCAAACTCACTGTCCATCAGTGCCACCTATCTTACAGGTGATTTTTTTTGTCTGCCTAGCTAGCTGTAGCTGTAGTAAGTTTACTGTGTTTGTTTGAACTGGACGAGTAGCAGTTTGTTAGTAAGGATTATTGAACTTCCTACACAGTCCTTACAGTAAACTGTTGTTTTGTTAAGTAGCTGTCTAGCACCTAGCCATCTAGCTTGCATTTCACCTACAGAGCAGTTTCACCAGAAAGCTCTTTGTCAGGTATGGTGACCCATAACCGAAATGTGACCTCTGCATTTAACCCATCCAGTGAGTAGTGAACACACTGCAAGTCATGAACACACACCTGGAGCAGTGGGCAGCTATCACTGCAAGGCCAGGGGAGCAAACGGGGTTGGTGCATTGCTCAAGGGGACGTCAATCGCTACCAGCTGGCCCTGAGAATCGAACCGGTGACCTTCTGGTTACAAGTGCACTCTCTTACCACTAAGCCAAAACTGCCCCACAACTGCAGTAGTAGGACACTGTACGCCGCCACACTAAGTTTTGTACTGCTATCTTTTCTTCCCCTACTTTCCTACTATTTTTCCTGCTACTAACATGTGTTTTCAGTACATTCAGACTGTCCACTATATACAAACATACACAAGCACACAGCAGAGACCTAATCACCATCTGGCCATCCACAGTCAGCTTGTTTGTGTCTCTGACCATTTCTTTATCCAGTTCAATGTAACTCTAATCCATCTTTGTTCCCTCTATCCCACCTGCTTTTTATCCATGGTGTCTTGCTCCTTACCCACCACAACCCTCTACTCATCTCTCAAAGAGGGAGCTACAGATAGTCTCTGTATAACCTTAACGTCCTGCTTTGACAATGTCTACCCTCTCACCTCTAGGCCTGCACGTGCAACACCCTGTTACTCCTGGCTTTCTTAAAACCAACAAACCAAGCTAAGAACTGCAGAGAGGAAGTGGCACAAGTCTACTTACCCTGCTGACCTCTCCAAATCTAATTGTTTTTACTCATTTGCTACAGTTATGTCTGCAGCCAAAATCAAGTACTTTCAAAACAAAATCCAAATTGAATCAAACCCGCTTCAAAATCTTGCTGGCTGCTCACAACTTTATTTTAAAGTTTTACTTAATGAATATTACATTTATTTATTTATTTCTCCTTTATCTTAAATCTGTGCTTCCCTGTGATAACCACTGTGTGTGCGCGTGCGTGGGTGTGTGCACATCCATGTGTGTGTCTGTACGTGTGCATGTTGTGTGTGTGTAGTTGTGAGTCAGTGTTTTGTATGTGGGTGTTTTTGAACCGGTGTGTATGTCTTCTGTATTTTTGTTTTTACTTGTATAACTTAAAATGTTTTGCTTATAGTCCTTTATTAACAACATTTACCATTATCAGTTGCTGGGCTAATTATGCTCAATCTCATTCAGTTTTGTCTCATTACCCTGGTTAACTCTGCCTATACTCTATCTCAGGCCCTGTCCACATGAACACAGGTATTTTCAAAACTTCAGTTTTATATTTGCGGTTTGGCCATTCATCCACACACAAACGCAGTACTCGGTCACAGAAACACAACCTTTTTGAAAACGCCTGCCCGGGGGAAGATTTTTAGATCTCATATGACATTGTGGCTGTATTCAACATTATGAGAGAAACAATATGTGAAAAAATCAGAATGACTCACTTTCGGCATCTTTCCTGTCTGGCGCTCCATCTGGAAGTTTCTTCAAGTAATCTTTTAGTAGAAGCTCATAGCGTGGAATACGCTGCACTGGTTCCAACATATGATGCTGCAATGTCAAGTTCCCACACACATCCTGTTTCTGTATACATGGAGGGATTTGAAGGAAATGAATAGTAAATTATAAAGGAGATTAGTGAAATAATGTTTAGTCTATCCATATGTCTCTAACCTGGATATTTTGCACAGTAGATTTAAAATTAGCAGACCGCTGCATCCATGTGCTGACCAGCTCCATGGCACGATCAAAGTTCTTCACATACTCGCCATACATCTTCAGAAATGGGGCTAATTTCTGCAAGATGTCTCCTATACGTGGATTACGGCTCCTGACAAACATATACATATATATATTACTGTATTAATTGTAATAGACTTATTTTGTCTGTATTTTTATCTGGCAAAGCTTTGCTTACTGTAGTTTGTTTTTCCCAGCTCTATTAAATTGCAATCTATGAAAATCTTTTTAGCTTTCCCCTTTACTGCCAGATTAATTTATTTTATGTTGAGAGCCAGGTCTAGTTAATACAAATTTCTCACTAAAGATTATTAAGATTCATTTTGTCCAAAATTACACAACAAAGCAATATAAGACGCCTTTGATTAAAGCGTCTGCCAAATGCATGCATGTAAATGTTAAATTGGATTTACTAGGTTAAAAACCTTTTACAAGAGTTTCAACAGAATAAAACAAGTTCCTCACAGTCTTGAGTATCCTATCCTGCATTGAGTGTAAATGAATTACTTTTTTTTAATGCTCAATAATAGAAACAGTTTAATCAGCAACACTAAACATACATGTTAAAAATGTGTGGCTCCAAGAAGTATTTAGATAGAGATAAAGGGATGGCAATCCAATTGCCTGGAGATGATGACAGCTTGCCTTGAGATGTAGAGGCCCCTGCCTCTCATTTGGCGCAAGCACATGCTGCCGACATTCCTAGCGTACATCAACCGTCAGGTGGCGTTACGTTCATGACAGATGTCGCAACCACGTGGGCTTGACCCCAACCTGGCCACATGCCCAGAATCCCAACCACTAACGCCACGGACTAGGTGGTGGGGAAACTGCAGGAACTCCCCCTGGGAGGAAGTCCCAACCCTTTCCCTGTTGTGTCCAGTACGTGCTATGCGCCTCTACTCTGACCGAACACAGAGCTCTTGCTCTGAGCAGCTCTTTGTCTGTATTAGGGGACAGCAGGGAGGCTGTCTCCAAACAGAGACCGGCGCACTGGATCGTGGACACCATCCCTTGGCTTACCAATCTCAGGCCCCTGCCCACTGTAGCGACGCTCACTCCACCGGGGTGCAGACTACTCGTGGGCACTGGCTCAGAGCACCTTTTTGGGAGGGTTTTCTTTGGCAGGAGGACCTTGCCGGTGCTTCAGGATTTCAATAAATTGTGGCATAGCGTTTTACCAAGGGTTTGCTTGCTAACTGTGGTCCCAACTGTCTTGAAATCATTAACCTTTCTCATGGTCATCTTTACCCCATTGGGGAAATCTTGCAGGGAGCTCCAGACCAAGGACAATTGATAGTTATTTTGTATTTCCAAATAATAATAAATAATTGCACCAACAGTTGTCTCCTTCTAATGTCTCGGTTAAGTATGTTACCTCTGTTCCCTGATGGAGGGAATGAGAAGTTGCGTGGAACCGATGGGGTTTGACTTGAGAACCTATCGTCTTCTGACTAGTTTTGAAAAGACCAATGAAATTGGCAAATTTAATTTGCATGCCGGACTCCGCCCCTGGATACCCGGTATAAAGAGGAGATGGCGTGCTGCATCATTCACCTTTTGTGCTGAGTAGCCTGAGAGCAACTCTCGACTTCTGCAGTGGGTAGCAAGTGTTGTGGCATGAAGGACACAACGTCTCGTTACCTCCATTTGGGAACAGAAGTTACATACGTGACCGAGACATTCCCTTTCTGTCAGTCTCTCGACATTGTGGCGAACCGACAGATGGGGTTCCTATTGAAAATGCTACAGCACTGTGCCGTGTCACAATCTCTAGCGAAGTGACAATGACTGGCCTGGGCATGTTAGACATGAGCGCAAGTGCGAAACTGTAACCATCCAGTGGAGGGGGTCCCAGAGCTTTGGCAAGGATGAGAGGCCCCTGCCATCGGCCACAACGGATGGAGGCCTTATTTCTTTAATGTCGAGAAGTCGCCCGGTACTGGGGAAGCCGGCAGGGGAGAACTCATGGGAGGAATGTGCGGACTGAAAGGAGTACCGCGAGGTAGATGTCCACCTAGAGGAGGTAATAGGTTGCCACGAATGGAACCAGCTCATGATGATACATCAGACGGAACAGCCCTCTTGGGGGGTTACTGCGTGTGGGGCACTAGGTCAGGTTAGAGCTATCCTCTTGATAGATGCGAGCGCCAGCAGGAGAGCCGTCTTCATCGCAAGATGAGAAAGAACGGCCTCTCAAAGGGGCTCGAAAGGGGACCTCTGAAGGACCGCCAGGACCACATCAAGGTCCCAAGAGGGTACGGAGAGCGGACGAGGCGGATTCAGCCTTCACTCGCTCCTAAGGAACCTGGTGATCAAGTCATGCGGCCAGCTGTGCGCTAGGGCATAGTGGAAGCTAATTCCATGTTTCTCAATAATGTTTCCAAAGGGCAGCATGTATATGGAGAATAGCAAGGACTAGGACATTTATCTGATGCTATAAGCAGGTCGTTTTTTATTTTAACGAGCGCAGTTTTAGTACTATGATGCGGTCTAAAGCCTGACTGAAATTGTTTGTGTATGTCATTATTTTGTAAGAAAGAGCACAACTGAGTGGACACTACTTTTTCTAGTATTTTTGACAGATGAGGGAGATTTGAAATCGATCTATAGTTTCCTAGTTCATTGGGGTCTAAGTTTAGGTTCTTGATAAGAGGCTTGTTGACAGCCATCTTAAGGCCTAGATTAATTGACTAGTTGATAATGTTATAAATGGGCGCAATTGCAACGGGTAGTAATTCTTATAAGAATTTAGTTGGTATGGCAGTTGATATGCCAACGCAGGCGGGGACCCGTCCACCTGCCTGACACTATGCGCCCTTTGCACACAGCACCCCCACCCTGCAGGGAGGCATCTGTCGTAACCACGACTCGCCTAAAACCCTGCCCAAGAGGGACCCCTGTCTGTAAAAAGTTCATCGAAGATCAAGGGGTTAGGATGCGGCGGCAGAGAGGCATAATGATGATATGCCTGCTGCCAGTGTGCCACGCTCTTAAGGGAACTCGACTCTGTAGCCAGTGCTGGAGCAGTCTTATGTGCATCCACCCGAGGGGGATCACCCCAGCTGAGGACGCCATGTGTCCCAGGAGCCTCTGAAATAGGTTTATATTTGATATTTGATAATATTGAATAAACAAAGGCAAGTGACACCTGAGCTTTCCCAGAGCCCCTTTTTGAATAAGAGTGTTGCCAAAATTACTCAAATTGGATTGTTTTTACTTCACCATACTTTATAGATTATTGTAAATTAAAATAATTATAGAAATTTCATATATATTTGTAATTTTCAGAATAAGGCGATAAAGTAATTTCAAAGTATTAATAGAATTTCAGTGCATTGCTGGCATCTCTGCTTAAAATAAAAACAATGACTGTATATGCTGTTTGTCATTTGTAAAATAATAAGCTGTAAATCAGTTTAACAGTATTCATACAATAGATTTACAGAAGATTACAGGCGTCTGTGCTGCCAGTATTTTACTATAAAAAATGAAATTTCTGTAAAATAAAGTTTCTCGTATTTACAGGAAAAAGCTGTAAAGCAACTTTGCAGTATTCATATTGTAGTATAACAGTCGATAACTGGTGTCTGTGCTGTCAGTAATTTACGGCTATTTTACAGAGAAATGTTATACATCGGAACGCAAATAAATCTTATAGATGCCGTGTGCCCACAGTGTGGTATATGTTATTTAAAAAATGCGAGTCGCCTAAAAATAAATGTGGATTGGGAATGTAACGTGTTTTACGAAGAATGATTAGCAAAGCACTTTTTTCCTGTATCATTTTTATACTACACTAATAAAAATAGTAATCAGTCCACAAAAAATGTGTTACTACACTTTCACTATAATAAACCATGTTAAATTTTATTGTGGCAGATATTTTTAATTATACTGTATCTTAATATAAACAAAGCAAGAGTTGTTTCTTACTTGCAAATACTTTATTCAAGGGGCCTATTTTCATAATTTCGCCTAGGGCCCAACAACCTCACGAGCACTGGTTAGGGGGATTTCATCACATAACTGTAGACCACTTGAAATACATGTTTTAGTATTTAAGACCTTACCAAGTTACTGTACTTTTGTTAAATGTTTTGCTTGAAAACTGTTATTGTCAGGTCTTACCACTCCTGTGTGATGCGTGTGTGTAGTTCAGGCAGTAAAAACTGGTGGTGAAACAGGTAGATGCAGGATATGTTGGAGAAGATTCCAGTGATGACATCAGTGGGGATGCCCACCTCTGTGAGACGGGCACAGAACACCTGCTTGCACACACAGTGTGTTATATTTTGCTTTGCTCATCTGTTGTGCTTGTACGCATTTAACAACACTAAATAGGAAAATGTCTTAAACAATAGAGAAAAAAGTCTTAGTGTGAGCAGATTTAGATAAATGTCAATTTAGCCTTAAGCCATTGTTTAACTTTCAAAAAAGTCTCAGTAAATTTTATAAATTTAAAAAATGAATGTAATTACTGTGTAATGTGAATACCTAAATGTAATTTAATTGAAGGGTTTACACCCGTGGTACAGCATTCATTATAACAGAAGTGTTTAGATTTGTCACACCTTAATAGGTTTACATTATAACCTGTAAACTGTAAGCTTGTAAACTGTAAACTGACAAGAACAAAAGTATTAGACTGCAGATGAAATGGAAGAAAACAGGAAGTAGAATGAACAAGTAAAGGTGTACTAGGGTTGCTATTTTCTACTATCTCAGCACACAATCCAAATTCTGTCCAACAGCCAGAAAAAACTAATTTTTGTATTTGTGTGCGTTACCTGGTCTAGAAGGTTGAGTCTTTTGACATAAGCTTCTTCTGTTTGAAGCAACTCTTTAGCAATGTTCAACAACTGAGACTGAGATGGCAAACTCTGAGGAAGAAACAATAAGATTCATTACTCTTATGACTACTTTGATTTATGACATTTTTATTACCACAGGAAAACAACCATCTTTCCAGTGTTTTAACAATAATTTTTTTTTTAATGAAATTTGGTACAAAGATCTGCAAAGTGACACAATGGCTTTTTGTTAACCACCACACAAACCACGCAAAAGGGGTAGGGCCCTGCAAGTTCACCGGAGTAAAAGTCTTTGCAAATTTTTGCCAATGGCAAATGCAAATATGCGTTTTGTCATATTTGGAGGTCATTTGTACGGTGTCTCTGAATTGTCAAAACTCCTCTCAAAATGCTTGCTATGGATGCAAAAACGCAGAAATCTAACCCAGTCGGAATTTATTTATGACGGACGAAAATATCGGAGGCAGTGTGTAAATGTGATAGACACAACGTGAGGTCGTATTTATATTTTATGTGTGGAAATTTTTGACGCAAATTTCGGACTCGATGTGTTAAGTCAAACAAACATAATAACAGAATAACAATCTAAAAAAATCTAATTCAGTAAGGGGGTGAGGTGGGGTTAGCCGTGCTTTTACGCTCAGCCATATGCGCAATTGTCCATTCATTTACAGGAGCAACTTTTTTTATGATTCAATTAAAGTAAATTGTGCTGGAGAAAAGTTATCAACGCATGTCAACATGTAATTTTATAAAACGCGTTACAATTACTGCTGTTCGATATTGTAAATTATATTTTGCTGTAAAGTGAAAGTGAAAGTGAAAGTGACCTATTTGTCAGTTATGGAGAACCATACCTGAAATTTGCCCTCTGCATTTAACCCATCCAGAGAGTAGTGAACACACGCACAGCAAGTGGTGAACACACGTACACCCGGAGCAGTGGGCAGCTATCACTGCAGCGCCCGGGGAGCAAGTAGGGGTAAGGTGCCTTGCTCAAGGGCACCTCAGTCGTTACCTGCCGGCCCTGAGGATCGAACTGGCAACCTTCTGGTCACGAGTCCGACTCTCTAACCATTAGGCCACGACTGCCTAATTAGGCGCATCTGCGAAAATTTTAAGATAATTACACCCTCGCTCCATGTAGCGTTAATAACAAATTGCTGATTTTGCTCGAAATTACATTAATAGAACTACTGCAATTGTTGTAATTGCCTAGTTTATATATTTGATACATTTTGGGTCTTCTCAAAACAATTCCCAATTACCCCGTAACTATGTGCTTTGGGGCTAATTCTGGTAGATTTATCCTTACCAAGTCATCACATCAAAATGATTGATATTTACTTAATCCTTGCAAGATGTTTGGTAACATTTTCTTGGAAGAATATAGAAGCCCCATCCATTGATCATTGGTTAAAAGAATACTAACATGCCTAAGACACTTGCAAAGTACTGTTTATTTAATAACACATTTATAAGTTTCTAATGAAAGTTCATCAAGAAGTGCAGAACAGCTCAACTGGAACAGCACCAAACTTTTACATTTTACGTTATGTTTATGTAGCCACTATATTTATGCAAAGCTACTTACCAACTAAAATACATTGACATAAAAATGTGTTAATTTATTTCATTATGGGAGACCAAACAGAATGTAAAGTGGCTTCCAACTGTTTTTTGTATTTTAGTATTCACGCTACAAAAATATTTTGACTATTCATGTTCCTATGTAATACGTTTTAGGGGGTAAAAAGTGATCACAACTTATGTTTTTGTAAGATCTCTCGTATTACAGTCCATCACGTGCACTACGCTCTCAGGCGTCCGGTCAGTTGGTTATACCTAGAATTTCAAAATCAAGTGCAACTGGAATCTCTTAGTTAGGCCTTGTTTTCCTCTGAGGTTTTCTTCTCCTCCAATGGAGTTTTGGGTTCCTCGCCACCATTTGCATACAGTTTTGCACTATTTGCCTGGGGGCTGCTAGAATTTATAGTTTTTAATTAATTGTATTTAATTAACACTGCATATAGGAATTGAATAAGATCTAGGGTGTTTACACGGGGGGGGGGGGGATTTACGTGGGGATCGGGGAACAGATTTTCAAGTAGTGACGCATTACTTACATCAATAAAGTGATATTTTTGCATCTGTGGTTTAGAAATATGAAAAATGTATCTAACTAGATTAGCAAAGACTGTGTAAAATACAACAATATGACTTCTCATATCCCGTGTTTATTTTAATAAATGTTCATACTTAAACATCAGCCAGTCGTACACTCAAAAATTAAAACCATCTAATGCTCCCACATGCACAAACAGCACACAAACATTTTGTGTGTCTTATCTGTTCTCAATTGTGGTGAGCAGCACATTCTACATCCTGTGTGACAGAACGACTATTAAAAAGACATCAACACATCAGCTGTTCATAAACACACACATACAGTATACAGACACATTTCCTATCAGCAGATGTGATGGCCATAGTTAGGAAAGACAGGAAGTTGTTTCTGTTTGTGTGTGTTTTTTTTCTGTGTGTGTATTTAGACAATAGATGAACATTCCTTCACTCAAAGACAATAAAGTGACAGTTTGTGGCATGCACGATGGTAACAAGGGGTGTGATCGTGTTTTGTGCTCATAATATCTGTGTGGGGTGACTCCTGCTGAGTAGACACAAAGCTTGTTCCGGTCACACCTTAAGGTACAGAACACTCCTACAGTGTAACTTCGTCCCTGCTTCACAGGTTGCATTTAACACTCCTGCGACATATTGTTTGATGTGCCGAATGAGCAGCCAGGTGGATTCTCTCCCAATTGGTGCTGTAATGTCCACCTGTGTTTCTAATCGGCATGTATAGAAACACATTCAATGTGTTGATGTTTGTATCAAAATGCATGGCAGACTCATCTGCACCTTCTCATCCAGAAAACCAAAAGTGACATTGGGAGTGGGGGAACCTGTCAAGTGAGACTCTCTTAGCCTCACCCTCAGTTGGGATGTGAACCTGCATGTTGTCAGTCGAACGATTTTAATTAATGCCTCAGCATGAATGTGCACTGCACAAAAGATCACTTGACTGAAATGGTAAAAGCATATGTTTAGATGTTTTGAAAGGAGTTATGTCGATAAAAAAATATAATTGTGCCAACATATTAATATAAAAAAGATTTAACAAAAAAATCGATAGTTCATTTATAAATGAAAATAAATTTACATAAAATTAACATAATTACTTACTGTCATATTGTTCTAAACCTCTATGACTTTCTTTGTTCTGCACAACAAGATATTTTAAGGAACATTGGTAACCAAACAACACTGCACCCAATTGATTCCACTGTATGTAAACCAATATTTCTCTAAATATCTTCCTTTGTGTTCCACAGAAAAAGGAAAGTCATACAGGTTTTGCATGCCATATTTGTGAATGATGACAGAACTTCTACAGTTTTTAAGGTGAACTATCCTTTTAAGAATTGTAATGAAGTTGCCATTGGCAAAGCACACACAGATGGTGGGGAAACGGTAAATGTCCACATAACTCACACAAGGAAATATTACAGATAGACGTTCACTTCCTCAGATGTATGACATGCACAGTAACTTGTCTCTCGGTGTCGGTTAACACATTTGGTATATGACACTGTTTCTGGACTGTAAGACGTTACTTTAAAAGCTAAACTTACATTTTTCATTTATCAATTATTTCAAGACCCAGCATATTTCGTTTTTTGTTGTTCATGGAGTATCGTTATTAGTACCAGATATATCATGCCTATATCACGTCAGTTTAGATTATCAACATACTGGTATATCCTCTGACTAGATAAAAGCATATTATACAATGCAAATCTGCTTACTTTGGGCTGCCCAAAATTCACGTGTTTTAGGGGAACGCTAATGATAAAATCAAGTTAAGGTTGTAAAACAGAGCTTTAGCAACACTTCATTTTCAAAAGTGTGTAAATATATATTGTCTTACTTTGAGTTCCAGGCTTTCTGGATCTTCTGGACAGCTCCCCTCATCCAAATCACTATCTTCATCCTGTGATGAGTCATATTTGTTGCTATCAGTGACGCACAACATACTCTCTGATTCTGTGGGGATGCTATCATTCCTGTCCTCCTCCTCAATAGGGTTCTCATTTGGGAATACCTCTCCCTCTGTTCCACAAGAGGGGCTATCAATACCACTGTCACGATTTGGTATCTTTCCATTCAATTCCGTCCCTTCGTGCTCCTGAGAATTACAGGGGTCCTCTGGAAAAGCCCCCTCCTGACTCGTATCTCTATGGTTACTGCTCCCATCATTTTGTTCACCATCCAAGTCACTATGTCTAATCTCCAAACCACTATCAGAATGTTTTTTATGCACTTTTTGAAGCTTATCTTTATTTTTTTCATCGTCAAAAGAGTCCAATCTGCACAACTGCAAACATTCTGAGATTTCTGAGGGTTTTAATGCAGGCCCATCCACAGAGCATAGTTCCCCAGAATCCTTTATTGTTGCTGACTCTGTGACCTGATGATGATCGCTGATATGAGGTTGAACTGATGAAGACTCCATGCTGACACACCAGTGGAGGTTCTTCCTTTGCTGGAGACATAGAAACATTTAGTTTAGAGAAAATCAAACTAAAACGCTAAGTATATAAGTTACCAAAAATTTTTATGTGACATTTCTGAAAAAGCTGTAATTGCTGTTTGCTCATCCATTGCTATGAATTTGTGGCTGCCAGGACACCATCAGATGGTTGCTAGTGTATTTTGACTATTTAGCATGTTGCTATGTGTTTGCAATGGTGTTCAAATTAATATTTAGCATCTGGCTATGTTGTTTCTAAGGTGTTTTGGATGCTTTTTAGTGGATTGTTCTCAAGATTTCTTGTTGGTTGCTATTTGGTTGATAAAGTGTTCCAAATGGTTTCCATTAAATTGTTGTAGTTTCAGAGGGTGATCCGATGGGTTACTATTTCTAGGTGCTACTTCACTAAAACAAATTATACTTTAAACTTACTTAATTAAATTATGGACAGTGGTTCTACTTAACAGAAACAGGTTATACTACTCAAATTCTTAATGTATGATGAACTAAACTGAACAGAGTAAACTTAAACAACCATTTCCAAATAACTTGAATCAATCAACTTCAAGCAACTAAAAGTATTTAAGTAGATATAACATGTTCCCATATATGGAGAACCACTGTCCATAATTTAATCACGTTAAATACTGAACACTGATAACACTGAATAGGCTAATTATAGCTTTTTGTTAGGAGTTAGCCAGATGTTGGTTTTGTTACACTTATTTATTTAAGTAAATTGAACAAGTATCAAATATTATTTTGATCTATTGATTGAAACATGTTAATTTAAAATGTAAACATTTAGTTAAGTGTTTGAATATAAACCTTATACGGTGGTGTTAAAACAGAATTAATTGTTTAAATAGAGTGAACAGTTTTTGAGTGTTGTGTCAAAAGAGCTTACATCAAGTCTAACAACTTAAAGCCCTACCTTATGTATGAGCAATAGTAACAGCAAGGTTTATCACTACAAACAGCACAAATAACAGAGACACGACGTAATACACAGATCCAAATCCTTAACAAAACATTGTTTTTAACAAACACACACATTTTACCTGGATTTGTGGAAGTTATCAATTAGCCGTCCAGCACTTACTTTTTGGTCCTAACGGGGTTCTGGGTCATGAAGGAGGGCCAGGCAGTGGACGACAGGTTGCTTGGGGACGTGACCCCGCGGCAGCAGGTGCACAGGCTTAGGGGGTACTGACACCGGAACAAACAAAGAACAATTAGGCAATCTTCATTATAATTACACAGCTCCGATCCCATTTCATTCATGCGCACTCAAAAGATGAACCTTCCATAATGACATATCCACTGGTACAAAAAATAGACAAAGATAAGAATATAAACAAAGAAAGAGTAAGAGTGAGATGAAGATAGTTCAGCTGTCCGAGCAACTGTCAGCTTCCTGATGTGAGAACAGGAAGTATAGATGAGCGTGCGAAAAGTGTTGCGGTCACACAGACAAGTGTAACAAACACACAGACACAGCTGCACACACACAACAAAGACACAAAGATATACTGCAAGAGCAGTCTGTGTGCCCCAAACAATAATTCATTTGTAAAGCACATACAGTATGTGATCACTTGCATGAACGGTTTATAACTGAATGAAATATGATGTTTACGATGTAATCTAAATGCAAAGCTAAATTCAGGAAGCAGATAGTCTGAGCTCTTTGCACTTCCTTCCCCTGTCTGTCTTCCCTTATATGAAACCCACGCAAAAACCCAAGGCACGCTCATCTGAATCCCATGCAGAAAACCAACAATGTCAACCATCAGGACATTACAATGGAAGTAAACATGTTGAGGCAAGCGTCTGATGATAGAAGATTTAATACCGTGGGGTGTCTGTACTTTGAGCTTCTCGGGCGTGGCTGAGGGGTGGGGGCATAGTCTTTCTGTGGCCTGACATCCTCAGGGAAGAGGCAGGATTTTCCTTTTCTGCAACAGGTCACAGGAATACTGCAGAATATGTGTGTGGGCAAACCTATAGAAAGAAATATAAAAATCACTGAAAATAAATACACAAAATAAAGACCAACTTAAAGGGATATTTCACCCCAAAACCCCAAATTTGCTATTTATTTTAAGCAATAAACAACACCGGCAGAAAGAGAGTGTTAAGCGTAATTTCAGTGACAGTCGCTCAACACTCCCTTTCTGCAGGTGGCGCTTAATGCACCTGTAGCTGGTATGCCATCCGCCACCAAATACTACAGGAAGACGATCGCCACCAGGACGCGTGCAGAGGCTGCACAGTATGGCTAATATGCCAGTTCTAAAATGTCACCTTCATCTCGGATTGCCTGGGGGTGAGTAAATAAACAGCAAAATTGAGTTTTTGGGTGAACTATCCCTTTAAGTCATCAGATGCAACTAATGCATCTGACACATCCTACCTAACTTGCTTCTCAGAAACAGCTTAAGTCTTTGTTGCGAAGTCTAACGTTATGTTTGACTTCTATTGTTATGAATTAGCCACAGAGGCATTAAACAATCTTTTTAACTAGGAACTAAAGATCCAAAATCTGTGAAATAAAAATGAGGTTCCTCACATCAAGGGGCTTTGCTAGAACACTTGTCCCTTTTGTTGAACTTATTGTTATGGCCACATATTAGCATTTTATTAATACATGAGCATTAACATTCCAGCCATCCACCAGTCAACACCTAAGGTGGTGATAAAAAAACACAAATTTTAAAGACGATGTGTTTGCTCCCTCATTAAACCACAAATAGTGACATCAACCATGTACATTCAACAAAGAGACAACGCTATCTCAAACTGTCCTTCACAATAGAGATGCCAGATCTGTCACTTCAACACTTTGAGATACATTTGATCAGTTGTTATAATAAACTCATCAGTATATAAACTGCAAAGCATACATAAAATGCAAATACTAAAATCTAATCTTGAGTACATCATCATCATAAAAACACTGCTGCAGTTTGTGTACTAATACAAATTTCCCATTAAGGGAAAATCATGTATGGGATCAGATTTCTTTAATATCTCAGTTGTTTCTCCTAGACAGCAATAATAAGTTTAAATGTAGAGCAAATCTTGTGCTTTTGCTTTTATTCTGTGTGTATATTTCTAGAATTTCGAAAGATATCGCAACGTCTCAAACAGTTCTTAGATTTGCCTGTACCTGTATATACCAACGCCTGCAGATTAACATCAGAACACTGTTTTTTATTTCTTGTGAAGAATTTAAGAAGAAAGGCTAAAAACTAAGTTTTTGTAACTAAGTAACTTCACAGAACATCTCAAATATATTAGACTGCAAAGCACTAACCTTACTTCATGTGTTCATATGCGCCTCACCCCTGAACTGATTCAAAAAGTAAGTGTGTGTGCGGGTGTTTTTAGCCTCGTCTCTCTTAGCTCTTGTATACAGTATGTACAGTACAATACAGTACGCACACGCACACGCACACACACACACACACTTAATTCGTTTCCCCAGGTGTTTCTTGTTTCCTTGTTATCCCAGTGTATTTAAGCCCTTTGGTGTCTTTCTGTAACACTGAGTAACCAAGCAGAGACTAGATCCCAATGCAGTTTAGAATTGTATTAAATAAACAAAGACAATCCAAACCAAGGTAATCCACAAGCAACACAGGAACGTAAAAACTAGTGGTGGCGAGATGAAGCCTCATGAAGCTTTGAAGCATTTTAGCCAAGTGGTTCACAAAAGGGTTCATTTCGCAAGGCTTCATTTCCTCACAGTACCATCTGGTGGCCAAAGAGTGTAAAACAAGCAGATACACTACAGGTGTGCCTGATGTTCTTTGTGATGGTCAGGGTATATTCTGGCAAAATTCCCGATCAAGTTTCACAATCGGCAAAGCAGACTTTTGCACTCGCCGTCCCACAACCACATAAAGAACCCCCACACAAAAACCCCCACGCCCCCCCCCCCACCCCGCTCCAATGGATTCCAACCAAAAACGAGAAAATAAAAACGGGGAAACTGTTTTTAAATTTCAAAAAAATCACATGCTGTATTTTAGTTAGTTAGCTGTTTTGTTATTATGGCTTAAATCAAATAACGATCCAACTGCAGTTAGAATAACATTTATTGTAAGGCACAATATAAAATCATAATTTTATCATGATCTCATTTTGGATTTGTGAACCTCTCTCTCTCTCTCTCTGTCTCTGTCTCTGTCTCTGTCTCTGTCTCTGTCTCTCTCTCTCTCTCTCTCTCTCTCTCTCTCTCTCACTCTCTGTCTCTCTCTCTCTCTCACTCTCTCTCTCACTCTCACTCTCACTCTCACTCTCACTCTCACTCTCACTCTCACTCTCTCTCTCTCTCTCTCTCTCTCTTTCTTTATAATTTATGTTTAGTTGTTTTTGTTTTGTCCTTAGTTCGATAAGTGTTGTATTTATAGTAATTTTTAGGTCCGCAACCAGCGGTTTGGGCGCTGGTTAGCGTGGCAAACATGGAGAGAATGGCGTTTGAAAATTTAAGTCGGCGCCATGCTATTAAAATCTCTGTAAACTTGGATATCTCTGTTGAGAAATGTGGTCTAGCTGTTGGCGCGATTGTAGGGCATGATAGTATTGTTTCAGCTTCTAGAATGAATGGTTCAGTGGTTATTTTTCTTGATAGTTTTACTAAAATCAGTGAAATTATCAGTACAGGTATTAACATAGATGGAAATCTGGTCAATGTTCTACCACTCGTTACTCCTTCAAGACGTGTAATTTTGTCCAATGTACCGCCGTTCATTAGTGATGAGATAATCTGCCGTGAATTGGCACGATATGGGCAAATAGTATCCGCAGTTAAAAAGATCCCGCTTGGATGTAAATCCCCTTTACTGAAACATGTCGTGTCTTTCAGGAGACATGTGTATATGATCCTTAAAGATTATACAAGCGATCTCAATGTCGCTTTCAAATTTAAAATTGATCAGTTTGATTACACGATCTTCGCCACTACTGAGACTATGAAATGTTTTCATTGTGGAAAGGAAGGGCATCTGGTTCGTGCTTGCCCTGAGAGAAAGGAAAGCAGGCCCACAGTAGGCACCCCGGCCGCAAGTACAAATGAACAGTCAGAAACGGAGCCTGGAGGAGTAGACCTAAGAGAAGCGTCGGAGAATGAGGTTTCAGCGGCAGGGCCGTCTGGCAAACAAAATGAACAAAAAGAACCAGAACAAAACGACACAAAAGGTAAGGAAGTTTTGGGCATGGGGTGTAGCACAGTGTCTGATGAGATTTCTACTAATCAGAGTGTAAACACGCAAGTTTTGGAAAGTGAAGAAGCGTGTGGGAATAAGTTGCTAGAAATTCCCACGGTAAATGAAGCGACTGCTGTTGAGGTAGCAGAGGCCGTATTGGAGGGATTGGATGATGAGGAAGGAATGGACACAAATGTGGAGTTTAAATTCCCTATGGTGAAAAGAAAAATAGATACTCTTAGTCGCACTAGAGCAGCTAAGAAAGTTGCAGTCTCTGCCCAAGTTGACTTAATTGAATCTGAGTACGATTCTACTGACTCTTGCTCAACGTCACAACAGCATGTATTTAGGGCGTTCTATACCTTAGATGCCATTAAAGATTTTCTAAAACGCACCAAAAATACTAAACGAGTACGAGTGGAGAATTATTTTCCAGATACCATGGGCTTTGTTGACTCAGTGCAACATTTTAGGAATAATCCAGGAAATGAGGGGTTTACTGATCAAGAGATTGCTCGTCTAAAAAAGTTTCTGACAAAACTTAAACAAGGGATTAATGATGAGAGTAATAGCACTAATTAATTTGATTTTCTTTATCATATGGTGCTTTGTTCTTGTTGAGTTTGTGTTGTGCTTTCTATTACAAATGAGTGTTTTTAACATAGCAACCTTAAATATAAATGGTGCTAGAGATGTAAACAAGAGAGCTCAACTGTTTGAGCTTATAAAGCAAAAACACATAGATGTAATGTTTGTGCAGGAAACCCATACCGATGATAGAAATGTTGTTGATTGGTGTAGAGAGTGGAATGGAAAAATATTTTTTAGTCATAAATCTGCTTTAAGTGGGGGTGTGGCTTTACTCATCTCTACAAGTTGGATTCCACTAGATTTCTCAGTTGACAACATTATAGATGGAAGACTTTTGAAAGTAAGAGCTATTTTTGAACATTGTGCTTTTGTTTTTTTATGTGTGTATGCTCCCTCATCTGGGATGGAAAGAATGCTTTTCTTAAATAAATTATGTGAAGTATTAAGTGATTGCAGTAAAGATGATTATTTAGTTATGGCAGGTGATTTCAATTGTACAGAACTAAGTACAGATAGGAATCATCCAGAACCACATCTTGCATCACGAAAGAGACTTGTGGAATTAATAAAAAAACATGAACTTGCTGATACTTGGAGAAATTTTAATAATTTAAGGCAATATACATGGGCACATGCAAGAGACAATTTGATTTCTTTAGCCCGTCTTGATAGATTTTATTGTTTTAAGCATCATCTTAACATTTTTAGGAATTGTAAGATCAGTCCTGTTTCTTTTTCCGAACATTGTCTGGTACAGTGTGGTGTAGGCATGAGGCTAATTAAGCCCAGGAGTGCTTATTGGCACCTTAACACCACTCTGTTGAGTGATGCTAATTTTAGAACAACTTTTTTGTTTTTTTGGAATGATTTCAGAAACTGTAAGACTTTTTTTCCATCTCTTCAGCAATGGTGGGATTATGGGAAGGTGCAGATAAAACAGTTTTGTCAGCAATATACTTTCAGTGTCACAAAAGACATAACCCGATCTATGACAAATCTTGAGATAGAGATAGTAGAACTCCAAAATTTGATGGAAACCACAGGAGATCAAAACCATAATGAGGCACTCAAAGTTAAAAAAGGTGCATTGGCTGACTTGTTAGGCTTGAAGGCACAGGGTGCCCTAGTGAGATCAAGATTTCAGAGTTTGACTGAGATGGACGCTCCATCCCGTTTCTTTTTTAGTCAGGAGCGAAAGAATGGTCAGCGACGTTGCATACATGCTCTGCGTTCACAATCTGGGAATTTGCTAAAAGAGCCTGCTGAGATTCGGAGACGAGCAGTCAGTTTTTATGCTGACTTGTTTTCCTCTGAATACAGTGAGTGGCCAGAAATTGAAGAGGAGTTCTTTGAGGGGCTTCCTAAAATTTCGAACAGCAGTGCAAAAGAATTAGAACGACCACTGTCTTTAGAGGAGCTCAGTGCTTCCCTTAAGACCATGGAGAGTGGGAAATCACCTGGCATTGATGGGCTTCCAGTAGAGTTTTTTAGGACATTCTGGGCAGTGATTGGAGATGATCTGCTAGATGTTTTAAATGACAGCCTGACTAAAGCTGAGTTACCATTGAGTTGTAGGAGGGCAGTCCTTACTCTACTACCCAAAAAGGTGATCTCCACGAGATAAAAAATTGGAGACCTGTGGCACTTTTGTGTACTGATTTGAAGATCTTTTCTAAAGCACTGGCTATTAGATTAAGAAACGTAATGGAGCAAGTGGTCCATAGAGATCAAACGTACTGTATTCCTGGTAGATCAATCTTTGATAACATTGCTTTAATTCGAGATATTTTTGACGTCTCAGGATTATTTGGCATGGATACAGGACTGATTTCTCTTGATCAAGAGAAAGCATTTGATCGGGTTGAGCACAAATACTTATGGAAAACTTTAACAGCTTTTGGTTTCAGCCCAGGCTTTGTTGACAAGATTAAGGTTTTGTATTGTGGTGCTGAAAGTATCCTTAAATTTAACGGTGGTTTATGTTCTCCTTTTAAAGCTCAGAGGGGAATAAGACAAGGTTGTTCACTCTCTGGTATGTTGTATTCTCTTGCAATTGAGCCCCTACTGCATAAATTGAGGATGGTCATTTCTGGTTTTTCTCTTTGTGGTTCAAAATATCTGTTATCTGCTTATGCTGATGATCTGGTGGTCTTTGTAAAGAATCAAGAAGATGTAAATGTTTTAGCCAATACAGTTTCAAATTTTGGGAAGTTGTCATCAGCAAAGGTTAATTGGGACAAAAGCGAAGCACTGTTGGGTGGAAAATGGGAAGGCAGGACACTAAAGCTACCCCAAGGACTAAAATCAGGCAGGAATGGATTTAGGTACTTGGGTGTTTTTTTGGGTGACAGTCAAACAGAACAGAAAAATTGGGAAGGGGTCCTAGAAAAAGTGAAAGGACTTCTCAAAAGATGGTCTTATTCCCAAAAGCAATGTTATCAAAGATTGATCTACCAGGAATACAGTACGTTTGATCTCTATGGACCACTTGCTCCATTACGTTTCTTAATCTAATAGCCAGTGCTTTAGAAAAGATCTTCAAATCAGTACACAAAAGTGCCACAGGTCTCCAATTTTTTATCTCGTGGAGATCACCTTTTTTGGGTAGTAGAGTAAGGACTGCCCTCCTACAACTCAAAGGTAACTCAGCTTTAGTCAGGCTGTCATTTAAAACATCTAGCAGATCATCTCCAATCACTGCCCAGAATGTCCTAAAAAACTCTACTGGAAGCCCATCAATGCCAGGTGATTTCCCACTCTCCATGGTCTTAAGAGAAGCACTGAGCTCCTCTAAAGACAGTGGTCGTTCTAATTCTTTGCACTGCTGTTCGAAATTTTAGGAAGCCCATCAAAGAACTCCTCTTCAATTTCTGGCCACTCACTGTATTCAGAGGAAAACAAGTCAGCATAAAAACTGACTGCTCGTCTCCGAATCTCAGCAGGCTCTTTTAGCAAATTCCCAGATTGTGAACGCAGAGCATGTATGCAACGTCGCTGACCATTCTTTCGCTCCTGACTAAAAAAGAAACGGGATGGAGCGTCCATCTCAGTCAAACTCTGAAATCTTGATCTCACTAGGGCACCCTGTGCCTTCAAGCCTAACAAGTCAGCCAATGCACCTTTTTTAACTTTGAGTGCCTCATTATGGTTTTGATCTCCTGTGGTTTCCATCAAATTTTGGAGTTCTACTATCTCTATCTCAAGATTTGTCATAGATCGGGTTATGTCTTTTGTGACACTGAAAGTATATTGCTGACAAAACTGTTTTATCTGCACCTTCCCATAATCCCACCATTGCTGAAGAGATGGAAAAACAGTCTTACAGTTTCTGAAATCATTCCAAAAAAACAAAAAAGTTGTTCTAAAATTAGCATCACTCAACAGAGTGGTGTTAAGGTGCCAATAAGCACTCCTGGGCTTAATTAGCCTCATGCCTACACCACACTGTACCAGACAATGGTCGGAAAAAGAAACAGGACTGATCTTACAATTCCTAAAAATGTTAAGATGATGCTTAAAACAATAAAATCTATCAAGACGGGCTAAAGAAATCAAATTGTCTCTTGCATGTGCCCATGTATATTGCCTTAAATTATTAAAATTTCTCCAAGTATCAGCAAGTTCATGTTTTTTTATTAATTCCACAAGTCTCTTTCGTGATGCAAGATGTGGTTCTGGATGATTCCTATCTGTACTTAGTTCTGTACAATTGAAATCACCTGCCATAACTAAATAATCATCTTTACTGCAATCACTTAATACTTCACATAATTTATTTAAGAAAAGCATTCTTTCCATCCCAGATGAGGGAGCATACACACATAAAAAAAACAAAAGCACAATGTTCAAAAATAGCTCTTACTTTCAAAAGTCTTCCATCTATAATGTTGTCAACTGAGAAATCTAGTGGAATCCAACTTGTAGAGATGAGTAAAGCCACACCCCCACTTAAAGCAGATTTATGACTAAAAAAGATTTTTCCATTCCACTCTCTACACCAATCAACAACATTTCTATCATCGGTATGGGTTTCCTGCACAAACATTACATCTATGTGTTTTTGCTTTATAAGCTCAAACAGTTGAGCTCTCTTGTTTACATCTCTAGCACCATTTATATTTAAGGTTGCTATGTTAAAAACACTCATTTGTAATAGAAAGCACAACACAAACTCAACAAGAACAAAGCACCATATGATAAAGAAAATCAAATTAATTAGTGCTATTACTCTCATCATTAATCCCTTGTTTAAGTTTTGTCAGAAACTTTTTTAGACGAGCAATCTCTTGATCAGTAAACCCCTCATTTCCTGGATTATTCCTAAAATGTTGCACTGAGTCAACAAAGCCCATGGTATCTGGAAAATAATTCTCCACTCGTACTCGTTTAGTATTTTTGGTGCGTTTTAGAAAATCTTTAATGGCATCTAAGGTATAGAAAGCCCTAAATACATGCTGTTGTGACGTTGAGCAAGAGTCAGTAGAATCGTACTCAGATTCAATTAAGTCAACTTGTGCAGAGACTGCAACTTTCTTAGCTGCTCTAGTGCGACTAAGAGTATCTATTTTTCTTTTCACCATAGGGAATTTAAACTCCACATTTGTGTCCATTCCTTCCTCATCATCCAATCCCTCCAATACGGCCTCTGCTACCTCAACAGCAGTCGCTTCATTTACCGTGGGAATTTCTAGCAACTTATTCCCACACGCTTCTTCACTTTCCAAAACTTGCGTGTTTACACTCTGATTAGTAGAAATCTCATCAGACACTGTGCTACACCCCATGCCCAAAACTTCCTTACCTTTTGTGTCGTTTTGTTCTGGTTCTTTTTGTTCATTTTGTTTGCCAGACGGCCCTGCCGCTGAAACCTCATTCTCCGACGCTTCTCTTAGGTCTACTCCTCCAGGCTCCGTTTCTGACTGTTCATTTGTACTTGCGGCCGGGGTGCCTACTGTGGGCCTGCTTTCCTTTCTCTCAGGGCAAGCACGAACCAGATGCCCTTCCTTTCCACAATGAAAACATTTCATAGTCTCAGTAGTGGCGAAGATCGTGTAATCAAACTGATCAATTTTAAATTTGAAAGCGACATTGAGATCGCTTGTATAATCTTTAAGGATCATATACACATGTCTCCTGAAAGACACGACATGTTTCAGTAAAGGGGATTTACATCCAAGCGGGATCTTTTTAACTGCGGATACTATTTGCCCATATCGTGCCAATTCACGGCAGATTATCTCATCACTAATGAACGGCGGTACATTGGACAAAATTACACGTCTTGAAGGAGTAACGAGTGGTAGAACATTGACCAGATTTCCATCTATGTTAATACCTGTACTGATAATTTCACTGATTTTAGTAAAACTATCAAGAAAAATAACCACTGAACCATTCATTCTAGAAGCTGAAACAATACTATCATGTCCTACAATCGCGCCAACAGCTAGACCACATTTCTCAACAGAGATATCCAAGTTTACAGGGATTTTAATAGCATGGCGCCGACTTAAATTTTCAAACGCCATTCTCTCCATGTTTGCCACGCTAACCAGCGCCCAAACCGCTGGTTGCGGACCTAAAAATTACTATAAATACAACACTTATCGAACTAAGGACAAAACAAAAACAACTAAACATAAATTATAAAGAAAATAGAAGAAATAAACAGATAGAAAGAGAATCCCTCAGCCGGACAAAGGTCCGCACGCACATTCACTCACACCCCAAACCTCCCCGTCCAATCAGAGAGAGAGAGAGAGAGAGAGAGAGAGAGAGAGAGAGAGAGAGAGAGAGAGAGAGAGAGAGAGAGAGAGAGAGAGAGAGAGAGAGAGAGAGAGAGAGAGAGGGGAGAGAAGAGAGAGAGAGAGAGAGAGAGAGAGAAGAGAGAGAGAGAAGAGAGAGAGAGAAGAGAGAGAGAGAGAGAGACAGAGAGAGAGAGAGAGAGAGAGCAGAGAGAGAGAGAGAGAGAGCAGAGAGAGAGAGAGCCGAGAGAGAGAGAGCCGAGAGAGAGAGACCGAGAGAGAGAGACCGAGAGAGAGAGACCGAGGGAGCCGGGGGCCGGAGAGGGAGGGGGGGCCGAGGGGGGCCGAGGGGGAGGCCGGGGGGGCCGAGGGGGGCCGGGGGGCGGGGGGCCGGGGGGGGGGCCGGGGGGGGGGGGCCGGGGGGGGGGCCGGGGGGGCCGGGGGGGCCGAGGGGGCCGAGAGAGAGAGCCGAGAGAGAGAGCCGAGAGGGCCGGGGGCCGGGGGGGAGAGAGAGAGAGAGAGAGAGAGAGAGAGAGAGAGAGAGAGAGAGAGAGAGAGAGAGAGAGAGAGAGAGAGAGAGAGAGAGAGAGAGAGAGAGAGAGAGAGAGAGAGAGAGTGACCCCAACTCGTTTCATTTTAAAGCCCTTAAACACCATGAACTAAACCCTGAAAAAAGTAGAACGATTCAGACGATCCTAAAGCTACAAAACCAAACTAACACTTACACTCAGCATCACGACACTGACACACTCATACACAAAGATCAACCCAACCAAATGATAAAAGTACAAAAAGAAAATTACCTGACTTACTGGACTGAATCAACAGAAAAACAGAGTAAACTTGAATGTTATTTGACCCTTGATAGAAACTATATGACAGCAGAATATCTGAGTACAGTGAAAGACTGTAAATTAAGAAGAACAATGACGAGATACAGACTAAGCAATCACACTCTTCACATAGAGAAGGGGAGACATCGACAGAACTGGTTACCTAAAGAGAGCCGCATCTGCCCACACTGTGACCGAGGAGATGTAGAGACAGAACATCACTTCCTCATCAGCTGCCACAATTATCAAGAAATTAGAAAGAAATTCTTTCCCATATTTGAAATAATTTGCCCTGACTTCAGGAAATTAGACAACAAAACACTTCAAAAAGACTTCAATATTTATTAGGAGAGAAACAGGATTGTATTTTACTAGCAGCACAATACATTGATGCCTGCCATAAGAAAAGGGTGGAGTCGACCAATCAGTGATGCGGTTACGAATATACACACGCATAGAAAATGTTTTTGTTCTGTTATTTATAAAATGTGAATTGTTTGATTTAATGTATTGTTATCTGTTCTAGATTTATTGTTGATGTCATAAATGCTTTGGCAATACATTGTAACAATTGTCATGCCAATAAAGCACCCTTGAATTGAATTGAGAGAGAGAGAGAGAGAGAGAGAGAGAAAAGTGACATGAGTTACATGAACTCTTAGATTTTCTTCTTTTTTTTTTGCTGTTTTGAGACAAGAGTTAGATCAAAACTCAACAAAAACCGATGGATTATCATATACAGAATTGAACTTTGATGAAAATAATTCAGAAAGTGTAGAGTTTTAGTTTTTAAAAGCAAATAATCATCGTAGGATCAGATTAGCAGCACAGCAGCACAACCCCCGAGGGAAACTGGAGGGAAATTCAAAAGAAAAGAAGCTTCAACAGTCCACACAGAGAGCAGCAGTGAGTACAACTAAACCTGCACTGGACAATCAGCACTTCAAACATATGGACATAAAATTGAACGTTTTGCATATTTTATAAGCTAAAGTGCTAAAGCTATGGCCTCTCTGGAGTCTGACATTCCTCAATGTACCAATTCAAATGAACCTGAGAAAATCAGCCAATCAGAGGAGCCGCTACAATCAGGCCACTGCAGCCGTATGCAGATGAGCTGTGTGCCCATACACTACCCATCAGACATCACAACTCAATCTGACAGGAAAACATACAAACAAAAACTGCTCAAAGAAAACCCAGAAACTCTGTTTTCAGATGCGTTTAAAACTGGGGAGGTCTGCAATCTGATTTTCTTCACGGATCACCCCAGTGTCTGCCATAAAGCTATTCTTAAACATTATCCCTCAGTGAAGAAAGAAGGCATATGTAATGGCTGGAAAGTGAAAATCAGAGATCCCCATGACCCTGACAGCACAGAGATAACGGTGAACATCTATAAAAATGGCACAGTCATGGTACAGGGCAACCTGAAATCATTTCAGCACGACTTCAGCAGCATATGTGAGATTATGAGACAAGAGAAAGCTATATTGCCAACAAATCCGTCATTTGAGGAGACTGCACAGAACAGCACCCCAGATCTGCAGCTCATCCCGACAGAAACTGCTGAAACTGAAAGTCCTGCGCAGGATCTGCTGAAATCTACCCCTCTACTTCAGGAGCACTTCTCAAGACTGGAGATAGAGATGGTGCAGCTGAAAGAAACTGTGCTCAAACACCAACAACTGGTCCATTCAAACACATCTGTAGCTCAGCAGAACACAGAGCGCATCACACAGAGACTGACATCTCTCACAGAACAGATGAAGAAACTACAGGCAGAAAATGACATCTATAAGAGTGAGCTAAGCACACTGAGACTTCAGCTACAGGACAGAGAAGAGTCCACATGAGAGATGAAGCAGCAGATGAGGGAACTACAGGAGGAGAGACAGCAGCAACACAGTGAGATACAGGCACTGAAAGAGCAGATGATAGAGCTCCTCAAAACTAGAGATGAAGAAGAGCAGATTCACAGACCCTCAGAGACCACTGACCGCCATCACCCACCACCCCCCAGCCCAAACACACCTGATACAGAGAAAGGTCTACAGTCATCACAACAATTTTCTTTGTCTAGGGTTAAGAAAGGTAACAAAGGCGTGTGGAGAGAGAGAGAATGGCTGGCTGAGGTCTCCAGGTTCCAATCACAACACACATACAATTTTAAATGTAACGCAAGTTTATTATTTTGTCAAGCCATAAGCAGTGACTTGTGAAGGGACATGTCCATAAAACAACAATAAAACCCCCCCAAAAAACAGGAGAAAAACAAAAGAACAAAAAAAAATGAAAATCCGTAGCAAAACAAAAATCTATGGCATCCCCTTATTGCAGTTCATAACAGGTTGAAAATATAAGGTGGGCAACAAATATAAAACAACTTAGCCCTTCGGTAAATTAATTATTAACAATGAAAGGGAAGAGAAAACAAACAGAAATACAACTGGGCACACTTACTTCCCTAGGTACAACTTTAAGAATGAGCCCCTACACACTAGTAGAGATCATTTACATACGACCCACTTTTGTGGTAGACGTTGATCCCTGTAAACCATCAGCTTTGGGCAACAGGCAGAAAACCTCCCGTCTTTGTCTCTCTCTCTCTCTCTCTCAGCAGGCTGGTAACCACAGGTTAAGTAACCTCCTTAACGAGCTGTTATCAATGTCAGGTGGGCACTGCTGAACCTGTTACGGAGACTGTGCGAGCACAACTGGGAAACAAATCATTACCCACATGCATCACAAAAGAAAACCTTTTTTTAAACACCTCCACACTTTTTTATATAACAGAAACACACATATATAATCTCACACGTCCAGTTGGACGTAACACTTCCCCACCTCCCCAAGTTACAAATATACAACAATTACAAAACAATTGAATTCAAATTCCAGCCAGTTTTCAGTTAATTGAAAAATCTCTGCGCAAAACTTATACTATAGTCTCCCAAAGCAGAGAAAATATGAAAAGAATATCCACTTTTCGCTTTACCAGATATACTCCAACACACCTATATGGCTAGTTTGGCTTGCCCAGTAATGAAATTAGCCACAGTACACTGTCGTGTGTATGATCGTGAGTACTTGCAACCAAAAACAAAAAGGACCTTATTAAAAACAAAACCCAAATTGCCGATTAAGCTTTCTAACAAGGTAAATAGCGGCACTAGTCTAAAATACTCCGTGAAAACATGAGAAACTGATTCCAAAGCAGGACAGAAAGGACAACCCGATGAAACATCCGGATTAAACTTGGAAACGTGAGTGTTGGTAGGCAGCACACAATGCATTATTCTCCACTGTAAATCTCCTGAACGTTTAGGAAGAGGACCCCTTATAAAAAGCCTCCAAGAAGGAGAGAGTATCCGAAGAAACAGTGAGAAATTCTCTCCATTTTGTGTCACATCTGTTTTGAATAACATCAAAATACTCAGCTTTAACGCAAATGTGATAGAGATCTCTTTTTCCAGCAACCTGTAAATCAACTTCTAGTAGACTAGCAAATGTCAGCAGTTTCCCGTCACGATCATCTTCTGTAAAAATCCTTGGAGAAACAACAAGCTTTGGGAAGGAAACCCTAGAACAGGGGTCGGCAACCCGCGGCTCTTAAGCGCCGCCCTAGGTGGCTCCCTGGAGCTTTTTCAAAAATATGAAAATTTAAATATAATTTCTGTAGGAGGAAAAACATTACAAACATTCTTAAAGTTTTTCAACGTTGTAAAAATGTGTATAACATTTGATTGCAACATTTCTGTCAACGAAGATTTAGGTCATATACTGCGACACGCGTTTCTGTCAGATAGGCGGCGGCGCGCGTGATGCCAGACCGGTAGCTGACAGACAAACAAACAAACCGGCAGGTGTGTCATGGACCATGGATCCCAAGGGGAAAAAGAGAACGATAGTTGAGGAGAACAGATGATTCAACAGTTCTTGGACCGAATCATTTGCTTTCATTGCCAATGTGGCAAATTAGAGGAGCGCAAAGATAAATTTAAGAAGTGGATTGCATCTCCAAACTCCACTACTGCTGCTAGTTTTGTTGCAACCCGGGAGATAATAAAGCGTGGAAAAACGTTCAGTTCACAGATGATACTGATTTTTGTCAGTACATAGTATATAGTTTGGGGGAAGAGGATTGTATTGTATTATTGAGGATTGAAGAGGACTGCATTTTATTTCCATGGGGATGTCTGAAATTACAGGATGCATATGCACGTTGCACATTTTGTTGTTTTTTCGAATCCTAAAGTAAAAATGACATCAAAAATCTGATTTCTTTATTGTATTTCTTTAATTTCATCAATGCAACGAAACATAATACATTAAAATTATAATGGAAGTTAAACCTAAAGCACCATCGTACAGCAGAGTAGTCACGTGGTGCGGCATTCTCTACAGGATGCGCTGCAGGGGAAAATAAACATTTAATCATGAATGCTCATTATGTATTTGTAGCCTACTTATCATTTTGATACTAGGGGGGTAATAAAGCTAATATAGACACTTACAGCATGTGTTGCCTTCATTATAAGGCTTATATAAGGCTTTTAATTTTTTGCGGCTCCAGACAGCTGTTTTTTATTTATTTTTGTCCAATATGGTGCCTCTTTCAACATTTTGGGTTGCCGACCCCTG